>VWZO01017584.1:0-147879 GCA_013396975.1 Bucco capensis
TAGAGATGCAACCTGATGCTCCCTGATAAAGCAAAAGAGGTGTGGCTAGCAGGTTAAGGAAGGACTCAGAGCAACTTGCTCTAGTTATAGGTGTCTCTGCTTAGTGCAGGGGGCTGGACTAGATGTCCTCTAAAAGTCTCTTCCAATCCACAGCATTTTGTGATTCTATGATAGAACATTTAAGAAATGTTGTCATAATTAAGAATGTTTTATCTTCAGCTCTTTTTAAAGACCAAAGAGCATTACACTCTAAAAGTGGAAGTAACGTTTACACAGATGTTCTGAATGTGGGTTATTTCTTCTAAAAGCATCCATAAACCACACTACCTTTTCCAGTAGCCCTCCAAGGAACCATCTCAGGGACCACCTCTTGAGGAAGGGAACCAGGAAGATTTTGGTTGTTTTTAACCAGGGTGGTAGCAGTAGGGGTACTATGCTTGTGTTGCAAGAAAACAGATCACAGCGTTCAGAGAAAGAAAGGGTCATGACTGTGGTGAAGGAGAGAGTGTTCATGCTCTGCTTAGCTCTCCTGAGAAGGCCAAGTTTACATCTGCTCACATAAGACCCATGGGAGGAAAATAAAAAGTTGAGAGCAAAGCATAGCAATAACAGCATTTTTTCAGATAACGTACTTATTTCCTTATGTTCTCTGCAGCATCTAGCTCTGTCTTCTTTAGCATCATTGGTGTTTGTAGCTATAAAATTCCTCATCGTGAGCCTTTTAATGCAAGACTTTTCTACAAAATCAGAATTAGTCACTGTTCACCTCATAAATACATGAAGCGACTGATATTTTATGGTGCTATCCATGCCTCATCAAGCATTAATGTATTCCTTGTAAACACATATTCCTTATTTTGTTAGGACAATAACAGTGCCACGTGCCAGGCTTACCATTAAATCCCAGTTCTCTTATTTGTAATGGGTTGTAACAGATGTCTGATCCTCAAAGAATATTCTTCCTTCCATTTTCTGCGCTAAACACCCCAAAAATCCTACATTATTGATCTGTACCAGTTTTCCCTCATTGCCTTTCAAATTACCACACAGAAAGCACTTTGCTGGAGACACATGAATAGCTCTTGGAAGGTGAGTGATTTATATCCTGGCACAAGAATGACTAAGAATCACATCAATGATTTAAAATGTAGCCAGTGGGGGATGGGGTGGGGAAACAACAACAAAAAAATCCACCTCAGGAATTACAAGCATGTATTCATAAAGCTCCCCCCAGCTATAAACACCTTGCACTTTAGCAGTCTGCACCATTTCAAGAGGTGGATTTGCCACCTCTGCTCAGGGCAACCACCACATCAACAGAGCCCCATGCCCTCAGGCCAAGGCTAGGCTTAAAAAAGTACAGGTCAGGAATGGTTTTACTGGCTGCACCAATTCTCCATGTAAATGCCACCTTAGCCATTGGTGTCCTTCATTAAAGCTTTAGTGGGGCTTCAAGAAACACTTTGCCATCCATCAGTCACATGGGAATGCTTGACTGATTGCCAGGGCTCAGGGTGAATCATGAGCTCTCAGCAACTGCCTCTTTTTCACATTCTTTTACATGTTATGAAGTTAAGACTGGAAGAAAACAAAATAATTGCAGCTAGTGTCATTTCATTCAGTTCTTTTAAGAATAACCACATCATATCTTCCAGAAACTACTGTGTGGAGCTCAGCCAGGGATCTAATAAACATATGTTCTCTTCTAATAGCCTACCAACAAGATGGATAAATCAGCTAGCAACTTCAGATCTGGCACAAGCTCCTAATCTGTTCACATGCAACCTTGTGTAGCTTGGCTTAGAGTTTAATTCCAACTTGCTTTCTAGAAAGGTGTTCTGGAACTGAAAGCAAAAGATAATAAAACCTTGTCTCTAATTCACACAAGCCACCAAATCAATCAGCATACACCACCCTGTCTGTACACACTTCGCTGGACATCACCATGTGGGAGAGACAAAGCTACAGCATACTGTCAGGCAGGGAAGAGGTCTCTTTCTGTGCTTTTATTAGGTTTCATTGAATAAAATTTTGACTGATATTGAGAAGGTGTACTCAAATAAAAATGACTACTATCACAAATCAAGCAAATAGATATTTCCCCTAATACTAATAGTGAGATTCAGCTCTGCAGAATAAGTCTGCAATAAATATAATCAAAGATATGCAGAGAATTCCTGTATAAACAGAGAATTCCTGTATAAACTGCACTGTAATTTTATCTGATTTTTTTTTTTACAAAATTGTGGGTTTCTGCCTGCATTAATTTGATTAGCGGATATATGCATTTAGTAACAGTGACATTACATTTCATGTCTGGACAGCTTTGTGGACATCAGGTGAGACGTTCCTTTTTGTTTCTTTTTTTATTGACCTTGTTTGTCAAACTCATTTTCCTCTGAATATGTGTCATACCGAACTTACTGTTGATTCATAAGAAATGAGTTTACATTCCGCATAGAAGCTATAGTCTGTTAACCTTGTTAACCATGTTTGTCTTGATACTTAGATGAATTATACACTACCAGGATAACTGCATCCTATCTGATATGCAGCATTACATATTGCATATGTAATTACATGTTGCGATATATAATTATGCAGTAATTTGCTAAATATTTACCATTGTGAGACTGCTAAAAAACCCAATGTTATTAGCTAAAGTATTCTGAGTTGTTGGGTAAGAGGCAGGATCTAGAAGTTTAGTTTGCAAATACATTTATGCTCATCTTCATTCTAGTCGCCTAGTACATGTTCTTGGCACAACTCTCAGGCCATCTCTGCCTCATGTTGCTCATCATCCTGTGCCATGCTTCCCACTCACTACACACAGAATGATCCCATCTACTCTTATTCTAAAAAAGTCTTAATTTTCTCTATCCTCCCTCTAACCATAAATCAGCTTCCTGCCTTCAGACTAACAGTATCTCCAGCTTGAGCTGCTGCTGATAAAATAACTTGAGATGTATCTAACCAATTCTCATGGAGGAAATCAAACCAGTACAACTTACTTTTGAGTTCAGATTTGGGGTCAGCCAAGGCTGACCTTGTCCTGATTCAATTTCAGTTCAAGTTCAATGAAATTTCAAAATAAAGGCTCAGGTTCAGGGTCAGTCCTGATGCATGAAGAAGTTCGTAAGGGTTTTCAGCTTGGCTTTGGCTCAAATCCTAGAGTCTAAAACCAACTTCTACTGAGGAAGACAGCTCTGTGCCCTGCTTTTGGGAGTGAGTGGCTTATGATTGTGAAATTTCAGCTGCTAATGTGTTGAGAATCCTGTGAGCCCTTAGTGCTGGTGATTTTGTGCCACGTTGAGTTTACACAGATTATTATGCCGTCTTTATTCAGGTGAACTGTTACTTTGTTAAATTATAACAGTGACATTTTTTTATTACAGAGGGAAGAAAAGAGAAGCCATAAACCACTGTGGGTACATTCTGAACAAACAACATCCGGAAACCCTTAGAATAAACCATATATTCAGTGAACGTAGTTCAGGAAATCAATTGTACCAGAGGCTGCTTTATGGCATTAGGTGCTGAAATTATGGCCCTGTTAAAGACAATGATTGTTTTGCCATTAACTTCAAGTGTGCTAGGATTTCACCTTCTTGGTCTTCCTCCCAGAGGCAGAGGCCTGCTGGAGGAAAAAGGGCCAGAGAAATTCCACCACAAAACCAATACAGGAAAGGAACTATGAGTAAGCAGAGCTGCATCAGGTAATATCTAACACCTGGTCTATGTAGATTCAGGCACTAACACATGCACAAATGGAAGGAAAAAATAAAGCACAGTTTTGCTCTGAAGTTTTCATTATATCTCAATAGCACCTCAGTATAAAAAACAAGAGTAATGATTTCTTAATACAAGACCAGATCCTCTCACTTCCAGCTAAAGTAGCAGACAATGAGAATTTCCATCTTTTTGCCCTACTGAGAGATAGAGGAAGGGTTGTACTTTGTGATGTGGACTAGCTGTTAGAGCAAAGTGTAAATGTAGCACTGGTTCTCTTCAATCAACACACTCAAAAGGCTGTTCATCTTTCCATTTTTTCAGTGGTCTATCTGAGGTCTAGTACAAAAGATGAACTGTGTACCATTCTCTTCTACCTGAATGTTACAAGGTATTATAAACATTAGCAAGATATTATAATCTTTAGCAAGACCTGTTATGGCAAAATATGCTTATAGATCATCACAGGCAGAGATGGGGAAAGCTTAGCAACTCATACTTCCAGTTCTGTGCTCAGTTTCCCACACCAAACTTAATGAATGATCTCAACGTATTGGCATTTACAGCTTGGATTTGTTCAGAAGCTTAGCAAGTCTGAAAAGGGAAATTGCTTTGGTAGAAAGTTCAGGAGGTAGGTTTTATTGCAAGGAAACCTTTGTAATTTACATTTTCTCCAATTTTAAGAGAGGAGAAAGAGAGGAATAGTCATCTTAAACTGGGGAATAAAATGAGAGGGCAACATCCAGGGCAAGACACCTGTGTCTGAGAGAGGAAAACCCTAGGCCAAAGGGAAAAAAAAAAAGCCTTGCAGGAGAAATGCCTCAAGGAAGCCGCAGTAAGATGAGTGGGATACCAGAGGTCAGCCTAGAAAATGCCTCTGGAGAGCTCAACATAGTAACAAGACCAAACACACATGCTGTATAAAAAATGTCTGGTATGAGGGAATCTCAACTATGCGTATAAAGAGCACAGAAAGTGAAAAAAATGGGCAGAAAAAAAGGTTCTATTCTGTTATGTGTGGTTTTCCTTTAAACATTAATGCATCTCAAAACTGGCACTTCTTACAGTTCCTTCTTAGCACTGCATGCCAGGAATGCAAATGAGCAGCTGCCCTTCCCAGCCCCTGTTTTGGATTTTACAGAGTTGAGAGAATCTTTAGACCTTAAAGCATATTTATTCTTTGATTTCTTTTGCTAAAACAGTCTGCAGCCTGGGTAAACACTGAAGAGGGCATAGAGCCAAGTGGTTTGTCTACACAGGCAGCTTTTTGTTTCTCCAGCCTTCATTCAGATTTACAGCAGTTATAAGCAGTGGATGCACCCTGGAGAATCGCTTTCAATCCATGCAAACAAAGCTGAAATCTGTTAAGTTTCCTTCTCCCATCCAGATTCAACCAGTTCAATTGTCCATATATATCTCAGAGATGATCTAGGCAACCTATTGAATAGTCAGTCAAAAGCACTCACCACCACCCTGGTCCCACAAGGTCCAGGTCTAATCTCAGGCCGGTTTATGCTAGTACAAGTTTTTTAGCACTAGCAAAGTTTCTCCCAATTTATATAAATATATAACAAGTTGAATCAGGCTCACCTAGGGCCAAGGTGTTATTACTCAGTTCACATCTCTACCTTATGATAGAAAAGACCTTCACTTAGCATCAAAGTACTCAAAATTTGCCTTTCTGTTAAGTGTGTTATTATTTCCACTTATAGGACTAATGAAATACAGATTAGTGGTTAATCTAATGGTTATCCAATGGCTAGAACATGTGATGGAGATTGGTGAATCACTGGTTCAGGGATCACCTCAGATAAATAGTTTGTTATACCATGCTTCACCTGCTACATTGGCTTGAGCTCACAATAAACCCTAAATCACGTTCATAATTCTTATCTGATAATGCTATGCCTCAAGTCTGGAGTGAGCTGAGAGTACCCATAAATACTGAAGCACACCTAAGCACGCAACCCACATTTTAAGAATAGCCTCTACTTGTTCTGCAGATGGCTTTGTAATGGAGAGTAATCAAACACAAACAGGATAACTGGCATTTCCTAACTTTCAGGTTCTTGATTTAGGTAATTATGTTAGTGAAATTGTACTCCTTTATTTTATATGCAACAGTTCTATATTCTTAGAGCTTTCTTTTATGCAGCACTCTGTAGCTCCCTGAAGCCCAACGGAGGGCTAATTACGCTCTTTCAGTGGGATAAATCTCCTGTTCTAGCTTTATTGAGACCACAAATAGAAACCAAATACTGATTAAAAGCTGAATTTTGCCCAACCTGCACCTCAAGTCAATAGGTATATGTTTAGATGGTAGAATGAAATGTATTTGCTGTAGATCCATTTATTTTAGTTTAGTTGTAATGGGAGATTACAGTCTGAAGCCACTCAGAAATTTAGAGGAAGAGTCAGTGGTGAGGAGTTCATGGATAGTGTATAGCTGAGACTGGTAAACCTGCAAGTATCTACCAACTCTACCTAAGTGGCACATAGCACTAGTCAGTCTATAAATACTAAAGGCAAGTGTAAGGACACCCTCTAAAGTGAGGTAAAGCAGAGAAGGGTAGCACAATATAGGTTTAACTTCAGGTTCTCAAGTTGTATATAAGTATGCATGCATAAAGAGATAACTCTCTTTTCAATTTCGAGAGACTAGGCTTAATATTATTACACAAAAGTTTACAGAGACCAAAGGATACAGGGAAGACAATTTTGCATCTCATTTAGTAAATTGACATACATAAATATGGTCTTACGACTTCTTTTGATCCAAACTAGCTTAAAATAATAAAAAGGCCTGCATTTTAAATGTTTTGCACTGAAAAATTTGTTTCTTATGACTCTATTTGTTCTCTCCGTGCAGGCATAGCTGGTTATCTTTTTAGCTTACACAGTATGGTTGATAAAGTTTTAAGCACGGTATAACAAGATAACTGAAAGCCTAATGCTGGAAAAACTGTAGGAATGTGGGAGGGAAAGAAGGCTGAGTTAATTTAACTCAAATATTATTTGTGTAATAGATTTGCAGCTGAAGTAAACTAATCCTTAGCATCAGCATTATAATGATTCTACTTTCCTAAGGCTTTGTTTCCTGGAGTCTGAAAACAAAAGTCTACGGTGTTATTTGCTTCCTGCTTCCCTGACTAACGTTAATGCCACAAACAGTTGATCACAGGATCCTACAGAGTAAAATGATTGTGGCAAATGTGTCAAATCTGGAGTATTTCTCCATAAGACATATATCAGAGGGATAGTACTCTGTCATGTCTTGTTTAAGCTTGAATCCATATTAAGGCAGAAAATTAAATTTTTTATTCATCAAATTCTTCCTAGTAGGCTATGCCTTTTGACAGACAGATAAGCTCATTCTATCCCCTTCTCCACTACTACTCATCTACAAATAAGAAGATATCCAGTGTTTAGCATAGTTTATAAGCTTACAGTGTTTAGCACAACTTTCTAGTAACTGTTTTTGCCAGTTTTCCTCTGGGGGGTTGGGTTTTGGTCACAGTGATTGACTCTTTCTGTCTCAGCAGGGCTCTCTGTAGTGTATTTAAAGCAAAGTTCCAACGCCAGCCTCAAGTTCAGATTTCACTTCAGATCCTGTGCTCACAGGTGAAAACTCATGCTTGGGCTATGCATTCACACTAGCTCAAACACAGAGCTACTTACTCTGACAATGAGCTGAGCATAGCATCTCTCATCAGACAACTATGTGCTGGGCAACAAGATCATGTCCTCACAGGTTTCATTCCAGAAGGGTGCCTGCACTGCTAGACACCAGAGGCACCAGGAGCTGCTGAGAGATGGTATGTAGGCATGTAAGAGTCAGGGGAATCTGTCAGGCTTTAGCTCACTGCCTGGCTCTGTCTTTTAGGGAAGCAGTGTAGTTACAGTCAGTCTCAGTATCTCCTTTTTTCAATGGCATTAATAAATTTTATAGTATAGCCATTCTGTTGCCAGGTAGCATTGACATACGTAAAGTACTGGCTGCAATCCCAAAGCACTACAGGTGGCTTAGTACTGCATGTGGGAACATATAACACAGTGGTTTACAACATGGAACATATAGCTCCTAGACTGGAGATGGGGCTGCACTTCAGTTTGGACAGAACAAGCTGGCGTCTGTCTACTCTGGTCCACACAAACACAACCCAGGTCTGATATATCATCTCTTTCCTGTGGGGCTGCAGAAGGAGGCAGCTACTTTCACTCCTTGCTCAGCCACTGACAAGAGAAGAAGAGAAGGCTTTGAAATTATTAGTTAGTGCCAGAATTGCTAGGAACAGCTAGGAACAGCTATCAACATTCATGCCAAATATGGCTCTTTCAATGCTTGGGGATGTGCATTTAAGAGAAGACAGAAAGTGAATATAGAGGACACACACATAAAAAATGTTTCCTTCCAAGAAACAGTGAAAGTGATTATTTCTCAGGTTGTTCAGCAGTTTAGGATTGTGTCATTTAAACTAAACTCTTTCAAAATCAATATGAACTAGGGTCAACTCTTACATGAACACTCTTGGAGGGGCATTATTAGATGAATAGGCAGACAGATACAAATCCAACTAGAACATGAAGTGAGCAAGAGCTGCTAAATGCATCTTCCAGTGTTCCATTTTTTATTTTATTATTGCTTTGATAAAGTTGGACTCCATTTTGTGAAGGTGTTATTGTAAAGAAGACACAATATTAGTAAATGTGCTGACTCTGTAGAAAAAGGTTTCTCCTTCTGGTGATAACTGCCCTTTCTTTTTTTTTCCTTCTGTAGTGGATTTATCAGAGGGAGGAAGAGCTGAACTTGCTTTGTATTGGCTATAAAAAAATTATTCATTGTCTTCAAAAAAACCAAACATATTGGTAGTATTTTCTAGCTGAGACAGTACTAAGGTAGGACACAAGAGAGAGACCTCCCCTACTCGTGTGCTGTGTGCCTGTGAAACAAGTTACAACATCTCTTCATTCCTTAGTTTCCCCAGTAGCCTAATTTGTAAAGTGTTTGAAAAGGCATTCACGAAATATCTCCATTTTGTCTTTACTGTGAGAATACACTGAAGACAACCAGGTTAGAAAAATGCCAGTTAGGCAATGAAGACTTTAAGAAAACCTCAGCACTTTCATCCTCCATCACAGACTCCATCCATCTGACACAGGTGCTCAGCTTTAGGCTGCTCCATCCTCTTACAAACAGCCCTTCAAGAGTCTATTCTTGCCTCTCTCCATGGACCATTTAAGGTTCAAACATGCATCTGGCCAGGGCAGAGCTGGTGGCTCAGTGCTGGTGCAAAGCCAGGTCCCAGCTTCCTCATGCAACCAGGCTGGGCTACTGCTGGAGTGTGCAGGGCTCCTAGCAGGGATGCACACTCCATTATCTGGGGACCTGAGAGCTAGAGGGTCTGGCAGTGGGAAGAAGAGTGTGAAGCATGCATAATAAGGGGTTCTTCCCATTTCCTCTCCAGAAGAAAAGTCTCTGTACCCTTATTTCTACTGCCCTCAAAAGAACCACTCCTTGAGCTGAAACTCTTGACTACCTCCCCACCGCATATTTACTCATGGTTCTCCAAGAAATTTCCTCAGTTCCCTGCCCACATCCATCAAAGGATTATATTATACCTTCTACCTATTCCAGTCATAGTGCTGCTTCTGTGTCCTGAGCTGGAAAGGCTCTGCAGAGACACTGCTGGTGCTGTGTGGTGGGCTGTGCCAGCAGGAGCAAGATTTTGATGTAGCTGAAGCTGTGGGAGCTCTTGTCACCTCATTTGAGCCCTAATGATGGTTTCAATAAGCAAGTTAAAGCTCTGGTACTCCGTGAACTCTGTTTCTCCAGCAGCTGAGCTGGTTGCAGCTTCACAGGATGTGCACACCAGCATCGCTGTGGGACTCAACCTGCCCCCTTCCATCCTCCTCTCCATTCCCCAGGCCCCTAATCCCCACAGCTATGCTGGGCTCCCTTTAGCCCAGCGCAATCATCTATATAGCAATGAATCAGACAGGGGAACTGATCCAGATCAAATTCAAAATGTGATTTGGGAATTCAGCTGAGCTGACACTAGAAGCCGTGGTACAGCTAGTTCTGACTCTTCCCATTCAAGGAACACAGTCCGTCCTCCTCTGCTGGGCTGGCATGCCTCTAGGTGAAGGAACCTAAACGAGCAAGAAAATATCCTTCTTGTTATTTTAGTAGTTACTTTGTTGCCAGATGAACTCCCTGAACCAGCATGCCACAAGATCAGCAAAGCTGTCTGTGCTGATGCAAGGGAGCAGAGGGATGGGAAGCCAGGAAATGCAAGATTTCTCCCTGCGGCAGCAGCTGGCAGTGCAGTTCATAAGGTCACCAGTAATTACAGCCTGTGCCCAGCCACGATACACATTCCTTAGCCTTACTCTTGAGCATCCTCTTCCTCGCCTACACTACACAGCCCCAGTGGAAAGGACAGGCCCAGTGCAGAAGTGACCAGGTCGGGATGGGAGAGAGGGACTGCTTCTTCCAGGGGCTCTCTTAGTTACACCAGCAGACATGTTTGTGAAATGATGGAGTCAGAAATCTTTGTGCAGCACTACTGATTATTTCTAATTAAGAAACTGTCTCTGATTTTTGTTGTTATTTTTCTTGGAAAGTGTTACACTGCTTAGTTAGACTGTTCTCTATGATTTAAAATTATGAGTTTTAATTATTAAAAATTCCAGTTTGTACCTAGGAGATATAGCTGCTTTTCAGAGATCAATATAACTGTTCTTTGAAGTTGTTCATTTATAGTAATAAAGCCTAGAAGTCTGGAACAAAAGCCTACAAATGGTTCAGTCCAATTTTTTTTTTTTCTTTCTTTCTTTCCAGTTGATCCCTCTCCCTGCCAGGTTTTCATCTTTTCATCCTGATTAAGGCTAGGAAAAGCCTCAGAGATTCTTTCAGACATGAAAATCACTTTCTATGCATTTCTGGCTCTGAAGCAACATTAGCAATAGCTAGTGTCTCCTTGTACTGTAATCCCCTGTGTTACACTGGAAGCAGCCACCAGTGAAGGGAGAAGGAGCATGAGCTATGGTTTGAATCACCAGAGCCCCTGCAAGGTTGCCTACAACCTTCACCACATCTCAGAGAGTAAAAGTATTCTGGTACCTGAATGCCCAGACAATTTTTTTAGCAGAAGCCACCCCCCACTGGGAGAATTATGAAAAGCAAAACCTGTGAGCGAGAACTTAAAGAAATGTATTTATCCCTTGTTTAAAAAAGATGAAGTGCTGCAGGGAAGTGTTGGTCTCTAGTGGGCACTTCCTAGCTGCAGCAAGTTTTCTTCGCAGGTAGGTAGCTGGCAATAGATCATCTACTGCTGAAGTAACATGACTTTGAAGTATGATCCCTGATGCTGGCTTGGAGTTCATAAAAGAAAATCCTTGCCTAGTTATTATTGTGCTCTCTATGCGTCTTAAACATGGCTGAGAATTACCTTCACAGGCACAGGTCTCCTGGCAAGAGAGAAATACCTGTTATTCCTCGTGCTCACGAGGATGGGGCTATTTATATAGAAGCTGAACACTATCAAAAGTGGGTAAAGCATTATTTCCATATAGCTGGGGCTAGTTGTTTGAGAAATCAGTAGGATATTTTAAACCATATTTGAAGTTCCTACTGCTTAAAATTAGGCTGGAAATTCATTAGAAAATACTTAGTTAATATGACAGACTAGATAAGTATTTTATTACATCTGATGTCAAATATTTGACAATTCCTTACATGGGCATCACCTTCAAGCTGATGGAGTGAAGGAAAATGTTCCTCTTGGTAGTAGTCAAAGACTGGGAAGTTGAGACAAATTAAAGATTTGCCTGAGTGCCTGTCAGTGGCACAGACAGACACAATGGAATACAGCTTAATGCACTCTTATATAAAGGAGCAAAAGGCTATAAATACTAGGTAATCAGGTTTTTCACTTTTATGGCTCTACACATCTATCTATCCCTTGGACATAGGTCTGCATTATTTAAAGACAGCACTGGACAACATCGTAAAGCTCCAAGTGCTTCTCAATTGCCTCACATTCCCTGACTGATACTAAAAAACAAAAACCAAACAAACCTGAAATGAGACAGAAAAAAACAAAACCAGAACTAGAGACAGAAAAAAACCCACTAGAACTAGATACACGAAAAAAAGCTTATTAAACATGAAGCATAGCCTTAGACTAGCCCATCAAATGCTGAATTATGATTTACATGTCACAGTAATTTTTTTTTTAATAGGAAAAGCATGTTTGATAGACTAGACTTGTGTTAGAGAGTACAAATAAATGTTAATAGCCTAAGTCATGTGGTCATGTAGGTGGACATGATCAGATCCAGAACTACTATTCAGAAAGAAACTACGGAAAGGTAAGCACACATGACTGAAACACTTCTGGACAGCTTTCAGGGTTTATCCACTGAATAACAGCATCAGTACTGCTCACTGCCAGCATCTGATGTGCTGCATTTGCAGGCAGACAAGAGAATCGGGAATCTAGCAACATCTACAAGAGCTTTATGATGTGACCCTACTCTGCCAGGTGCCTGGAAACATGAAAGGTATTTCATATTTCAACACATTTCAATGTACTGCAGCAGTTGCATGGTCTTCCAGTCTTTATCTACATTTTGTAACACACAAGCAGAGTTTACTCTGGTTTAGGAGGGAACATGTGCAACCCACCAGAAAGAGCAGTATTCAGCAAGCTGACTTTGAACTTAATTCAAGTGACTGAGGCAGAGCATCACACTCACTCTGCTCATTTTCCTGAGATTCTGCCATCTGCAACAGCTCGATTCGTCATGAGTAGCTGCACTTTGTGGCATACACATGCCTGCCATGGGGATTAAACCAAAATACAAGAGGAATGTAGATTCCCTGTCTCAGGAATGCTCCCTCACTCCTGTTGGTAGTGCACTGTTGTTATAAAGAAGTAATTTCTGTCTTTCTAAAAAGAGGATATTTTGCCTATGAACCGCATTTTGTGTGCACATGACATTTCCAGATGAATTTCATGCAGATTTTCATCCTTCAGGTTTCAGGACACACAGGAGCTCAACCTACTGGCATATCTTTCTCTCTTTTTCTCCCTCTCGGTCTCTTCTGCCACTTCAGCGATACAAGTAATATACTTGGCTCACTCCACATGCACTCAGCATATTATCTTTCAACAGTTTAAAGTCCACTATGGGCCATTCCTAGTATGGGCCAGATATTTAACAGCACTCAGTAGTGATAGCGACTCCTGAAAAGCTGCCCTCTTATGAACCACAGGTTTGTCTTGGCAAGCAGAGTGCTGTTTTACTGCTTATGACAAAGGCCTCTCTAAAGCTAGATATACAGTAGATTTCTAGTTCCTCTTTCTGCTTATATTTCTTATATTTTCTATATAGCTTGTGGTATTAAAACAGTTACGATACAAGGAAAGATTTTTGTTTTGTTTTAATGAGGAATGTCTCAGAGTACTGAGTGACCCAGCTAATGTGGTTTTTGAAAATGTACTGCCACAGCAAGACACTTGGAGATATGGGGATTTCTTCCTTTCCTTCCCCTCCTGCCCACTTTCTCATTGTTTGTAAACTCTCTGGCAGATGAGCTGAAAATCAAAATCTTACTGCTGGAGGGAATATACTGTACATCTGTTGCCAAGCTCAGAAATTATTGAAATCATATTGTTTGTGGATCTACAAAGACATTCCCTTGTTCTAACAAAGACTAATGCCAGTTCTGTCTTGTTCCTGCTGTACATGGTTATAGCATTGCTGTTATTTCCCTTATTACTTTTGAAAATTATTGCACTTCATCTTGATCATCAAACTGGTACAACACACAACACCATGTAGCTGCTTAATTATGCATGTAAGTGTTCAGTTTATCAAAACTACACCTTTCATGTGCAAGGCTCTAGTAATGCAATGGCTCTGTCTTGTAAGGCACATCCCTCAACTTTGCAGCTACCTGCACCACAGCGTCACAACATTCATATCATAGTGTGCAATGGGAAATTAGGAAAGCACTGCTATTATGCCATGCTGACATTGTCTACTGTAAAACTTGTTAGCAGCCATGTTTCCCCAACAAAGCGCAGGACTTACTCCCTCAAAACCAGCCTGTGTGGAGACTAGAACTGCAGAAAGAGCCACTGGGTGCACTTACAACAACTACACAGCTACTGTTGTTTGTCTGCAGCTTTGTTACCCTCAGTGTCACATCTATGCAATGGCACTGGGATAGAGGGAAAGCTTTCCCCTTCATTAAGTTCAAGAGGAGTCAATCCTCCAATGCAGTGACGCAGCACTCTGCACCCAGACACATGTGGACTGGCCTCCATGTGAAAAATCAGCCTAAATGACACTTCTGGTGGTTTAAGCAAGTTTGATCACAAGAGGTTCAGTATTAACATGAGGAGAAACTTCTTTCCAGTGAGGGTAACAGAGCACTGGAACAGGCTGCCCAGAAAGGCTGTGGAATCTCCTTCTCTGGAGACATTCAAGAGCTGCCTGGACACATTCCTGTGTGACCTCATCTAGGTAATCCTGCTCTGGCAGGGGGGGTTGGACTAGATGATCTTTCTAGGTCCCTTCTGACCCCTGACATACTGTGATTCTGTGATTGAGTACCACCCTGCTCCAAAGTTGGTTCTATTGATATGGTAGGACAGTGCATAGAGCTAAAACTACCAGAGTTTGTTCTGTAGGTACTGTAAGAAGTTGAGTCATTCTGTCTACATCTTTCACCATTAAGTGGTCAAAATACAAAAAAACACTACATGATTTCAGCACTTTGATTGTATCTTTTGTAGATTGGAGGATTACTTGTCAGCTAGCACTGTCTCCTTTGATTTCTGTATTAAATGAGTCTATTCTCTTGGACAAGGAATGTTATGCTTCTTAAACTATGCTTCTGCAAAGAAGACCTAAATGATTTGTTTCTTTGGCTCATTAGCTTGTCCTTGCTGTTAAGAAAGGACACTACAGCTTATGAGTTAAACAGTCACTTCAGGTGATGAAGAATGCCAAAGAGATTACCATGGCTTCGTCTCCATTTTGTTCACACTTCATATTAAATTTCACTGCAGATTAAGAATTATGTAAAATGCTTAAATTACTGCAGAACTCTCTTGCATTTGCTGACCTGGGAGTAGAAAGTTATAATACTGCAAATGGCAGATAGGCAGAACAAAGAACTAGAACATGACAGAGATAGGCAGGCTAATGATACAGTGATGAGTAAAGCAGCAGGACAAGAGGCTGTGGACCAATTTAGGAAGTAAGTTACAGGGAGGTAAAAAATCATGCTGAATACATCATTATCCTACAGACAAGTGTCTATGGACTAGATTAACAGTATGTCCCAAAATGCTGGTAAGTTTATTTTAGTGAATTATTGTGTAAAACAGTCAGTTTTCCCTTAACTGTTTTTCCATGCAATGACAGGTGGCATATTAACATGTGAAAGAAATTCCACATATGAGGCAAGTTCCAATGTTCACCAGATCTTTGCTGTGGGCTTCCACTTGTTCTCAAAGGTAGGTCCCTTCCCATCTTGACAAAATATTAGGTTGGTGCCTGCCAAGGACTCACATTTTGCATTTAAAACCTCTTAATTTTATATGTTACCCAGAATTCCTTACTTTCTAATAGCTGCAACATTTTTTTTTTTTAAAGTAACTAGACTAGCTGTATATTCATTCTCCTTTTGACAAAATTTTGTCTTCAGTATGGAAATTAATTTTAATAGCCTAAATTCAGTTCACGTACATAAATACAAATATATAACTCTTTCAAAATAAGTAGCTTGATCTTACTCTTAACATTCAGTTAAATCTGTTTGCATTTACTTCTGGGTTTGAGTTAATGACAGTTCTGGTGTCCTTAGTTTTAGCAAAATAGCATATTAGATGGATTATCTCCCTTCTTCTTGGCCCCGGAATATAATCCTTTCCTATTAAGTACAAAAAAATCAGGATTCAGTACTAACCTTATTACTGAGACCATGAAAGCAGATTGGAAACATGATTGCTGCTTCCTTTTATTCTTGCAAACAAGAAAATCTGTCCAATTGCTAGAATGGATCTATAGTGATTCATAATGGACTAATCATTCATACAAGCCTACTAATTAACAATATTACACCAGGGATTAATTTGTCTTGTGAAATTTAGGGCACGTGTTGCACCTACCAAGGGTATATGTGGGCACCCATAAATATAACCTGACAATCATATCTGTGATCAGCTCAAAATCTTTCAGTGAAAATCCACCAGTACCTATAATCAACTCCACAGAAATAATTATTAAAAAATATACTCTGGACAGTTGCTGCCTTCAGTGGTTTGCATAGTAGCTGCACTAGTGTTTTATATAATAAAATGTCCTCAGCCATAAAGTATTGCCATTTGCAAATACTTCTATTCATCAAAGCAGAATGTATGGAGTGTTTATACAAGACTGCACCCTTTAAAGCCCTGATCCTGCAAATGCTTGACTTCAATGACACTTGAATGTGGTTATAACTCACATCTCTAAGGTTAAGCATATTCACGTCCACTGGATCAGTCCTTAGCATCTTGAAGCAGGAACAATGCCTAGAGATGAGATTACCTCTGGGAATAAATTTTCATTGATGTGCTTCCACGAACACTGTATAAAGAATCAGTAATATATGTATTTCTTTTGTTTTAATGAAAATAAATCCATCCTGTATCCTCAGCGAGACTAGTTTATCACCAGTACATCAACATTAAATGAGTCACAAGTCAGCTAAGGCCAGTTCTGCCTCCTCAGACCTCACCTCCATGTCCCACGCTGGTTTTTACCCACAGAACATACAGTCTTAGCAGCACCTTGTCAGGACTTACTTAGTGAAGGACATGATCACAAGTTCAAATCCGTGTATCTTAATATATTGCAGCTAAATGAGTACAGGACTTGAAAGGAGTGGGTCTGTAAAAAACATTAGTCACCTATCATTATTAAATATCATCGCAGAAGAGCATATCTGGAGTTAATTCCTGCTAATTCAGCAAACCAGAAGAATAACTGTGGTTTGTTATTCTTCACACAAGCTTTTACCATTTCTGAGCAAAAGTAAAACAGAGAGGATTGGGACTGCAGCATGAGAGCAGCAGAACAAGAAATACACAGGTTCAGGCAATCACAGTGTTTTCACTCATTCAAGAAATACTTGTATACACTGTTGAAATTAGCAGCCAGAGTCTCAAAAATAAGTCTGTGGAACTGGGTTATTTGTTTAGGAGAGAAAAAAAGAACAAAAAAAAAAATACCCCCACACCATAACCTCCAGTACAGCACTGCACACACAAATATGCAGACACACAGTCCTGCAATGCCAATTTTATTGCCAATACCAGCTTTGCATCTGCCTCGCAGCTGGAGAGCAGAACCAGAGGCTTGAAAGCACAAGCAGCCAAATTTTATGTGCGCACGCACACACAGAGAAATGTCAAAGGTATGGCTTGGAAATAAGCCTCTGAGCTCTGGAAGCACAGCTAATTCATCCCAAGGCTCAGTGTTGTGAAAGTCACCCCATCAGTGTTGCCATGTGGGGGACGCCCCAAAACCCCTTTGGCTTCTGTCACTGGAAACATCCTTGCTGCTGCCCACCCCACTCACAGGCATCCTCCACTTCATCCTTCACCCTGACAGTCTCCCCAGCCGAGGCACTGCCAGTGCCCTCCCATCAGCAGATATCCATGGCAACCAGCCTCCAGCCCCAGGAGGAGGCAGCCAAGGCAGATTGAAAGTCTCCCTTCTGCTCATGCCTCCATCCTGACTGGCAAATGGGCAGGCGAGTGGTTTCCCTGGTTCCCTTGGATTAGGATATGCATTTCTGCCTCCCTTTGTTCCTTTCTTTTGAGCCATCACTGGCACACTTGCCGCAGTCACCCTGACAGAGCTGGTGTTGCAAACTTAACAAAGATACTGTCTGCTGGCGGTCCTCTCACACCCTACTGAAATTAGCGCTTGGTAGGAAAGCCTCACAAATTACTGACAAACACAGAAGCTCTGCCCACGCCAAGGCTATTGTTGCACAGCCTTCAGGAACCTGGCAGCAGCCTAAGAAATAGATTCTTATAACACAATTAAATTGGGAGATCAAATAACTGTAATTGGTTATATATAATGGTGCCACATATATTTAGACAGGATAACACACTGCTTATCGCTTCCTCTCTCCTTGACAGTGGAACCCCAGCAGCTGATCTGCACACCGTGGCCCTGTGGCATGGCATCTGAGCCCTGGGTGAATTTGCAGCAAATCTGTCAGCTGTGGATGGTTCCATCCACAGAGAGCAAGCACATGCAGACACAAGCCTTCACACCAATTTCTGTTAATTTGTGGTATCAGCAGCCCCAGACAAAGCTGGGCTTGCCAAAGAATTTTGAACTCTGTTTAGGGAGTGTTTCCACCTCATTTGTGAGCTAGTATTTTTTTATGTTCAGATAAATCTGAGTTGCAGATTGGCTATATGCTCCTTGAATGAAATGCTTTTTGTTTCCCTCCATGGCACTCCTTGCCAGATCCTTGAAAGGAAGAGTTTGATGGGAATATAGCACCAGTACACAGTCCTGCCTCACTGAGGCTGCAGTATTTCAGAGGCTGATGCTGAACCTCTGTGATTCATTGAGTTTTCCTCTGATTGCTGTTTTACCCTTAAGGGAGGCTGAGAGACTGGTGTCTTAGCTTCTTTTTCCATAGAGAGACTAGTATTAAATGCCTCTGGATCCACATTCCCAAGAATCTTCCTTTCTTTTGGCGAGCACACACAAAACTCTGTGCAGCTCTGCAGTCTTACAAAGGTCTTTCAGGAAGAGTCACTGAATACATAGTCCATTAAAATGCCTTAGAATATGTCTATGAAACATCTGTGATAAATATAAGGTTTTTTAAGTTTTAAGTAAAAATCAAAAGTATTTTCCCCCTCAAATACACAGAATTTTAAGAACATCTGCAACCTGAAGAACCTCTTTACACTCCCTTTTAAAAATCCAAATTGTGACAATTGAAGTGGGTGAGTTCCTGTTCACTGGGATGGCTGAATGGCACAGATCAGTGATGTGCTTCAGGTGACTGACTGATATAACTGGCTACGGTGGCACCAACATCTTCAGCTACACTGTGAAAATAACTTAGAGCAACATCAGAAACCTGTGTTTTCCCCAGACAGATGCAGTGGATGGGCCACATACGTAGCTTATTAATATGGAGAGATGATATATACAGGCTTTCTGCCTCATTCTTCTAAAAGGGTTATTAGCTGTCTTACTTATATCTAAGGGGAGAGACTGGCCAGAGCTGTCATATGTTCCTGTCAGATTTTTCATGCCAGCACTGCAAATTAGGGCTTTTGGGAGTTAGTGAAAAATAAAGATAGGTGGTACAAAGCTGGGAGGAGGGAGATGTTGAATACCTTATTTGCATAGGGTTTAGCAAAAACAGGATCAGAGTAAAATTCATCCCTGTTGGGGAGGGCAAGCTTGAGTCCCATGAAACACCCCATTAAATCCTAATGGCTCCACAGCTAAAGTAGATCCTTCATAGAGAAAAAATACCCCCATTAAAAAAGAACAGTCTGGCTTGGATGTCCACAGCATTTCCTGCTGACTCCAAAAAGAGACATGCAGTGTCAGCATACACTAATACCATCCTCAAGTACATAAGATGCAGCTTTCACTAGAACCTGGAAGGGGAGATAGAGATATCATAGCAATTTTCTCCTACACAGGAACAGCCATTACTGGGTCAGGAATACAAGGGCTATAGAAGTGATGAATTTCTGCACTAGCAGTCCAGCTTCAAAAATCCTCCACTTCTGTGTGATTTGTTCACTGCATGTTCAGAAAACCAACGTTACCAGGCCTTGTACTTTCCTGTTGGTTATTTATGAAATTGTACATAGCACACAGGCACAGTCTGAAAATCACTTGGGGTCTCCTGTGGCCCCTGGTGCGATAACCGTNGTCATAAGTCTGAGCATCCCAGAGGCTGTCCCAATGTACAATTCCTGCATGATAAAAAGAGGAAGCAGGACCTTTGTCAAGCTCCCACCACAACTGCTTCAGCCTTTTCCTACTCTAGAGTGAGGCACGTGGTACTTCAGTCAAAAGAAGGTTTCTACTGAATTGAAATGCTTTACAATGTTTCAAACACCATTCCCCTCAACCCTTACCCCCAAATAAGCCTGATGACTTTGCTTCAGCTCTGTTTTGGCTCCCTACTGCCTGCACTGGTTTACTGCTCGCTCCTGTCTGTGCTCAGTGTTTAGCCCCAGTGCTCTGGCGCATCAGGCTCAACCCATCTGAGTGTATCGACTGCCCTGATGAAGCCGTAACAACTGCTTAGAGATGACCCCCAAAGAAAAGAACTGCAGAAGAGATGAAGTAATCAATTCTGGTAAGAGTAGGATTCACATCATAAGTTGCCTGAAATTTGACAAGTTTTTAAAAAAAAAAAAAAGCACAAGTGTTTCGTGGAATGGGTTAAAAACCTGGAGCAAACAGTAAAAATCATTAACTTCCCATATTCAGAAGTTCAGAGCACAAAACTACCACAGGAGAGTTTACTTCCAGCCTAACCAAGCTTCATTTTCTCCCTTGTTTAGATGGTTCAGGGCAGCTGGAGGCAAAGACTTGTCATTTTATTCATCTGTAAAGTACCATGTACACTTCTTGCCACGTACATACAGTAGAATACTAGTAGTTATAATAGCAGCAACAAAAAGCTCTTATGAAAGTTTGCTCTTTGGAGACTTCAAGACCAATCCCTAGCCAGTTAAAAAAAACCAGTCCAAATACATCACAGTAAACCACAAATAAGCACTAAAAGAGTTTCCAGGATTTGATTTTTTTCTCGGAGATTTACTGTGTATCAGTGGAAGGTTTTGCTCACTGGGAGAAAGATAATAGAGCTTGTTTATGCAACTAGCAATTTGATTTTAACAACAGTTTTCCTTCTATTGTTTTTGAAGATATCCATGTTTTGTTGAAAAAGAGCTTTCCCTACCCAAAACCTGGCTGCTTCTGCTGATTCTTTAGTGAAGTCATCAAAATCCTCTTTTATTATGCCACAGTCTGTTGCCATGAAAATAATTGCCATGTCATAAATTCAGCATTATAACTTTACTGTGAGATGAAGAAAGAGAAAACAGGCTATGGGGTTAAAAATAGTTGGTGAAGCAAACAAATACCTTTGAAAGTAGCAACAGAGGATTGAGGAAAAAAGAAGATAAATCACCTGAAAGGTAAACAGATGTAGGCAATGACACAAGTCAAAGTTTCCCCCAGTGTGAAAACTCTCCTACATGAGACAAACCAGAGTGTTTAGGTCACAGAACAGTCATGCCTGCGTGAAGGGTGGAACATATGGAATTTTTTGCTGCTAATTAGGGTGTGCCTATGGCAAGGCCACTGCAGTTGGATTTGCTTCAGTTCAGAAATGTTCAGCTCAGCATAATGGTCTGGTTGGAACTCAGATTAAAAAAAAAAAAAAGGGGTTTTTGTTTTCATAAATGGCAGAACAGGCAATGTAGAAATAATAATATGAGAAACTGAAAAGTGCTCAGACTCTCTAAGCTGGGGCAGTGATGTCCCAAATGAAAGACCCAGATTTGGGGTACCTACTAGAACACAGGTCCCTTGCTTTTCCTTTTTGCTTAGGGTCAGCTTTTGCCCTTCACAAAATGAGGATAGTGATGTCTAGTAACCTATGTAAAGTTCACTGGGTTGGGATGGAGTGGATGTAAACTTTGTTCTTATCACTTCCATCACTGGCTGTGTGATGCTGGGCCAGTTCTTTGCTATATCCCATTTTCTTCAGCTTAAACAGGGCTAAAAATACTGACCTCCTCTACAAACAGCTTCCCAGTCCACAAAAGTCTGGATGTTATTATAATGACTGGCAATCACATCACAAAGGTGGGATTAATTTGTTCAAATTCAGATGTTTAAAATATTTTTAACTCTTTCATAACAAACTTAAGGTCCTTCTTAGTTTAGGAGTTAGTGCTCTCTTTTGTGTTTGTGCACAACATTTACAGGACTTGATCCAATCACCAAACATAAATGTAGTCATGAATAAGAACTACATTTAGAATCAGCTTTTGAAGGAACTGTTAAATGCTCATGAATGAAAATGCTTCACTCTGGTCCCTCAGTGAAATACATAATGGAAGCAGTTTGTCCAGGTTTATTTCCTGTACACCAATGACACAGTAATAAATAGAATACTCACTTGTGATTCCTAAACAAAGCAAAGACATCCACATAGCTGTTAGGGTGATGTCTGTTTCTCCAGTGAGATGTTTTTGGTCACTTTGATCTTCTCTAAGATGAACTTCAACAAAACCTAAACTTTGTGACTAATAGCGGCATGAAGTTCTGTGGACTTTGGATAAGGTGGCATACAGAAGGGCTCATCCTCATTGAGGACACACGGCTAGCACCCACGAGTGATGTTGAAGCGGCCACCACCAACCCCCCTCCTCCTCCTCCCTACCTGCCTACCTGGCCGGGGGGCCACCAGGCCCCCCAGCCTTTCTCCCCCCCTTCCAACCAGGGCGCACCATGGGGAACTCACCGGTGATGCCAAGAGGAGTCTCTTGCCTCCTTCAGCCCGGCTGGGCGCAGCTGAAGCTATTTCCCTTCCTGCCGGAGATAAAGGGCAGTGGGTGGGAGGGGCAAAGAGCTACACCTGGGGAGGGAGAGGGTGGGGAAGGGAGTAGGTCTGCAACTGAGCCCAGGTGCTCTGTGATTTGGGAGAAAAGAGTGAGGAAATGGGGTGGGAGAGGGGAGGTGGGGGCAGAGGAGGGAGATAAGGTGGGAGAGGGGTCAGTGGGGCACATCTCTGGAGATATGCCAAACCTGACAGGACACCATCCTGTGCAGCCTGCTCTAGGTTCAATTGCTCTGGCAGTGGGGTTGGACTAGATGATCTCTTCTAACTCCTAACATTCTGTGAGAACTACAGTGTCATATACACACCGGGCCTTATACAAACATCAATGTGTTTCAGGTAATTGTCCTTGTCACAGCATCCATGATGTATTTTATGGTCCTGACAGCATTGGACAATATGAAATTTGGGGGAAAAAACCTCAAGTTTAACAAAGTCTATCCACTCATAATGAACTTAGGAGCTGAAAGAGACTTTTTAAAAAGCTTTTTAAATTTTACTCTTCATCTGAGCATCAATGGGTCCAAATTAACATTTTGAATGAGATAATTAGCTGTAGATCCAAGCAGGTAATCAATCACACTTTATCTAGGTCTTTCCAGGGGAAGAGAGGGTGAATGAAACTGCAGGATTTAAAAGAACAAAGACACAGATACACTAGCCATGCTGGCTGTCAACTCCAGGGCACAAAAAAAAGATTTTAGAGTCACCACTACAAGGAAATGGCCCTTTTATGAGCAAGCTTTCTTTAAAAGAAAAAAGTTTACTGCTTTCACATTTGCACTAAAACCTGAGGAATGGACCAAGCAAGACCAGCCAGCTACATTCAAGGCACCATTCTTATGGCCTGTTTCCCTCTGACATTTTCTGTTACACATTTTCCATTACAACAGCACATACTTGCTTGTTCATCTGACAGCTTGTGCTGCCCTATACATAGACCTGCTTATTAGATCAGGTTCATTGAGGTTCAAGAGCAACTCAAATGTGAAAGACAGCCCTTGTTTAGTTTCACACTAGTGTTGCAAATGCTATACAAAGGTACTTGTAATTTCCTGAAGGACACATTGAAGTGCTTCAGGGATTTAGAACTTGAAACGGTTTTGTGGTTTGGTTTATTGGGGTGTTTTGTGTCTGTGTGGTTTTTTGTGTTCTGTTTTTTCAATGATCTAACAATGGAAATTTACGTCACATGAGATCTTCCAAACAGAGCCTGTACTGATAAAAAGAGATATATTTATCTCCCTTCATACTTTCCTAAGAGTACCACAGATACAAAGAGTAGAGGTTATTAAAGTGATGTCCCAGCAGTATTAACATTTTCTATACTGCAGCTGAACACATGGAGTTGAATTTATTGACTAGAGTTGAATTTATTGACAAGATTTACATACTGAACACAGGAACTCTGAAAAAGATTCCTTCACTGAACTGGGAAAGAGATTGGATTAAGGCAAAAGACATTATGGCTTTTATTCAATTAAGAACTTGGAAAAAGAATCTTGGAAAACACAGAGCAGCAAAAAGATGTTTTACACTGTATATGTCTTTGTGGTCCAATGTATTAGAAACCTGGAAAAATATTCATTATCTTTTCCTCTCAGATAAGTCAGTGGAGAGAGAGTATCTCCTCTCAGCTTTCTTCTAGACTTGAGCTAGCTTCTAATGTTGACTCACATGGCTAGAAGTCATACGGCTAAAAGTCAAATATTAGTGACAAATAGAAGACAAAAGTTGGAAGCTTTGTTCAGATAGCCATCTATATTTTTCAGGCTGATTCGTAATACACAGGTTAAAATCAGAAAAATTCATGAAATATATGTAAACACCCTAATAATTTCAAGACTCATTCTTTTTGTCATCTCTGGTTAGACTCTCTAAAGCAAGACATCCTTATTCCTTATTTATGCTCATTGCTACTATTACAGAGCATCTTTTTTATTTATTTACACAGAAATTTAAAGAAGATCATTCATTCTTGACTGTTTTCACCTGTTTTACCACATGGTAGGTGAAGAAGAGCAGTCTCTCCAGAGCTGCTTCTATTGCAGTCACAGGTGTTATGTTACTAGCAACTATTTTCATATTTTCTGCTACCCTCTCTTCAGAGTAGGTCAGGTTTGAAGAAGTTAGGATTCTATTTCCCTGATAGCCATGTCCAAGAAATGAAAAGAATATTGTGTATTTGAAAACAATGCCTTTACTTGTTCAGTTCAGGAGTCCACAACTCTGTGTTCATAGATTCAGCCAAGCTGCACATTGCTTAGGTGCAAAGTCTTTGCCTTACAGTATGGCTAATACCTTTCCTTGGCCAAATTCCAGAGGGATTTCATTACAAGTCTAGACATGACCACTCAATTGACTTATGTCAGAAAGAAGATGATTTATTAAGTAAAACATTATTAAATTTAATCCTTTTTCAGAAGTGACTTCTCCACTGATGATCTGGAAAATCCAGGAGGCAATGTAAACATTTGCATTCTGAGGCTAGTGGAGCAGTAGCTATAACTACACCTTAAATTGTGCTTCTTGAATAGCTTGCAGGTAGAGAAAAACTAGGCAATATTTATAAAGCTTTAGCTAGTCTTGTACTTTAAGGCTTAAAACTATTCTTGGGGTTTCAGTGGCAAGAATCTCCATCTGAAGTCAATTCAGCAGATGGGTGAAGAAAACCAACTGAGTTATCTGAAAATGCAGATATGGTCCCTATCTGTTGCTGTCACTATCTGCACTTAATGTGACTAACAGATATTGCAAAAAGTGCCAATACCTTACTCAGACTGTCCATTTACTCTAGAAGTAGGCAACTATGGTGAATGAATGGTTGGACAGACACTTTCCATTGGATGAGATTTAAACCAAAAGGTCCTCCCACAGGCATCCTACAGAAGGTTTTTTCAACAACTAAGATATACCTGAGCTAGAAACAGAGGGCCTGGATAGTAGGTGTGATCCACGAACAACAGCTTTGATCTTCTCTTTTCCTTTCCCATACCAGACTGAAGAAACATTTGGAGGCAGCCTTGCAGAAACCCATGGCAGACTCCTCCACCTCACTTTGCCATGTGGCTTCACAGGCTGCCTGTGTCCAGGCCCATGGATAATCATCCCTGGGCCACAACAGCAGCTGCAAATTGTTTGGATATACAGAGCAGGTGGCAAATCCTTGATCTGTGCCAGGGCTGAGAGGACTTCGTTGTTGAAGTGTTTTAGACCTTATCTGCATCCATCCTGCAGTGACAGAAGTGGGTACACAGCTTATAGGACTTACTCAGACCAGCAGGAGCCAAAGAAGCATGCTTACTTGGTGCCATGGCAGAGATCTCAATATACTAAGCAGGATAGGAAAATGTGAAAGTATGTGTGTGGTGGAGGATGAAGATTGGTGCAGGCACCTGCACATCACACAGCACAGGATTATGTAGTGTACTGGGCAACACTCACAGAGGTGTGGGGTCTTATTTTGTCCTCTCTCTATCTTCTAGACAATCCATGCTAGGTGGCTACTTCCTAGTATTCCCCAGTACTGGAAGAGCCAAGGATCATGTCTTAAGATATAACATAAAATCTAATTTTCAGAGACAAACAAATCTCATTAAAGACACAATTCCCCATATGAAATAACAGCACCATCAAAAATGCCATGCACCTGCCCAGGTACAGAATGCATATTTGAAAGGCAAACCTGAGAGGTGCTGCCAGGATCCCTTGCCTATGGCAGAAGAGGCCCCAAAGCAAGAGCCAGTGCCCTTAATCTCCAACTGATGGGTCAAACAAAAAAAGATGTGCTTGCATACTAGTTGAGTTAACTTTACCGGTATATTTTACATTATTCAGCTAATTCCTGAGCAACAACAATATTCACTGCTCACTGAAAGACTAATTCTACCAGGATTGTAGTTTTCCCCATGAAATACACAAGTAATGGAAGGAGCAGAGATCTTTGTGAAGAGACACGAATAGTCAGTTTTTACATATTAGATACATTTTAGCTTCACTATCCTGATGGAGCTTCAAAATGGGCTTAAAATGTCAGGTGTGATTCAGTTTATACATATACATGTGCCAAAGGTCCAGTGTAGTACTTGTTTAAAATGAGCTACTTTTTGCCCCAAAGGGCCATATCTCCCATGCAAGGGGATGGAGTTGGTACAGCAGTCACCTCTTTTTTCCCTTTTGCTTCTATCAGCTCATATATTCCAAGCATACACAAACACATTGTCTTCTTAGACAACAGGCTTCAATAACAAGGGAGAAGTATGTGTTTTCCCGGGTCTAGACAGCTCAAAGGATTATTCATCTACAAAAATCAACCTACAAGGGGATTCTCATGAGAAGACATACAGATTATGGTGCAGGGAATAGAAAAATTTAAAAAATAAAAATAAAAAAAAAATCAAGGCAGCTCACAAGACTAAGAAAAAGAAATAAAAGACATTCAAAAATGTAAAAATCCCCAAACCTGATGCCTTTCAGGATCCTAACCAGTAACTGCTGAAGCTGTGAGAGGATTAAGATCATTGAGCTGAAATATTGGCAGTAGTTTTTCCACAAGGGAATAAAAGGTCATGATGACGTCTTCCCTCCAAGATGTAGTTTCCTAATTTTCTCCCCAGGACCCGGAATGAATTCACTGAGAAAGCCATGCTCTTGTGGAAAGCGTGAAATCTTCTGCTTAATATTTACATCTTTACTGAGCAATAATATGGAAAATGGGTTTGGGGAATGTAGAAGCAGGCAGCTTGGGGAATACTCTGGCTTGGGCTGAGTCTCCGCAGAGGCAGAGAGCCACCTACCGCCAAAAAATGAAATGGAAAGAAGCCACACAGGCTTCCTGAATGCTGCATTACAGAAAATCATGCTTCACATGAAATAGCCTTGCTTGGCACACCAAGCAATCCATACAGCCAGCATCAGGACAAACCTGTCTCAGGAAACATAATATTTTTTTCTCCTACTGACATGCTCATGCTGCATCTAGGGGAAGAAAAATCAGAAGCAGATGATGGAGTGGAAGCCTTTTCCATATAGATATGCTGCAGGTTTTTGGTTTCCATTTGTGGAAAATCCCTTCTCCCTCTCCCTCCACCCCCTCTAGCACACACAATTGAATTCACAATGAATCCCTACAGACTGGAACACACTGAGCTCTGACAAGGAAGGGCAGTGAAAGGAGGCCAGCAGTGCAAATTGGAGCAATGGGAGTATGCTGCAGGTAGCTGAATATCAAGATTATGCAGGCACCACAGCCTACAGCCTCCACCTGGTAGGAAGAGAAACAAAAGCCTTCCTTTGTATCCCGGGGTTTTGCAGGAATTAAACACAGCTCCCCTTTGTGGCAGATCCAGACTGTCACCAGGATCAGGGGGCAGCCAGTAAACTCCCCAGGCTGTCCTCAGAGAATGGCCTATTTTAAGCCTGCTTGCAAACATCTCCTTGTGTATGTGCTGTATTTTCACGGAAGAATAATTTAATCTTCATTGCCATCATTAATTTTTGACAGAGAGCACCATACGACATCCTGTTTACAGCCCACTAAATCTCCATTATGAAGCCAAGCTTACAGAAAGAAGAACAATCTGAAGAGCCATGTTAAGTTTTATGATTACATTCCAGCCCTAGCCCTGAAATACAGAATGATGATTAAAGTTACCAAAAAAAAAGAAAAAAAAAAAACCAACCCACCCCACATTAACAATTTGTTGTGCTGTTTTCAGGCTCCAGAGCAAGAAAATCTTGTTGAAGCAATCTGGAATAATACAGAAAATACCTTTAAAAATGTATTTGTAACATATTGGCATTCATCCTTATTGTGAGCTTTACTCTCCAGCTGCATTGGACAGCACAGGTAAGTGCTGCTGTTCAGAGCCAACAGAAATTCTGTGACAGAAGCAGAGCTTTAACTCTGGTGAGTGGGATTTTGCTAATACTTCTTCTCACACTCACATCCTTTCATTTAGAAACCTAAGAACAATTTTGGTGAGAATTGTTAATTTCCCAGGGAAACTCAGGACCAAAACCCACCATCAGTAAAGAACTAAGGAGAACCAAGAGCTCCAGAATGCTTTCAACACAAAGGCATCATGCACAGCCAAGGTTATGAAAGGGACTTGTAAAGCTGTCACCAAATTTGACCTGACAGCATCCATACATATGCAAAACCTACATCAAGGTAACCACTGCTGAGAAGTTACAGTAAATCTGACCTCTGTTGATGCCATCTACTGCTGACACATGGCAAGATCACAAAGGTATTTGAACACCATTTGCCAATGCAGCCACATTACCAGTGTCAGTCCTGGCTGGGGTCAGATCTTCATGTCTGCAGTAAGACTCCACACTGAAACAAACTGCAATGCTAGTGCTGGGCTGGCTGCAACCTCGTCCCATGCATCTGACCATTTCATGCAAGTTCTTCTGTGTCCAGGGTGTGCTCTGAAGAGCAGAAGATCCCTGGCCTAACACCTCCTCTACATGCTTGCACTCTGCTAGAAGGTCCAAGTAAGGTGAGTTATTGGTAGACACTTTACCTTTTTGGGTACTATGTGAAAAGTCGGTTGCTTACCAGCCATGACACAGCATGTAACAATAACACCATTTCAACAAAAAGGCAATACCAATGTTTACCCATATAAGTTAGGCACACCCAAATAATTTAACACTTAAAAGTCGGTGAAACAAAAAAGGTCCCTCCAGAGAGTAATTTCAGTCTCAGATTAAATTACTTGGAAGTTAGCATAAGGTCTGGATTGTCCTCTGGAGGCCTTCCATCCCTTCCCTCCTGCTGTGTGTGCACAGTAACTCTCAGATAAATGCCTCATATTGTTGGGTAAATCTGGACAATAACTGTCCTCTAACCACTTTTCCTAAGCTTTGAGATGAGACTTTCTCTTTTGCAGTGTTTTGAAGGTTGTCCAAGACATAGTCAAGATTTCTAGCCCTACCTAACTATTCCAGGTAAGACTATCCTCTTCCAGTATATACTTTAGTAAGTATAAGTATATATTCTATTAAGTATTTTGTGAAGCATTGAAATATGTATTTAATACAGTACTTCCCCTTCAATCTTGCTTCTAGCAGCAATCATTCTCTACTTTAAGAAAGTTGAGTCATGGCTCAATACTCTAAAATAACCTTCATTAAACGTTAGCTCCCAGTCATCAGTTTCTAGGGAATAACCTCAGTGGCACTACTGAAGTGGCAGCTCATGACTATGCAACATAAACCCAGGTTTGTGTGGGTATCTCCATCCAGTGCGAGTCTCTGGAAAGAATTCATCTGGAAATCAAGATGGTAACAATAAGACACCACAGCCAAAAGCACAGAAAGTTCTATAAAAATGTATCATTGTGTATATTTTGAAATTTTCGCAAAGCCTGCGTTTCAGATTCTTTAGTCTTTCAGTCTCCTATAACCTAGCAGCAAGCACCCATAAATCAATCTATTAGAAGAATGAATAAAAATATTTAGATTTATTTTTTGTGTGCGCTATTCTTCTATTTGGGTGATAGAAACAAAATAATGACTAACATTTTCTACCAAGATCCCTCACAGTTGAGGATTTTGCAAAAAGAGCAGGAGACATTTTAATCACTTCAGCCACTCCACTCACGCTCCAGCCAGGGCACTGCACAGCCTTCATCTGGGAAACAATGATGTCCTGTTTGACACCTCCTCTACAACCCACATATACACTTACCCAAATCTGTTTTTTTCATCTTCTCCACCCATTTTCTTAAAGAAAAGTTGTTCTCCTTTCTCACAGCTTAATATCTCCACCTGCCTCCTTCCTATTTCATACACTGGTGACAACTGCCTTCCCCAAGTCTTCTCCTAACTCAGCTCTCATTGTCCCACCTGCTTCTGCTTCCTAGTCCTATCCTGGCCTTCATTGAAGGAGTTGCTAAGAGGTTGGTGAAACAGCAAAGTTGGGCACCACTACTCAATTGCTAAAGAGCCCACTTTGCCTTTGCTGTCCATTGTCCTCCTTGAAGCTTTCTCTGATGCTGCTCCACCACTACCTGCATCTGCCCCTTTGCTTTAGGTTTCAGGGCTGAAGAGTAAGGAGCAGGAGTAGGAGACTGCCAGGGAGGACACACTGAGGTGGCCTTGTTTTTTCTGAAGATTACATCACCTCTCCATTGCCTGGATCATCAGTATCTCAGATTGGTGTCCTGCTGCTCTATCCCTCACTGCCACATCTGCAGCGATCCCTTGCCCTCTCTGGGCTCTGGTGCTTTCTCCCTCCTTTCCCTCCAGCATGCAGAGCAGAAAGCAACTAATAAAGCTTTTAGTGCAGGCTATGGTCAGAAAGGAACTGAGTGAAATGGTTACTTTTACTGACATTTCTTTGTTTCCATGGCTATTAGGGACAAAACCGAATAAGGAGGTAGAATCAGCAACCACATCAGCTCTGCACTGTGGTTAAAGGGCTGCAAACCCTGCTGAGAAACTGGTGATCATCTTTTTTCCTTTTTTTCTCCTCCCATCTACATCTAATGCATGTCTATTTAATTGCTCTGACAACATTTGCCTAGTGGAGATCAGATGTAGGATTTGGAAGAGAAAAATAACTGTTAACAGTTGAATGTAACAATTAGATTATGTAAATGAGAAAACTGCTTAAATACTTGGGTAGCATACTTTGCAGAAAGCTCAACAGCCGAAATCTTTGCAAGCTCAGTGCTGTACTTTAAGTTAATCCTACATAGTATAATAGCTATGCCTGTGTGTGTCTTTTCATGTGGAGGGAAAAGAACTATTAAAAAGCTTCAGTGATGCCCAAAGGAAGCTACTCTCAGTACAAAAGTTTTATTGGCCCTGAAAATTCAAAGAAATATGCTACACACCTTTGATCCCTTTGTACTGCAATTGCATTTATCATTTACATGCACAGAGAAATGTGTATTTTAACATTTAAAAAAAAAAAAGGTAACAAACAGACCAGAAGGATGCTCTTGCATTTGGAGGGTTACAAAAAAGTAACCCTGAGGAGGTCAGGTGCTCTAACTGCCTGGCTTGGTATTGAGATTTTTCTGAAAATTAGAGTTCCTCTTCACCTGCAGTTCAGAGACCAAGCCCAGTAGATGCAGGGGTTTTGTGCACTGGATCTTTGCTCAAAAAATCACCTCTTCCTTTCCTGGATTTAAGTTTAAATGCTACTGAACTTGCTCTTTGGGAAGGGAGATAAGTTTTACTCACTTCAGTGCTGAAGTTTTTGTGCCCTTGGTTTTGTGGGAAAAGCTTGCATGAGACTTGTTTCATGTGGGAAAAGGAGTAATTGTGGGGGCCATTAGGGTGTTTCAGGAGCTACCAAGGATTTGGTTGTAGGTGCTTCCTTCTCCCTACTTTGTTTTAGTGAAAGGTAGGTAACCATTGTATCTTGAAATGTTTACAGCTTAGGGAGGATTTCTGGCAGAGCCCGAGAGAGATCACCAACCTGGTTAGTGACTCATGATGACAGGCACCCCCAGCATGCAAAGGCAAGGGGCACGGGTTTCTCCTCACATGCTCAATGCAACCCCAGTCCTTGTTCTCTCCTGCAGTACATGTTCCCTACTTCCCTTCTGTTTGCCCTTTTCATTCCCTGCCTTTGGGCCATTACATTTTTAGCCATGTCTGGAGTGGTTTGCTGCTGTGTACACACTACAGATGGTGGTAGAAAGCAAATTTATTTTATAGTACCAGCACACTGTTATCTACTTAGGGCATCTGCAGAAGCAACGTCTTCTCCTCCACCTTTCCCTGCAGCTCCAGGCAAAATTTCTTTGCTATTCATTTTCCTATTGCACATGGGATGGACCACAGTTTATTTCTGTGTTCAGAGGCTTACACTGAGACTCTCTTCAGACTCCAGCTCCCCTGGGATGAAGTAAAAGAAAAAGAAGAAAAAAACCCAACCAAACAAACAAAAAACCAAAAATCACAAACCCAAAATCTACCACCTTGGATGACACTGCAGTTTGAGATCAGCAGTGTCTCAAGTCCTGGTATGTCTGGAGGGACAGGAAGAGCATCACACTCCCTTTCCTGTCCTCACTGACATGGAGGCTAGCAACCCTGACTCTGGGGTCCAGGAGCAAGGAAGGGTCAGAAAGTCCTATCAGGATTCTGGCTCATACAGGGGAGTGGGGAGAGAGACTTATGCACACTCCAAGGAGCAGAAAATCTGCCATAGCCCAGATAGCCTGAGGGTTCATGCTTTGTTTAATAGCATGTTCATTATAATTTCCCTCAAAGCATGCCATAAATGGGAGAGAGAGTCAGTAATTGAGATCCTTTGAGGGTTTAATCATGCTCATTATTTGAATCTCTAAGTATAAGAATAAACAGGCTGTGGAGGCTGTCCATGTTACATATTTCAACTAGCATATTTTTCAGGATGCATTTTTGACCAGAAATCAGATTTTTCACTTCCTTAACAACTGTGCTAACCATTAGGTTATTATCTAGAGGAAAAGAAAAGAGGCACCACACCTCATTCCTTCTTGCATCAGCCTTTTGGGATGGGAGAGAAGAAAGGAATGGGCAGATGTTTTAGGACCTACTACAAGCTAGGGAAAGGTTGATATCAGAATTAGATGAATGAGATTTACTCTTTGGAAATGTGTCTATAAAGTCAGGAAAGTATCTCCATAAAGTCAGTGCTGAGCAAGAAAGCTTGATGAAAACTAAATCAAACCTTCCTACTTCTAAAAACAGGAATCTACAATATAGTTGTACTTTTGCCTAAACTGATCATAATTTCCCTGGGTCCACACTGCTCTTCTTACCAACTTATTCTCATCCTTCTTTCCACATCTTTGATTTAATGGTAAACTTTGTGGGTACTGTACATCTTTTGCTGTCTTACCAGATTTGTGTTTTAGCATCTCTCTAGGCCCTGTTATATCACAAGTAAGTACTGTTTCCAAAATCCAGAGTCCTCCACTTAGCCACTTTGTATCATTTTAGTGCTTTTACTCTCTAGCATGCTATGATCACTTCAAGTGCTGCCACGAAAAACACGTACTTTTTGTAAGGAGTAAGTAGAACAAATTTCAAGAAGCCAGAAATCCTCAAAAATTGGCATGTTTTCATGTGCTTTGGTATAAATGAGCTGCTGTAAGAGCAGAAGTGTTTGTCACATCTACTTTATGATTTCCTGCATAATTCCATTTCTTCCTGCCCTCCTACACACAACAACTTTACACATCCCCAGGCCCCCAGCTAAACCAAACTAATGTTTCTTCAATTTAACTGATTCAGGCTTATTTCCACTGAGACAGTTAAGAAATCTCCAACACCTTTATGTACTAGAGATGTTAGTAATCCAAACCCTGGACCTTTAACAAGAAGCCAGCTGTGTCAAGGCATATGAAGCATCCTCTCACACTGCTTATGCATAACCTCTGTGGGAGCATGGAAACCAACTCCAAGGAATTGCCAGGCAAGGCTCTCTGCCTTTTCACAAGAGATAGGCAGCAATGCTGCTGCCCACTGGGCTGATAGAAACACATTCCTTAGAAAAACAGCTTTCATGCTACATTTCTCCAGCAGGCCAAGGTTGACAAGAACACTGCCTCAAGCCAAGGAAAGGGTCAGCAGTTTCACCATTTGTGAAGAACACAAACGGGAGGAGAAAGACTACACACATAGAGACCAGCTGGTCTGAAGGGAAAAGAAGATAGGCAGCAGGATCGTGTCCTCCTGCAGAAGATATAAAGCTGGAAAAATACAAGGAAAAGAAACACCACCACCACCATCCCTCAATTTTAATTCTAGTTCACACATTTTGTTCTGGGGAGAGTCAATGGGCACCTGCCCAGGTCAGGCTGTAAAAATTGTTGGTATCAAGTGTCAGAGCTGGGCTAGTCTCTATCGCATTTTTACATTTCCATCCATCCACTGACATTACCAAATCACTCAATCCGTTCCTACACAGAAGTTTACTCCAGCACTATGTAAAGTTCATTCTTACAGAGCAAAAAGGAACTAAAAACTTTGTGGAGGACTTTACCTATCAGTCTCCATTCGAAAACTGCTAGAAGTTACCCTTCAATTGACATAGTATAGTTTTGCACAAGCACACGTTCCTAAAAGCAGTTATGGCACTGTGAGCAATTTAGTGGTTTGGCATACCTCACTTCCTTTCACTGGTTCATTTGGAGTAAGTAGGAAGGACCACATAGCTTTTACTTGTTTCAGCCAGAAAGTGAAAAAGTGTTTTTCCAAAAAGACTGTTAGCTTTGCTCCTTCAACAAAACACAGGATCAGGAGTCTGTGACAAGAGACTTATTTCAGCCCATCAACGCCCTCTGAAATCTTCAGGATCATCAGAAGTGTGGAAGACACAAACATCACAAATTTTGGTTGAGATCATGTTTTTGCAATGCATCCAGCCTCAACAGCCATGATTGCTCAGCAGGCAAAGGACAGCAGGGAATCACTGCTCCCAGATCTGCTCAACCCTACTGGTCTTGCAGGCTATGCAGGATGGACACGAAATTTTTAATGTCCTCCTGCTTTCTCCAAAGCCTTAAGCACTGCTGAATTTAAAGTTGTTTCTAATTGTTTCTTAAATAAACATGTGACATCAAAAAATTACTCTGTAGATTCTCCCTCATCTATATTTACCCAGGCATAATACCAGCTGCCTACACAATTTTTGTCTTGCTAATGCACAGCAATAATCATAGATCCACCCACAGCCCATCTATTTTGGTAAAGTGCAGAAATAGGCATTAAACCTATAAATGTCAGAGCATGCGTTCATTTTAGATGTTAGCATTATTTAAATTAGCACTTGAATGATGTTTCCACAACGTGATAGCTTTTCAAATTATGGTATATTGCACATGAAGTGCACTGGCCCTGCTTTAAGCACCTTCAACCCATTAGGACCAAGTATAATTTGGTGCTTTTAGAAATGCAAACGCATTGTAGAAAAGATGTGATCTCTTTGTTTATGCCCAGAAGTCCCCAGGGAAATGCTGATGCCATAATTACCTGAGTATGGTTTGAACATTAGGCTCTGGCTGGGAGGTGAACATGCCTTGTGCTTGCTGTTGAGACGTATTTGAGAACAGCTGCATCTTGGTGGTTGGAACAGCATGTTATCTTGAATGTGTCCTCCACATTTCAGAGCAAGCATGACTTCTGAAAGCAATGCTGTTGGAGGGAAAAGGTGTTAACTGGAAAATAGAAGTAGCAAGTCATGTTTACTCTGTAGCTCTGGGAAAAATCCTTCCTTTCTGTTCTGATTACTGAAAAACCCAGTAAGATTAATTAAAAGAAAACCTAGGAAGGAGGACTGGTTCTTTGAGACATAGTGGGCATGGGGAAGCTTGTTGCAAGGAAGCCTGATTTAAACAAAAGAAAACAAAACAAACAAACAAACAAAAGTGTAAGTGCAGAATCAAACCGCTGTTAGACCAGATCAGCTTAATGCTGGTTTGGAGAGACATACAAATAAAACCTGCTCAACCAGAATGGTACAAAAGGAAACACCCAGGATCAGATTGCTGGGGATGATATGCCTTTTGTAGGGTGTAAAAGTGCTTCCATAATTCTCTCACACAAGAGCAGAGGCTGAACACTGCAACTGAGGCATCTGTTTCTGAGAACAGTATCTGTCATTTAGTAAGTCCTCTCATTATAATTAATTCTTCGACCACAAACATCACATTTTATTACAAACAGTATGCAAATAGAGCATCATGCTTCATCAGACAAGAGGATAAGTTAATTCTCCTCTCTAAAATAAGAGCCACAGTGTACTGCTTACACACTGTAAGCCAAGCAACCACGACACCTTCACACACACACACCAGCTGCATGTACAAAAACAACAGTGACACCTTGTGGGCAACATTCAGGTACAAATTTAATAACTACAAATTCTGCTGAAGCATCAACTTAGCAGACTGATCATCAAAATACTAAGGCAAATGGGTTTTGTAGCATTGGGGGGAAAAAAAATGCCCTGGCAGCAAAAAAGGACAACCATGTCCTGGGATGCAGCAGGCATAGCACAGATAGCCGGTCGAGGGAGGTGATTGCCCTACTCTACACTGCATGGCTGCAACCCCACCTGTGGTGTTGTGCATAGTTTTTGGGTGCCTCAATATAATAAGGGCATAAAACTATTACGAAGACATCCAGAGGAGGACAGCTAAGATGGTGAAAGGCCTCAAGGGCAAGACTTAAAATGAATGGCCGAGATTGTGTGGTTTTTCTCATTTTGGAGAGAAGACAGCTGAGCAGTGACCTCATGACAGTCTACAGCTTCCTCAAATGAGGCAGAAGAGGGAGAGATGCTGATCTCCTGTCTCTGGTGATCAGCGAAAGGACACAAGGAAATGGAATAAAGCTGCATCACAGCAAGTTCAGATTGGACATTAGGAAAAGTCCTTCACTGAGGAGCATCGTTGACCACTGGATCAGGCTCCTCAGGGAGGTGGTCACAGCATCAAGCCTGTAAGAGTTCAAGGAGCATCTGGATGATGCTCTTAGTAACATGGGTTAGATGCTCCTGCAAGATGCAGAGAGTTGGGCTTGATGATCCTTATGTGTCCCTTCCAACTTAAGATAGTCTATGATTCCATTTTGGGTAGCCCACTTGCCCAACCAAGTGAAAAGCAAGTATAGGCTCAAATCATCTCTTTCTTAACTGTGTTTCTTCTGTTCTGAAACAAAGTCTTCAGCTGGATGGCTACTCTGGATATGAAAAGAGTGCTTACACTATACAGAATGTTTCCTTCGTGCTCAAAATTAGATGGTACAAGGAGTTTAAATTCTTTTGGACAAAAAACGGCCATATAAATAATCTGCAACTCCAAACAGCATGTACACAGGTGATTGAAGTTATTATTTGGACAGATAACAGCACAGAGTACACACAGCCAGTGCAACTAGGTCTCTAGTTTGAAGTCAGATACGGATTTATTTCCCACACTAAGAAACAACATCTCTTAATCCAGCATTTTACAAGCACAATCTCACTCAATACTTTGCCCCATGTATGTTCTGGCAGGACATGATGTAAGGCATTTATGTCATCTCAGCATGCACTCTATCCCTAAATAAAACCAATATATTAAAACCTTCTAACTTTTATCAGAGTGAAGACTTGAAAAAGTTGTAATCTGAGTGCAGGAACAGTTTGGATAAGCTCCAAGAATAGTTTTTCTGATGGTAAAACTAAGAACAACAATTCCCAACTCCCTTGTTAAAAAGTGATTGCTCAGCAAGAGTTCTGAAAGAATAGTAAAAGGAGTGAAAAAACTTATTAACTCAAAGGAAACTACAACACAACATTTTGGTGAAGGAGCACTGCCAGCTCTATCTTTGGTCCAGAACTAAGATTAACATTAAAATAAAACTGAACAAGACACCAAGTATCAATCTGTCCAGATTCCACTTCATTGCAAGACAGTCAGCACACAATCCATTGCCTGCTCAAGGCATGCAGTAAGTAATCTCTTGCTTTACTCCCCAGCTTTTTACTATCACTGCTGACAGTAGAAACTCACTCAGAGTGAGCTAACATATTTAAGCACATAAACTCCATCCCTTGCACACCAGATGTCTGGAGGAAGGATACAGCTAAGTATTCAGCATGCCTTTTTGGATAATAAAGTGGGGTGTTTTTTTTCTTTCACTAGAAAGACTGAGGAAGACTAAGCATAAGTTAACTACATTCAATAGCTAACACTGGCAGTAAAAGTTGAACTACAGACATACAGAATCAACTACAATTCTTCAAATGGATGCTGTAGTCTGACATAAAACTTGAGATGTTATGGCCTGCACATGCCTGTTATCACTCATCTAGGACTACAAAGACTGAGTGGATTATCAGTATTAATGGTGCCTGGAGTTATTTACCTCAACACACAAATGGCTATTTGCACCAATATCTATGTGGTTTTAGGTCTAGATTAAGTATCCAAATGCAAACCCTCTGGATCATACTAGCAATATGAAATTCTTGGACTAAACTACTGAAATTCTTTCCTATGTTACAAATTGTTCAGCTTTCTCGTAGTGATACTAAGAAAATCAGTGTTGAGGAGGACATAATTACAATGATTTGTGATTTCAAGTCAGGTCTTCAACTGGAACATGTCATTTACTAGAGATTAACTTTCTTCAGTAAAAACGAATGCTTTTTTAGAGAAAACTGAACAAAATGTAACTTAAAGGCACCTAAAATAAATATTCCTCTTTTTAGAAGAGAAACAAATACCTTTTTAGAACAGAAAAAAGCAAACCCAAATTTAAGGCCAAGTTTTCCATCCAAAAATTTGCACATACCAGAGACTATTTCAACTGTATTCCTGGCAAGTAGTACTCTTCATTTACAGGCTAGTTTGACAGCTAAAAGGATGGATGTCTTCACACACTCTTAAGAAAGCCCTCCATCAGCAGAAACCAGTCTAAGTTAGCTCTTCTTGAAAAGAGCAAATACTTTTTCCCCCTGAGGTAGTTCTTAGCATGTTGACTGAAAAACCTGTGAGTGCTATTGTGCTTAGCTCAGATAAAACATCAGCTTTATTTTGAAAACTTCTTTTCAAAAACAATAAACAAGATACAGGAATAAAAGTGCAATTTGTCCAAATCCAGGAACCATCCCTTCTCCCAAGCAAATATACTTTCAGTTCTGTTTCTGGCTCACTGCACCTTTTATTTCTCTCTTCCCAGTTGCACAGCTACAAACAGAGCAGAACAGCTGTAAAGCTATCTATACAATAGACAGAGACAAACGGATACAAACACACACACTGTTCACAGTCTTCTACATAATTTTGCTAGTTATTCAGCTGATCTGGAAGATACCTGCTTGAGTGCAGACACCCTAGGGATACCCAGTTACAAGGCACACTTGTGTTCAGAATACAAATGCTACCAGAAATGTCGTAATGTCAGGAGACACTTACCTCATTGTGGTTTTACTCCTGCAGTTTATTCCTGCTTGTTGACATGGTGTCCTCCTCCCAAGCTAGACACACAGTGTAGAGGTCACTGAATTAATATCCTCCACATGCTTATGTACAAAATGAACTGCTATAGAAGAAAAATACTTTTTAATAATTTCATCCTCAGATACGGAAAATGCAGGACTACTTTCCTTAATAATAATTTCTATCCTCCCTGTGTCCTACAAATCCCGTAGTCTTTTCCCCCAAAACTAGAAATTAAAACCAGATCATTTTCATCTTCCTTGTAAACAGTACTACTGAGAATGAGGCTGATACTTGAAATATAGAAAAACAAAACTAGTCAGGGGCCACGAGAAAATCAGCAATGACATTTATTGGAATTTCTCCAGGCATTACATGAAAAATTTTTAAGTGAAACAGAGGATAAAGCACTTCAGTGCATTGGGGGGGGGGAGAGGGCAGGGAGAAAAGATGTATCTGAATAACCTTGATTCTTTGTAATACACACTACTGCAATTCCTGGGATTGGTTTTGTATGTAACATCCATCAGCTAAAACTTAATGCTGAGCAAAGAACTGCCTTTTTACTTGGCATTTTCCCACCTACCACAAAACAATATTCTTGAAATATCTAGACAGATTCCACATGATTTTATACACAGTGTTAAAACCTTTCACCCCAACTGTAAAAAGAAAGATTAAGTAAATCAGTATCTTTAATCAAATAAAACATAGTGGAAGTAAAAAACAGTAACAGCAAAAAAACCCTGTAGACCCTTAGCCCCTAGGTTCCACAGCAGCATGCAGCAAATCAGCATTGTTGTCCTCACTTTTATGTTAACATTAAACATAATACATAAAAATAGTGACATTCAGTCCTTGCTTTCTAAATTGGACAATCTTATGCATAAAGACACTGCTGGATTTGGCACTTTGCTTTATTGTTTTTCTACCCCCAAAGAGTAAGTGTTTCTTGAAATACAGTATAAATGGTATGAGATAACATGAGCCACTGGTAACACTCAACGGTTCAGACATGCACTCTAAAATATGTGTCTATTACACATTTATCTATGCCTTCTCAAAAATTCCACTAAAAATCTTTTTCAAATCTATATGCAACTTTTTGTACCTTTACAAACATATTTTCTCCCTTGAAATTGTCAGAGCTTACCTCACCTTCTACCCAGAATACACATATTCATGACTTTTGTTTTAAAGAGAACCCCACAAAGCAGTATTAAAACAGGAATAAGCTGGAAAGCATTATTAAAATTGCACCTGTACTTTAGAATCCCCTTTGAAATGTTTAGCCACTGTGTATGTGAAAACTGAAAGGTACATAATATTTGAAACTTGCTTGGTCCTCTCTCATGTACTTATGCTCAACTTCCTGCAATCTGCCCCAATTTTCTCTTCAAATAAAATTTAAGTATTTCTTTGGTTAAATGAGAACCCCTTACATGTCTAACTCTTACAACAGTCTCCTGTGGAAAATTACCATCAGAATAAATACTACTCCCCACAGCCTTGTTTCCTTCCTCCTGTCATCATGGCCAGCCACAGGACAGCAAACAGACCAGGAAGGAAGGAGCAGTCACCATTAGCTCTTGCCTTTGCAAGTCCTGTGAGTGCTTATAGATACCTATTTCTTAGCTCTGGGTGATGAAGGTGAAAGCTATGGTAATTTTTGCTTCCTGTTCCAACATGCATGTGGAATTACATTGTTGACCAGTACAGCCCAGGCAGCGGATGGCACTAGAGCTCTTTCTGTAAGAACCAAGTCATGAGACTTATTCTGTGTATTGGTCTGTGCACACAATGTTAGTAGAATTAAAACAGAGGCACACATGACTTGACACAGATTTTCCACAGAAGATGTGAAACATGCTGCTCTTTGGAGGGAAAATTACATTCTTTTTTTTTTTTCTTCAAGTATTATTCAATATACATATATATAAAGATAGGCTATCCTCTTTTCACTACAAGACAAGCACATCCAGAGTGAATTTGTAGATCATCATTATCTTGGCTTTGACTACTGAAAATTCTCTTTTCCTTTAGGTCAACTCTAAATATACATCTACTCATCATAATTACATATGAGAATCCTTTATTTCACCCTTGTGATTTATTTACATAACCATAAAAAAAATAATAGCTTGAATTTGCATACTGATTTGAAGGCCCATCTGTAGCTATGAGTGTCCCAGCACTAGTTTTGGATAATACCATTGCCTATTGCTAAGTGCCTTGAAAGCAGCATACTCATTTTAATTTCCCTTTTTTGTGGGTTGTTTTTTTTAAGAAATGCTGCCTAGAAAACCCTGGTTTATGGCTTACTCCTTATTTTATTTTATTATTTGGATTGTAGTTTACTTCCTTCAGGAGCAGTTCACAGTCAGACAATGCTTCTGCTGGCAAATACTTTATTATCTGCTCCAGAGTCTTTTGATACGTAATCTTCTCCTGTTCCAGGGACTGAATTACAGTCTTCATTTTGTTCTCTCGAGTCAAAATAGTCTCCAGGCTGGATTCCAGACTCTGAATTTTAGCATGAGCAACCTGTAAACAATAACATTATCTTTATAATAAATTGAGATGTTCTGAATAACTTTGTTATACTATGATATAACTTAAGGGAAGAACTTAATTACATAGATATTTCTAAAAGACATCTGGGTAGGCAAGCGATACAAGGAATGCCTACTCTGTATCATACACAGAATCTCCCTCTAGTGACCAGATCAATCCAAAGGATTACTCAAAGCTTTACAGAAGGAAGGAGATATGCAAGTTGCAGCGAACAAGGAATCAGTTGAGAGTAACAATGAACTGGAGCTGCAGGGAGGAAAAAAGAAATCAGCAGCTGGAGTAGCACTGGAAGAGACAACTTGTCTGACAGCTATGGAGGAATGGGAACTCTATGTAATAAAGTAAATCAGCAGGACAGAGAGGTTAGAGGGAAAGAAGTCTAGAAGCAGTGTTCCTTATTCTCCAATAAAAAAGACCTACAGCTTTCTCTGGGAAAGCTAAAAACAAAAAAGCAACCAACACTGACCAGCAATCTGAAACCCTGGATATCAGCAGTAGCAAATGCCTCTCTGTGGGAAGTGGGAGAATTCTGAGCATTCCTAGGAAAGGGCCCAAGCAGAGGAATGAATCATAGAATCAAAGAATCATTAAGGTTGGAAAAGACACCTAAGATCACCAAGTCCAACAATTGACCCAATGCCACCAATGCCTGCTAAACTGTGTTGTGAAGTGCTGTGTCTACACATTTTCTGAACACCTCCAGGGATGGTGATTCTACCATCTTCCCTGTGGAGCCTGTTCCAATGCTTAACCAATGAATGAAGAAGCTATACAAACAAAAAGATGAAGAGGATAAGTAACTGAGATGCATCACAATATGGCACTTGGGAAGAACAGAAGAGCTTTGATAGAGCCTTTCAAATAAGTCACTCCTAATTATTCTATACCCATAGTGCCTTTTGAGAACAGAGGTAAAATGACAGGTAGCACTAAATAAATAAAGCAAAAAAATAGTAACATTGAAAAAAGCAACAGATCTCTGTTTTCAACACCAATAGAGCACAGTACACACCCTTAGCACATAAACACAAAAGTAAAGAGAACTTGATCTTTCCTTTTTTCGCCTACTTCAGGTTTCAGAAGTGGAAGGTGCTCTCTGAGCTCTTTCCAATGCTTTCTCAAATTAACAAATAGAACAAGAAGTAGTCTAGTTAAAGAAAAGATTGTCTTTCAGGAAATGGAAATCTAAACACAGTTGGCACAGACTTCACAAATGAATGGTGAGCACTCAGCTGTATTCATGTCTGCTAGGAGAGATCATCTTTCAAAATTAGGACTATGAGTTTCAGCAGAAGGAAACAGAATGATACTGCCCAGAAAGGTCTGGAGAAAGTCAGCCTACTGCACTACGGATTATTTCTAATAGATTATTTCTTCCCTATTTCCAATCAGGAAGCAAAGAGATGAAGGGACAGAGATATTTTTCAGCAAGGAACACAAATTTTGTCAACAGATTTTATAGGAGATAAGAGTAGAGACATTCTGAGAAGAAAACTAAATCAAGAAGCTGAAGTCCAGTGAATGACAAAGGAGTTAAAAGCACGTCTAACAGAAGTAAATCACTGTAATTGAGAGAGCTGCTCAATTGCATAAGGTATTCCAGTTAGAAGACTTCTCATGAATATTTAAAAAAAAGAGACAGTCCTCTACTGGCTGAATCATAGAAATGACCTCTCCATAAGTTTGTAGTCATTTACCTGTAGCTTTTCCAACAAATCCATATTTTGTCTCTTCAGATGGCTGTTTGCCCTCTCCAGCTTCTCCAGGGATTCACCTTCATCACAGGGATTCACGTTTTCTTGCAGTTCATCCTGAAGAACATGGTACTCTACTTCATAGGCATGCAGCTGTTTTGAAATATCCATCTCAAACACCTGCCATAACAGAAAAAATTATTTTCAACTACAATAGACAGCACTTATTCCACATGAATGTAACTCTCCTTGATTAACATGTTTTTTCCTTTTCCTGTCAAAAAAGTATTTTAAGGGGTATTCTACACTAAGAGCATTTTAGCATCTAGAGTAGCCATAATTAATCACAGACTTTAGAATAGACTGGATCATCACCTTACAGTAACCAAATACCATCTCTTCTGAGATGCATCAGCAGAAAAGTCCTATTTAATCCAAGAATTTTATGATACGACCAAGTCTTATTGTGTCTTGGTCAGGAATATTTAGAAGTTCAAGAAGAAATTTTAAAAGTCGAGTCTCATCAGCTTGAAATGGGAGCAGGATCACACAATAAGAAAGAACAATCCAGGAGCAGAAATGAAATTAGCTTATATCCTATTTCTATACAAGTTACTAGGAAGATGACTCCTTTGCATTTCAAATCAAAGTACTGAGAAGACTTTTATATATACTTTATAAGTAATTCTTTTTATGTAAACTAAATGGAAGGGAAAAAAGTAAAGAGGAAAACAACCTTACCTGAGTAATAATTTTTTCCATTTGAGACTGAGTCATATCTGGAATACTGGTTTTAAGAAAATCAACAGTGTTCTCAAAACTCTCACATCCCATTATAGAAGTTTCTTGACTGCTAAGTAGGCTCAATGCTACTTTAAATATGACTTCTGTTCCTTGAAGAAAAATAATGTCTAAAAAAGAAAATCATTAAAATAACCTGAAAATGAGAGTTAAGTCTTTCTTTTTAAATCAGTCATATTACATATGTATTCAGTTAGGAGTGCTGTCTTTTTTTCAACATGAGGTCAAAGCATATAAAAGTATTTTCTGTCATCTTACAGATATGAGAGAGCATTAAAGAAAATATCACATGGTTATGTTTGTAACTGTTATCTGCAATAAACATTTCATTACTGTCTGCTGGGGACTATAGGCTCTTAACTAACTGCTGGTTTTAAGTGCACTTAAAACTATGACTGGAAAGCAACTAGGACACAGATCACAACACAATGTACTGATGTTTTACTGTTTTCTACAGGCAGAAGATAGTCCTTAAAAAATTATTATGTAGATTCCATAACCCATCATATTATTTTCAAAATCCATAGTGGGCTATATTTTAAGCCCTAAACCCTTTTTTTTGAGGTATAATTATGGGTGTGCAAAGGGAAAGTCCAGGCTGTGCAGAAGTCGGTAGACACAGACTGCGCAGGAACTAGAAACTTGACTGTAGTAACTAGAAACTTGGTCTTGGTAGCAGCATTAGACTTGCAGTTACTGACATGATTACAGCACATGAGCAGTTCACATAAGCATCCTGTGCTGTTGGTTCTGCCACACCACTAAGAGCAGGGCTACATAACTGAACAAACTCAACTCCTCATCATGATACTGAGAGGTCACCTCTGGCCCTCATCCAGTACCACAGAGCAGGTACCAGGACACTGGTGAGACACCCGTCTCACTCATACAAGAGTCTGCTTTTCCAAGTCTATGATGCACATTCAAGCAGCATAAAATGTAAGTATACAATTTGTGATGGGTAGACATTAATCATCTGTTCCTGTTATGTGACAATGGCCCAAAATACACCAAATATGTATGAATCCAAAGCATTAGGAAGTAAAACAACACAGTGACTTTCCGGTTTTAAAATGCAAATATGCCTTGCTCAGCTCATTTACAGAGAAATGAGCACTAATCCTCCCTACCCTTAAAAATATTAGTTTTACAAACCCAAAGTCTACTGAAGACAAAAAAAAGAGATTAACAATTTAGCCTTGAAAGACAAAAAAAGGGGAAAAAACCCCACAAAACAAACAAAAAAATGCTTGAGTGTCTCAGAATTCAATAATCCCACTGGTAAAGAGATGTGACAATCGTGAATATTACTGAAAAATATCTACACTAATCATTTGTTCACCTTAAAAGCAATCAGAAACGGGTTGCTGTAAAAGGAAAAATATCTCTGTTACGAAGAAATCACTAGGCCAAAAAAAAACAACCCACCAATCTGAAAAACCCCAAAAGAAATCCAAAATCAAACAACCAAACCTCTCTTCCCCTCCAAATCACTGTATCAAATAAATTAAAAACCTAACACACCCAAGTAATAAACCATGAGACAAAAGTCAGGTTGAATTTCTTAAGAAAAGACAGAAAGTGAATTTGAAAAGAAAAAATGGAAAAGAAGTCTGATTAAGGGGAATTACATGACATATGCTTCTACCTTCTTGGTGCTTATCTGACCACAGTCAGCTTTACATTAATAAATATTTTTTAAAAAGAAATGCTGCATTACTAGGGATTTGATTAAGCTGGCAGTTCTTATTGACAATGAAAGAATACAAAACCAAGTATTTGACATGCTGATACTGTAAACACTGCAAGACACAATCAATATTCCAGCTTCTGTACTAGATGTTATCTGAAGAGGAGCATATATGAATATGAGCCAGCAGTGTGCCCAGGTGGCCAAGAAGGCCAACAGGATCCTGGCTTGTATCAGGAATAGTGTGGTGAGCAGGAGAAGGAAAGTTATTGTGCCCTTGTACTCAGCACTTGTGAGGCTTCAGCTGGAGTACTGTGTTCAGTTCTGGGCCCCTCATTATAGGAAGGACATTGAGATGCTGGAGCGTGTCCAGAGGAGAGCTACCAAGCTTGTGAGGGGTTTAGAGGACAAGCCATATGAGGAGAGGCTGACGGAGCTGGGCATGTTTCGTTTGGAGAAGAGGAGGCTGAGGGGGACCTCATTGCCCTCTACAACTACCTGAAAGGAGGCTGTAGGGAGGTGGGGGTTGGCCTCTTCTCCTTAGTAACTACTGCCAGAACCAGAGGGAATGGTTTGAAGTTGAGAGAGAGGTGGGGTTAGATTGGATATTAGGAAGAAATTCTTTACAGAAGGAGTGGTGAGGCACTGGAACAGCCTTCCCAGGGAGGTGGTTGAGTCGCCATCCCTGGAGGTGTTTTAAGAAATGTGTAGATGTGTTGCTCCAGGACATGCTTTAGTGAGGGCAGGGGTGGTGTGGTTTGTTTGGTTTGGTTTTGGGTTTTTTTGTTGTTGTTGGACTCTGTGATCTGAGAGGTCATTTCCAGCCATGAATATTCTGTGATATATGAAAAAACCTATCTAAATGGAAAAAGAGGCATACTAAACTAGAAAACTGTTCAATATATACATGAATATCTGAAAGAGGCTTTAAGTTTACTTGAATTTTTATTAGAAAGCACTTTAGAATCAGTTACTCAGAAACACCTTGAAAACCAATGCATTCTCTTTTTTTCAATTTGCAAGTTAAACAAGATGAACTTTTCTATATGAACTTTTCTATAGACTTACACTGAATGCTTGATGCACAAAATAGATTTGTAATAATAAACATCCTGCTGTCCATACTTCAAAAGTCTCTTGGCTGATAACAGCAGACACACTTAACTGCTCAAGTCTGATGTTTCAAAGAACACATTTAAATTTTCCTCTTTGAAAAGGAGCTGACATCCCACCATGAAGAGCTTTGCTATGTACCACCCACAAGTTACCCTAAATGTCCCTCATATGTAGAAAACTAATCCCTGAGAGTTTCAAAAAACAATAGACAATTTTGTTCTGTTTATTATTGCAACAGAATAAACTCTCTTACCAAATACTCTGGCTACAAATCCTAATGGAAACTGAGATGCGAACAGTGTAAGAAACCACGGTGCAGCATAGAGACTGGGACTGATTTCATTTTCTTCAAGATGATTATACAGGTCTCTGTGATAATCATGAAGAAGTCTTGAGAGCTGATACATCTGAATCTACAGTGCATGAGGGGGTTAGGGAAGAAGGAAGTAGAGAAAAAAAGTTCAGTTTTACTCAGTTTTCCAAACTACTCAAATTTCTCTCAAGGGAAATTAACTCTGGTACAGATGGCACTGTACAATGAAGCTTGATTGTTGCCTAGAGCCTCCAGTGATATCTACTTGTGTATAAAGAACCCACCTCTAATGAATTAAAACCAACACAGTTGTCAATAACAGAGAACAGTTTGAAGTTGATTATTAATGAAGAATCATTTCAGATTCAAAGGCTTAACTTAAGTAGAGAATATAATGATTCAACTTTATCAATGAATCAGAACTTTCAGTCTTGCCACAACAAAAGTAGAAGTACTTCTTTCAAGATGCCATTACAGAGTTGAACTATTTCTGGCTACATTTACACATTGCAGCTTTCATCCTTCGAATCTTGGCCATATTTTTGCTGCATTCAAAATTCCTATGCTGCAATCATCTTTAGACAGCTTCTTTACCCACAGAGTACAATAGGTACGAGAGGTCAATAGAGGTGTACCACATATGTATTTCCCAGCACACCTCCCACATGCCAGTGGCTCCAAAGACATTTAAGATACTGATTCAAAAAGTGCTGCTATACAAGCCGTAAAAGGTTGCAAGGTAAAGTGGTTAAAAGATGCTATTTTTTGCTAAAAGTATCACTCAGCACAGAGTAAGGCTCTTCTCAGAAAGCAGAAGATCAGCAGCAGATGTATACTGATTAGCCATCTAGTTTTGCTGTCAACAGCACCTTATGCTTAAGATGAATCCATTCATAAGAAAGTGACTTACTGGATCCAACTACTTTCCTACTTTTAAAGGCCGTGATTCTTCCCTTCCAAAAACTGATGGCACCTGAAACTATCTGTTAGTCAGCAGTGTCCACAAGCAGACAGATTACTCCTCATTCAGGCAAATTAGCTAGATTTGTGCATTTGTTTGAGTCCTTGCTTTAATTGCCAAAGATACTAATTAAGCACAGTTTGGACAGTCTATACAAAATATATGTACACATGAAATTAGAGTAGTATCACAGAGGTAGTAAACGAATTGGATGAGTTAATTATGAACTAATGATCTAGATTATTACTTTTTTTTCCAGGCAACAATTAAAAAGAAGTCAAATAAGTTTTCATTATCCTAAAGAAACATCCAACATTTTTCTTCCATAAGATAGAAGCTAATTCTGTATTTAAGCTTACTTCTGTTTTGGTACTGTAAATGCAAAAGAATTTGGAAGTGCTTTACTGTTAAAAACTAAAAGCTTTAGGCTTTAGTGAGATCCTCTAAGTCAAGTTAAATAGTCTAGATTGTCTGGAGCAGACAAAAAACATGTACTCTCGTCTAGCATAAGATAACTGCCTAAGAGCAAAGTGCAGAGAAAGAGAGGTAATTTCATTTAAAGGGCAAAAGTATTACAACTGGTATATCTTCTCAAACTTAAAAAGCATTCTTCCTAAGAGCTTGTGACAATGAAAGTTTCAGACTAATTTAAATCAAAAAGTGAAATTTTACATGTCTGAATGCTCTCAAACCATCAGTCGTTATTGAAAATCTAGAACTGCAGTATAGCACATAAACAGTAAGAAAGGATCTTCAAGGGTGAAAAATCCCACAACCATGCCTTTATCACACTTTGACCTCCACTGGTTTGAAACAGATTTTGAGGGAGGGAATGGGGGAATGAGACAGGGAAGAGACAGAACAGTGCTCTTTATGGCTGCTCACCCTTAATTCATCACAACAAACTTGGTATAGTATACTTACATCCACAGTAACACAGTCTTCTTTGCATTTTTAGAATAAGCACATACAATTTCTTCAACTACAATATATTCTATTGTTCTGGACATCTGCCAAAGAAGCACCTAAATTGACTAGTCATGAAAAGTGGGCTGAAACTCCCTCTTCAGTTTTTGTTAATTATTGGTGTTTGCTATGCAGGGGGCATGGAAAAAAACAAGCAAACAAATAAGCAAAAAACCCAAAGACTAGAGACTTTTGTATCTGCCTCTTAGTTTTTTCTTTCTCCACTACAACTTACAAGATTTAACTTGGCAGCAGTATGTCCCTTTATAATATTAGGGGCTTATATCATATAGTTATTTATGCCAATGGACAGTTGCATCCCAAGGTGAAAGATTTTTCAAACTTTGAACCCTGATCTTCACACAGATCTGAAACATCTTCTGTCCCCTTCCCAAGCAGTCTTAATCTATAGCTGTTAATATTAATATAATATAATATTAATATGTTATATTAGAAAGCATGCATAGTTTAATAAGCAAACTAAATTATTTAATTTGTCTCTTTTCTCTGTGTTGAGGGTGGTGGGGGAGAGCATGATGAGAGAAAAGAGGTGCAAATGATGAGGTAGGACAGAGCAGCCCCAAGTACAAATGCCTGTGGAGTACTTTGACTGTCCACCGGGTGTCACTGCTGATTTGACTTGGAGTCACAAGAGAAAAATCTGCATCTAAGTGCTCATGGACGGAAGAGAAACAAAATCAAATTTATTTTGAAACTCCAGCTATACAGATGCAAAAATATCAGTTTTTTGAAACAGAGAGAGAAATGAGGAAAATTGAAGAGCAAAATAGCAGAGAAAGCAGAGTTTCCAAACAAAAGATGATGGGGACATGTGACAGGAAAAGTCTGAAAGTTCTGAACTTCTCCGTTTGCAAACTGAAAGGCAGAGAGAGGTTTGACAATAAGATTTACATGCATCTCAACCTCCAAAACAGCATAAGAAGTTCCATAAGGCCCTGGAGAACAAAAGCAACCTCTGAGAGCTCAAAACGTATTTAAAACTCTGGTTTGCTTTAGGAGAAGGACTGACTTACCTGTAGCGACATCATGTCTGGCCTGTACTGTTTACGGAAGCCAAGGTCATACATGAGGAATTTCAGCATTTCAAAGGCCTGTTCTTCACTCATATGTAGAAGCAGCACTCCAGCTACAAAGCTTATACCTTGACAATAACCCACTTCTTTGTCCAGCAAAGAGTATGCTTTCAGGAGATTAAAGAGTGATAGCTGTCCTGCTCCCAGGTGAGCAGAAAAGTAAGGATGTGTAGGGAATGTCCGTCCTGATGTAAAGAGAGAAGAGTAGTTGACACTCAATTCTTCTCAAAAAAATCCCACATCCATCTGACAACAACCACTTCCCTCTTCCAACAGAACACTTCTCTTTACTTTCATATGCAAGTTGACTTTTGTTAGATCAGCCTGTATTTATTTTACCACTGACTTTAGACTGTATCCATTAAGCTTATTTAATATTCTTATCTGCATAGAATTTGTGGAAGCAACTGCTTGACTTCTCTTTTGACACAGACACAGAAGTGCTAAATACAAACAGTATAACCTAAGAAATCATCTGCTTGGAGGACACTAAGTGGCATATAGAGAAAGTGGCGCTGATACAGCTTCCATTAAGATTGATGTGTTTTCACTCAAAGACCCATGAAAAATCTATCTCCCGGCTACAAACAGACATACCTAGGTCTACAAGGATGGCGTGCTGTTGAGCAGTCAGTTGTTTCAGAAGTTCTTTGTAAGAGACATCGGGAGGCTGCTGCTTGTTTGGCATTCTGTGTCTAACTCGATGTTGCACAGCCAAAAATTGCCAAATTTCTCCTCTACGACTTTTTGGTACACCTGCAAGTCAGTCAGAAGAAAAAAAACAAAGAGGCCTAAGATGGGCTTATTTTTAGTGGTGTAACACAAGAATTTGCTTTGTCATAAACTTGGTCAAACCACTCTGTGGAGGAACACTTACAGTCAGTCAGCTTCAGAAGCTGTCCACTATCCAGTGTATATTCATTGAGTCCCACTAACTAAACATTAACTAAGTAACTTATGCTAATTATGCTAAGCAGTGCACTGGACAACTGAGGTACAGACATCATTTATTTTGCCATTTTCGAGCTGTTAGCCTCCAGCAGGAAAAGATGCACGACTACACACAGAACATAGTTCAGCCTTTCTAAACAGGCTGAACTAAATTCACAAGTGTAAAATACAAAGAAATCTATCTCTTCTCTCCCTTCCCACAGTGCTGCTCATGTCAGTCCACAGGCTTGGGGAAAGATGTACAGACTGCAAAATGCTCAGTTCAAACCTAAAAGCATTGATGCTGTATACCAAGGGAAGGACACAGAAACATCATACTGAAAGACAGCATTTTTCTCAAGTCAGCCAAGCACCCATAAAAACACAAACTAAATTAAAATACTACTTTCAGAGTTTTACATGCATCCTCCTTTGATATCTGACTCTGTGAATCAATCTTTGCAAGTCAAAAATAAACTGGAAACTCTCAATTACTTTCCAGGCAAATAATTATTTAACAAGAATACAAGTTAGAAAAAGCACGTCCTTGTTCCCAACTCTCAACTGCAGCCAGCAGCAGCAGATAGGGCAGCAAGGTAAATCATCTGCTTGCAGTCTTCTGCAGATCACTAACATGAATTGCCTTATTTCTACCACAATTTCCTTTGGTAGCAATTTAAACTCCCTTTCTGTACCACAGTCAGATTACAAAAAATTATTATTTTTCAGTGTCTGTGGGACAAATATGAGAATGTATGGAGGAAGGCACAGCGATGCTGACTCTACATCTGCATTACTCTAACAAAGCCCTCTCATCCCTTTCTGGCCTATGGCTAGGGCACAGGAAAATCTACTTCAAGTCAGAATTCTCAGCCTTTTACTCGAGGAAACAAACTAATACAAGACCAGATTCCAGACCCTACACGGTGTGGCTGTGCTGATTCTGAAATTTTGTTGCGATTCCCCTAGGTTTTGGGCACAATCCACACTAAACATTATGGTCCTGCCTTTTCAGTAAGTAAAATTAGAGCACCTGAAACTCAAGAGTCAATTGGAAAGGAGCCACAGATCAGGAACCAGAAGGTCAGTTTTAGCTGCAGAAGCTCTAAGTTCAGTGTTTGATGCAATAATGCATGGGCACAAGATGCTGCTTTCAAGAGTATGACTACACATGTTTCTGTACTGCTGACATTTAAAGCTGCAGTAACAGCAGAACCTAGTTTCTGTTTGGCATTAGGTGGGGGCATGTGGAAAAAGAAGATGATTATTTCATTGTTTTGTGCTACTGGAAAAAGTGTATTGCTGGCAGATTTCCTTTGGTATCGAAAGGGAATAAAAAAAAATAATCTTCAGTCTTCATAGTTAAAAACCATCCTACATAAGTACCTTCTTTCAAAGTGGAATGAATATCTTCCATGTCACACCGAATTTTGGCTCTGCAGTTCAGTAACTTCTTATCCCAGACATTTATGGCATCTTTCTGACATGTACCAACTTCATCATAGTCCAGTTTTACTTTTCTTGATTGGAGCTCATCTCTGCTTGCTAGAGCACAGAACACAAAGGAAGAGCACACAGAAAAGCAGAACATTACAAAATGACAAGAGACATCAAATACACAAAACTCGTCCAAGCTAGATATATCTGCCTGATAATCTGACTAGAGATAAATATATCTTCTACAACTCATCAGTTAATAGCTGAGATGGGGCCAGTCCTTTGCCATAAGATCCCGCAGGTAATAATTTAACTTCTATCACTGAGCCATGAACATGAGTAATTCATGAAATACATGAAAACATTTCTTAAGGCTTGAGGCAAGAAGCAAAACCCACTTAACACAGTCAATTTCACATCTGCTGCTTTTTTTCCAACTGCAAAAACACCTTTGATCATTTTTTTCTTGTTTATATTGAACGTTACAATTGTTTTAGTATGGAAAGTCCCAAACATTAATGTTTATATTAGAGATTTCGGCAAGTCTTCTAAACTAAAGTCAGTCACGCTGGTTCCAGTTTTCACATGAGAGTAGTAAGACTTCCTGGCACTGCTATGTGGCATCATCAGGCTGACTAGAAGTAAACAGAATGAACCAACATGAACCATGTCTAGAAATGTACATCTGTGCTGAAGCACAGAACTCATGTTGCTGTAAACTTAAAAGGTTTGCTGCATAGGACTACCTAGCACAAAATATTTACTCCAGAGGACTCACTATTTCTGAAATAAAGCTGCACTGTTACTCTGGAATTTCATGGAGGAGCAGCTTTCATTTCCATTACTGAGAAAATAGCTGTGGTTATCTTATTATACATGATACGCATGCAGAAAACACAACTCAATTCCTCATACTACTGGTGTAAAAAACTCCAATCAAGACCTAAATGTGTCTTAATTTACAGACAGGTTTAATTATCATTGGACTGAGTAGTACATTTCACCACATGATTTCTGAAAGCTACAATTGAGTTTATCCCAAATTTGCCTTGCTCTGTGTATAGTACTTGGTCTTTGCAGGAGAATCCTTCCTCTTACAGATGTACCTCCCCTCCCCATCATCTCTAGGTGAAAGCAAACTCTCACTCACATTTTTATACAACCTGCAAAAGAAGAAAATCACTTTCTTCACCTAATAATCTCATTTTGAATACAGCCAATATTGGATGAATCCACAAGATCATTGCCTAGCCCACTCCAAAAATGTAGGTGACAAATTATTTCCAAAAGCTGTATGTTACACCTCTGAGACAATATCTATTCAAGACTACAGGGGGTCTTGTAAAACAACTACTACGCAAGATGCAAAACACTTCCATAAAAACAGAATTGTGATCTCACAACAAGAATGTTCAGACCAGTCAGGGCAATTTTAAATGCTACTCTGTCACTGTATGATTTCACCTGAGAATGCTCACTCTCATAAGCAGTATACGATAGATGCAAGACAATGGCAAAATATTTCAGTGTGACAACAAACCCCAGGATTGAGTGGACAGGCTATCATTCACTGAATGGTACTTTAGTTCTGCAGTTAATCCTAGTGAAAATCAGCAAGTATGCCTGCTGATCGCACTTGTCCTGCCTTCTACATTACCCTTGGTTGCTTGCAACCATCCCTGTTAACATTCTTGCTCATCATGTGCTAGGTGGTCTGCTACTTTTTCTAGTTCTTGTATTTCTAGGTAATCTAGTGGGAAAAGTAGCTTTTAGCTTCTCAGAAAAAAAGAAAAAAAAGCAAGTTTGTGCATTTCACAGAACTTACCTTCTGTAAAACAAAGAGCTAATAGCATTCAAGTCTCCTCGACAGCAAAAGGAATAGGAAAAGAGCTTCTATTAATATTTTGTAAAGAAAAATCAACAAAACATTAACGGAAAACCACTAAAAACAATTCCACAGCAATTCCAGTCATACACAGCTGAACAAATTCACAGCTAGGAACCTGTCTTGAAGTAGAGAAATGACTGCATTTCTGTTATTACATTACCCATTCCTGAGATCTACATTTAACTGTATGCTGTTCTCCTGCATTGTGACAGCACACAAACACCCAGCACTGTCTGCTGAGGGCATATGCTTAGAGTGTGCTGCTGCTGAGATGTTGCTAATATCTAGGGAAGCTCACTGCCTAAACCAGCACGTGTTTGGAATGTATCAGTTCTGCATACATCCTGTTCATGAAACAGCCCACAGGACGGAAGCTTAGAGAAAGGCATTAAGAAAGTTTCGTTTTCACCCTTTGAAATTAAGATGACAAATTCTAGCTAGCCAAAGCATCAGTATCACTAGCATTACTTATGAACCTGCATACAAGAATGGAGACATGCTCCTTGGAGCACAAACCAAGATGTGAGCTGGCAGATGCGTGCTGGTTTGGAGTCTCCACTGCTGACATTCCTGTTTTCACCACAAATAATCAGCCAGGCAGAACTTATTTTCTACATATATGTTACAGAATAGAAATAACTTATAACTTAAGGAACTGGACTGATTTAACTGAAAGCTGTACCTCCAGCCACACAGAGAAAAAATTTTCCCTCAGCAGCTTATACAATACCAAAGGGAATAACATGAAATTAGTTACTATAGCAGATGTCCATCTTCCCCACCCCAAAGTAGTGGACTAATTGTTTGCTAAAATAATAAACAAATATTTTGGCTGAAGTTAGAACAGACTTCATTGTAGATGTTCCCTATGAATCTAGGAAGTGTGTGTCAACAGGGAAACAAACTGTAGAGAGAGTGCACAGAAAAACATGCTACATATGTAGGAAATACAACGGTTGTAGGTACATGGAAAGACTTCTTCCCTTTCCCTGCCTTTTCCACTAAAAAAGGAAAAAGAGTTAACTGACTGTAGCGAAATCACTAAGTTTTGTTTGAAGACTCAGACTACCATATAATAAGGTTCTACACCACACAGGAGAAGATGAGGGCAGCAGTTGCAGAAAGGACATCTGAAATTTTCAATTTGCTCTCAAAGCTATTAGTCTATTTTACTGAAGAACTTCTATATGCTAGGATAGACATTGCACCCTATTTTTTTTTGGTGAGAGTTTTAACCAGTCATAATAAAATACCTTAGCCAGAAACTCAGGCAGCTGACAAGTCAGCTTGGCCAACTTCAGAACCCTCAGTAACAGCACTCAATTTTCAGTGTACAGTGCTCATCTTCTGATAAAAGAACTTCCTGTGATGTGGTTAATGCCAGACAGAAAGCCTGGAATGTCATGTGTTGCAAAGGACTGAAACAAGATATAGAGGGTAAGGTTTACCACACCTAAGCGTTCATATGGCATCTGTTCTCCTGACTCCACTTTACATGAGAATTCCTAGACTTAGTCAGCTAGAACACAGACTGTAGCAACCTTTGTCTATCATGCACTAAAACAGGAAAAGCTATCACTTTCTTCTTTAACTAAGGTGACTCATTAAGAGTTGGCAATCTCTGGTAGACAGAGAATCTGGTAGACCATGAGAGAGGACTGAGTGTACTCATTTTTCTTCTCACACTGTTAACCAAAAAGGTATAGAACCACATCTCTGTCTGAGGTGCCTGACACCAGTGCCATTTTCAGCTTCAGGCAGCAGAATCTGTAGCAGTTTTAGGGGTATTTGTTAAATAGCTAACCTTCCAGCTTCTGGTTTTCTTTTTCCATTCGAAGTAACAGAATTTGTTGATGGATGGCTTTTCTCCACAGGCTTTGTAGTTCTTCTGAGTTTTTCCTCTCTCCAGTTTTATCTGGACCATCCTCATTTTGCAATACTAGAACAAGAGGGTCCTCCTCTAGGGGTGGAGCAAGAGGGGATAATGGTAACAATTCACTTCCATCGTGATCATCTGCAAAAAAACAAAGACATTACAGGAACCTCAGTTGTTTGACACATCACAAAAATCTAAGTCACAGCAGAACAAAACTAGCTGCCTTCTACATTCAGCAGTGAGGTACCAATATCAAAGAGAAAATGCAGTTCAAAACAAGAGAAATTTTTTTTTAATGTTTTGTTTAAATTAAATAAAGTCATATTTAAATGAAGTAAAGCTAAATAAAGGGTCACTCAGCATTTCAACTCTTTCCCCTGCTACTTCCTTCTAGAATTACAAAAAAGCATTTATCCATGAAGTCTTTTTTTACAGCTGAGCTTGTTTACTGCTGTAATTTACCGCAGGCTCAATAGTAAAAGCAACTTTTTCCATCTGTGAGGCTGCACTACAGACAGTGCTTCATGGTAACTACACATGGAGTTTGTCATTTACCTACACTTGTGAATTCTGCTAACAGGACTTTATCAACACAGCAGGATTTCAGAGGCTTCTATATTGAAGGACCTAAAGTTGTAAGAATTATTAACACACTGAACAAGTTCTATGTGCAGTATAAGGACGAGGCAGAAAAATTACCACTTTCTGCAAACAATTCTATTATGTAAACAGGCTAGGGTAAAAAATCTGCCAACTCTTAAAGAGTATATCTTTGTAAGAAAGAGACAGTTCTTCATTTCCTTGGTACCAGTGCAGCCACAGCAGATTGCAATTCATTTGATTTTGATGACAGAATCTCTGTTCAAAGCAACAGACCTAAAGCCAACCGAGCACAGCTCTCTCTAGCAAAGTTCTAGCAAGAATACTGTATCAAGCTGACCCCCTTCTCCCTTTCATATTTTCACATATTGTAGTTCACTATAGTAATAACTATTCAGTAAAAACTGCTTGTTTATTTTCTTTAAAAGCACACACAGACCTGGATGCTGCATCTTGGAAGGAGATTTATTCATAGGTGAAGCTACCTGCAGGAATATTCTCCGCCGCCAGGAGATGCGGCGAGGTGTGAGTGTTTCCCCCACAGCATTTAGAGATTCATTGCTGCAGACAGTTGATGTTCTTTTCTTTCCCTCCCCATCACTGAAGGAAAGAAAAAGCAGATGGGGTGATCAAAGTCAGTCATCTTTGGAAGGGGGAAGAAAATAAATCTTCATTCAGTCTGTCTAATGTACAGCCAAACCTGCTGGAGCATTTGCTGGGAAGCTTTAGAAGGCAAAGCGTGCTGTGTGTAAGCTTCTCTTTGAAAACAGACGTGCCCAATTGTTTTCTTGTAACACAGTGCTGTGAAGTTTGCACTATATACCAACAGGAAGAATTTATAGCATTCATATAGTGCTCAGCTAGAAGCTCAGCATAAAGCTAAACTTTCTGAAAAGCTAAGAGAAAAATGTAGTAATATTTAGTCTCTAAAAGAGAGTAATGGGTTGTTTTGCCATATATTAGTCTTACAAGGGCAATCTGATGTAACGCCCCTAAAAGCACAGATGTTGCTTTAGCAGAGCACAATGCTCCATTTAGTGCTATTTTAAATAGCATGATGAGCTCACAGGTGAATACTTAATTGGAGGCAATATTCTGGCCTTCTCATGCAGCCTCCTTCCTACGCTTCAAGGAGTGGACAGTTAACTTATACAAGCGGGGCCAAATGTCCTCATGTTTCATCAGCATCTCCAGCTGAAGGAATAGAGCATTTGCAAACAGAGGGCAGGATCACAATGACCTGAAAAGAGCTGATCTCCTTCCCAGTTGGCATGTAGAAGCATATCTACACAGTAATGTTAACTGTAGCTTATGTTGCTGGAAGAATCAAGGAGAAGATAATAGGGAAGCTTTGCTGGAACGTCATTTTAAGAGGACATCAAGTACATCTCTCTACTGACTACTGCCAGAAGAAAGGACATTTAGTTTTCCTAAGTACTTGCACCACTTACAGAAATATTTCTGCATTTTGTGCTTGTGGTAGTAACGTAGGTGCACAGATCTCGTATATAATGGGTACATTAATTATCTGCAACAAATCCTTCCATGCAGGATCAACAACATGACGCTTCTTGGGAAGACAGTGTCAAATACAGCTAGCTGTGTCTGCAGCTTCATATTGATCACAGAGAAAACTGCTATATCAACACAGCAGTAGCTACGCTCAAACCTTCATCCTGCGAAGAATTTCCATGTTACAGTGCAAAGTCCCTAAAAAGTTAGATGAAAGGAAAGCTTAGCAAATCAAGTGTTCACTTAAGTGTTATCACTTCCAGTGGTAAGTCAGCTGCAGGTGATCACATTTTGCCAGCTGCAGTCCATCTCCCCACATCTGTCTTGCACAAAAGGAGAGATCTGCAAGGGAGGTACACTGTGAAGTTTCAGCTACACCAGTTTACTCAGTTTACTAGCTACACCATCACAATCAGTACTTCTCATATCAAATGCTCTGTGCTGAATGATAATCCACCAAGCTAGAACTGGCCTTTTTAGTGACAAAAGCTGTCCCTATGCTATTGATCTATAACAGCTCTCTGACATCTGTAAACCAAAGCGAGCACACTGGTCTCACTGTCATACACAGGTACCAGACCCTGCTTCAATATCCTGGCAGAAAAATAATCATGTCTTCAAGTTCACCTATTCAGCATTAGGCACCATCCTTTCTCTCCTCTAAGAACAGTGCTATGGGCTAGGAGCCCTGGATAACAACAAATAGTCTGAATTATTCTCTACTCTCAGTTTAGTTTCCAGAGCACTTCAGTTTCCTATGGATCATAGTACTAGTAGGCAGTCTCAGTAGAGCCCCATGTGGCATTAACCAAAACAGCAACAGAAAACCCTGTGACAATCTTCCTTGGGGTAACTCTTGCACAGTCTTTGCTGACGAGGTAACCAAGCAGTGGTCGGTTGGTTAGTACTAGCTAAATACAGACTACAAAACTAATCTGGAATCTAAAAGTGCTGTTTTCCATAGGTTTTTATGTTCATCAGCTCTTGGAAATAGGGTATTGAGTTTGGTTTTATTAATCATTGTAACTCATATTTCTATAAATAACTGTAACAAAACTACTTCTCACTATTTCAAGTCTTACATATCACATGTTGGAACACAGAAACTAAGCCATTGCAGAGCTTACCAAATAGAAGCTACATAACAAGGGAATGAAAACTCCCTTTCTACTGCTATGTGCAAAAATCTACATTCAGTTATTGTGCCCCTAAATGTGCAGTCCTAGGATACTGTTCCATTTACAGAAGGATAAGAAACAAAGCTGTTTACATCATTTGAGTCACAAAGTTTACAGTGGGATGGATTAGTCACACGTGCTACCTCGTCAAGTCTGCAAATCATGTAATTCTGAGGATCTGTATTTCTGTTGTTAAACCCTCCCTTCCAAAATTCCCCTGGCATTTTAAGCAAACAACATTAATCACCTCATCTATCAATGAGCTGTCTGATGAGTGATTAGAGAAAAACTTTTGAAAGACTCGTGCACACTTGCCGTATTCAACAGAAGGCATGGGGTACCTGTGAAAACACCAGGATTTAGGAAGCAGAGGCTACAAAGGGAGCAAAGAAAGTTTCTTCATTTCAACACAAACCCTAGCTTAACATCAGATCTGAAGGTGTGAACCAGAGTAAGAGAGTAACAGAGTAAAAGCAGGAAGAAGTCAGAGTAAAATGATAGCGTCTCCTGTCCTGTGATGAAATGGTTCAGAAGGTTGGTGCAAAACCCAGGTGATTTCATTCAATTACGTATTCCCCACCTTGAAACAGAAGTGGCACAATACTTATTCCTTAGACTTGATCATCTCTCATACTGAAACTTAACTGGCTGGCTTCATTCTTGGTCATATTTCCATGATTACTTCAGGTTTTAAGGTAGCTGTGGATTTTAACAGCCAGGCAGGTAGGTGCTTTGCTCAGACAGACCAGCAATGCCCCACAGGGTTCCTCTAAACAGGGTGGGGCTGAAGAAAAAAGTATATCTGACCATGAGCTATCAGCTCCCTGCAAAATTAAGAGGTTTATTCATGTGAATGGAGAGACTAAGAGCAAAAGCAACTCCAAAACAACAACTACTTAAATGGAGTTCTGTCATTACTGCTGAAAAGCAGAGCAGAGTTTTCAACACCTTTCAACCTGGGGAAACAAAGACTTTCACAACTTTCCTGCCAAGGCACTGATACTGAACCTCAAATATTCACGGGAAAAATTCTTAATTCTTAAACAAAGACTCTGTTCCAACAACACACAGGCTTAAACATCTACATGAGAACCATGTTGCACAGTCAACTAGTAGAAATAGTCCAACCCTTAATTCTGGTTTTCCATTATGTTTTCCACTTCAAGAAAAATTTGCTACCTCAAATTCAAGAAATGTATAACTGCTCTACAAACTATGGATTATAGAACCTAGACACTCGTGCAAAGCAGAGGAGGACTATTTCTTGGGTTATACAGTGACACAGCTACCAAGAATAAACAATCATGACTACTTTCTACATGTTCCTATCCTACTGCAAACTACCAACAAGTGAGCAAAATTAAATGCATCAAAGTTAACATGCTGCAAATTAAGAGAATGCAGTATATAAAAGCCTAATGAACTACACATTTAAGAATTGAACCGCAAACCAGGACACGATCGCCTAGACTGAGTATAGGAAGACAGCTAATGTTTCAGCTCCCAGGACTTCAGCTGGCAGAAGCCTATAAGTAAGCCAAACACATGAAGCATTCCTCCCCTCTGGAAGGAAGAAAAACTAGTTCTGATCAGTTTACATCTCTCTATTGGTTCTCACTCCTGTCACATATTTTTATTCTGAATAATTACTTTCTGCTATTTTGTTTAAAGAACATTCTTACATATTTTACTTTCTTCATAAGAAACAAATCTATTTTAAAAAAGCAATCTGTTCAAATTCAAGTGGTGATAAATCAGCTTAAGTTATCTTTGCATAACAATGCAATGAACAGAGGTGGTGTGGGCTAGCCAAACCTATGCTGAAGGTCACCCCAGTTTTTAAAGTGCTGCGTTCCCTTTTATATAAAAATTCCCAAACAGATTCTTCCAATAGCCTCCTTTTTAATGGAGGTCAGGACAATTTTAGGGCATAACTCATGCTTTCTAAACGACATGTTCCCAGTGACAGGCATAACTGGCTGTATTACTGGTCAGGAAGGAAGGTAGATAAATAGGCAGGATCAGTTCTGCAAATGTCAGAAAATTAAAGACAACCACATTAGGATGATAGTGACTGTGCTGCAGAAATACCAACTTCTCTCCACTTAAAAAGCCACTGAAGCCTGTATCTCCAACACCATCATATCAGTTTCTAAATTTGTGATCATATGTCAAATGTGATGCAAACATAGATCAGAATCATCTTCTATACAGTGGCCAATACATAAAGACACATACAAAATAAACAGAGTTGCTTTTTCAAACTCAGCTCTCCAGCTGACCCCAGCTTAATGTTATTTGCAGAGGCCCATCTGACTGCCACAAATCAAACACCTTTCTAAAATGTCACAAAATCACCTTCTAAAACTCCATAGGAATGATTAGGGGAGAGCCATGGTCAGACAAGAAGAGTACCAGAAACGTAAGTATAGTTTAGTCAACAAGGACAGGCTGACAAAGGAAAAAGGAGTTGTCATTGACAGAAGAAAATAAAAAGACCAGCAACTGGCAAAAAAAAAATAAATAAAAAAATCATAAAGTTCAAAGCTATGGCTCAATTTTATTCATTACAGGCCTACTTCAGAAAAATAACCTACATGCAGTTTCCTCAAAGACCCTCCTGAACGAGAGCCTATGCTTAAAGAAAAGTGTGACTTTCATTCAGATACTCAATCTTTCACACTGATGTCAAAGCCCTTCTTGTATCTTCACTTTTTCCCTCCTCCTCTTCAATTGAAAGTTATTTGTCAATCCTCTCTAAAGATCTCCCAGCTAGTATTACCAGCTAACTTGGCGTTTCCCCTTCCTCATGCACAAGCATCCCACATTAGTACTGTGCATTTTTCATGTTGCTCTTTTGTTATTTTTGCATGCCAATGATCACAGCAACACATGCTGGTTTGCATTCAGCGGAGAAAGCATTAGATTGGTTTGACAATCCTAAGAACCACTGCATTTCAAGTGACAAACCAATGCAGCAGATTTCCAACACTGCAACAGAAATAGGTCACAGCTACTAGATGTCAGCAGACAAGCCTCCATTTTTAACAGGCTTTTTAACCAAAAAACCTGTTCACCCATTTGCCTCAAGGACTTGGGGAGTCTGTTAGAAATGCAGGAGCACAAGGCAGAGTGGATGAGATCCCATGTGCTGCATTGCACTGGGAATCCTGTTGTTAAGCTGGTGGCACTGAAGAACTAGACAGGAGACAATGCTCTCACCTCTTGGAGAGGTCACTTTCTGAGTGCTGGAGCAACTTTCCTGAGCCCTGGTAAAAGCTTTTCAGGAAAGAAGGGGCAGAGACAGAGGAGGGGAGACCAGATGATGCAGATTCACTCTCATTGAAAGCACGTTGAACCCCAATTGGACTGTGCAGGCAACAAGAGAACATAGCAGATGGGTCAGCATGGATTTGGATACAACAACAAAACATCCAGATTAAAGATACTGGCCAAATATCTCATCTTGGCCAACAGTAACTTTGTTTTCCAGAAGATAAAATGTACCAGGTACATTACTGGGCAATTTCACTGATGATACTGATTTTGCTTTTACAGATGATTTCTTTAAAGAAACATTTCAGTGACACTGCAGAACAGGCAGATCACCTTATTTCTTTAGCCTTATTTATTCTCAAAGTAAATTCAGAAAAAGAATCTCTGAAACACACAGAAAATATCATTTGAAAACTGCTTCAAATAATAGGATCCATCTTGTTTCTTCAGTTTTCTCTTGCTCTTGTAAATAACGTGTTGCTAGAACATATTAGAATTGCATTTAAATGTAATACTCATGGCCAAATTTTTGTGAAGTGTTTAAAGCAAGACAGTCCAACTACAATGTTAAACATTACTTAATAGCAACAAGTGTTGAGGATATAAACATTAATTCGATTTCTTTTACTTCATGTTTTTTATCAATCCTCAATAGAACAGGAGAAAAGGAAAAATCCTAGCCTAGAACCAAGTTGTTACAAAATGTTTTGACTGAAAATATGCTGATGATGCCACTTAATCAGCAACTTTTTAAAAGTCATTACAAAGAAGTGAAGTCAGCAAGTCCTTCAGTTTGAACTGTCAGAGTTTCCTGTTTGCATACAACATGGTCAGTGGAAAAAAATAAACAACCAAAGTTTATCTCAGTAAAAAACACAATATTTATCTCTTCAGAAACACCATGTAACAGAGCTACTTCAAGGCTAGTTTCTTACCCTTCAAACCCTGTCATTCTCTTAAACAGGATATTTTTTTTTCCCCTTTCTTTACAAGCTGGCGTGGAATTCACACTCATAGTTTAATCTAGAGATCAAACAGGTAAGAAATTACTATTTAAAGCCATTTTAAGAAAGAGTCCTCAAACAGCATAATTGCAGCCAAGCAGTGAAACAAATGAGGAGTTTGGAGAAAGTGCTCCTTCATCAGAAAAAAGAATCAGCTCCTCTGGGCCTGAATCTTGTAAAGGTTTTGGGATTTGCATGGTCACTTACTGCAGATAGCCAGGGTGGAGGCAGAGAAAGTACAATCGAAGAGGCTTACAATGAACAGTGGGGACCTCTTCTGACTGAGAGAAGGAACTCCTGAAGGTGCACTATTCCATTTGCTACTGGAGAGTCTCCAAATAGGAAGGGGAAAGAACTTACAGAAGGAAGTTCTGGAGAAAAGTAAACAGATCAGTGGATGTGTTCAAACCTCAAGTCCTTTTCTGAGACCCCTCACCAGTTTTAATTCTGGACATATTCTCTGGGAGCACTGGCTAATGCAGTGACAGACACTTGAAGTTTTCTCTGTCTTTTTCATCCTGGCATAAAACCATCAGGCTACTGACTCTGCAGTGAAAAGCAGTGAAGACCTCTTCTCCAAAGGGCCTAACTACCAATACGGTCAAAAAGTCTCAGCTCAGAGGTGACAAATTTATAAATAAATAAATAGATTACTAACAGTATCCAGCTTGAAGATCAATTTGCTGGATTGAAGCTTCCCCTGAATCACTAGTTCAGGTATTACTAGAGCCACAGCAAAGCAACAAACTACTTAGAGGCAGATAAGACAGTCTGAAAAGAACTAACCAACTGAATAAATAAATAAATAAAAGCAGAGCAATGCAGCTTCTGTAAGAAGGAAGACGGGGGAGGCTCGTGTACCAAAACTGCAGGAGACAGCAGGCACGTGGCATGGTATGTTCTGACTCACCTTGTCGCTTCAACGCAGTTCTGCCGCAGCAGCGGGGACCGGACACTCTGGGACCTTCCGTTCTGGAAGGTTATCCTCCTCCTGGCACTCGAGGGGGGGTGGCTGAAGGTGTGTGCACGCCTCCTGAACTGTGGGGAGTCTGAGTCTTCCTCGGGAAATGGCTGCCAGGCTGAGGACACAGGGGACGCTGGAGGAGTAGCTGGTGGGGAATCACCCGGTGAAGCGTCCTGAAAGGAAGGGCTGGTGGAGTGAGGCCTTCCACTCTGCGCCCTGCCACAGCTCTCGCCTAACCCCACAGGCTGCACACCGCATCAGGGCACCAAAGACTCTTCCCCTTCTTGGTCATGGCCTATTGTATGCTAATTATCACCAAAACCAGACATCCTTTGATAATTTAACTCTGAACTAGCAGCCTCCCTCTTTAAAGAAAGAGGAGGGAGGAAAAATATATATATATATACATACACAGTGAAAACAACACACGAATTACTCTAGGCATCCTCTCACTAGGATCTGCATTCCAGCTACCAGACTTCTGGCTCTTTCAGGAAAACACAGGAATTGAAAAGCCTAGGGAAGCTGCTTTTAGCTAGTTTCCTCGACATATCGTGAGCATATTTCCTGTACCGTCATAGCAACATCCTGGAAGAGACTGTTATTATACAGCCAGTTAATGAGTAATTGTAGCAGGAAAACCATAACAGAATCTTCACCTCCTGGAAAAACCAGTAATCAATCCACACATGAGGTAAAACATTAAAAACAGGAAATAAAAAGAAAGTGAACAGAGTTCCACCCACTAACCCCCATACAGCATCTCCAACAGCTGGTTTTAAGAGAAAAATTCTTACTTCCCTAAAGCAACTCTTACTTACAGAAAGGATTCTTCACCTTCAGAGGACTTCCTTTTGTTGAGATATGACCTTTTTTAATTACTTCAGTGAAATAAGGCTGAAGCTGACCAGAAATTCCCTACTTTTTGTAAAAGCAAGGGAAGCACAGAAAAAAAAACAACTGGCAATCAAACAATAGATTAAAGCTGAAGCTTCAAGTCAACATATATGCCAGCTTTCTTACACTCTCTGCCTGCCAGTGGAAATCCTCCAAATGGAAGCAATGTGCCAGATTTACGCTTCATTAACACCTGAGCATCAAAACATGCCAATTTTAAAACTAAGCTCCTCACTTACTTTGTCAGAAACTAGGCTGTTGCAGCGCTCAAAGCTGTCCACGCTTCCCAGGCGGCCTCGCATTCTGTTGGCTCCCTATAAGAGAAAAAGGTGAGTAATCTGTTATTTTCCTCTTTTTCTGAAGGTCTGGCAAATATGGCAACATCTGTGCAGGTGAACACATGACAGGTCAGGCACGTAGTATGTTTGACAGAAGATCATAGAGCAAGCACTGGATTTTACAAGCAGCGACATCTTTAGCTGGCAAAATTCTTGTCTTCTCCCTCCTTGCTCCCAGGAGTTTTAAACCTACAGGTCTATCACCCAAAGCAACTGAGTATTTTCTGATCCATCTGAGGTAAAAAAAACAAACAGTAGAGCTGGCTTAAACAGACAAGTTCAATAAGCTCCAGACTTCAGTACTGTGCATGCACTGCAGCTAATGGGATGCACCTGACAAACTACAATCTCAGAGAGTTTACTCCACATCTAGACATTTCAGAAAAATTAAGTCCACCTGGGCAAAAAGAAGTGAAAGCACTAAAACTGGAAAAAAACACTCTCTGGTTGCAAATCCAGCCAAATAGCACCAGATACAAATAAGACTTCTCAATTATAATGCCCTGAGGCAAATTTGCTAGAAATTAGCATTAGCAGATCTTTACTAACCTTGTTAACAGTCATCTGGTTTCACAGGAAGAAGTGATAAAACAGCAATACTTTTGACTATCTTTCATTCGTAAATTTTAACTCCCATGAAACATTGGTGATGTATGCTGTTGGACACATGATGGCTGAAGTTGCTTTCAGCACTTCATCAGGGGAGAAATAGTCTAGGTTTTAGGAAAACTATAGATAGACCTCCTCTTGCTATGCTTGCAGCTCCAGGGGAAATTTTGTCAATGCCATCAGTTTTTATTTAGCCTACTTTTTCGTAGTAAGGCTTTTAAGAGTGCCCTTTAAGTACTTTATCCTATTTAAACTCATTACCAATGAACACTCTGCCTGAAGCATCTTTTTGCTGACCCTCACAACAAAGTGAGCAAAGGATAACTTGGAAGCTTACTTTTGGCACTGTAAGGAGGCTTTTTGGTTCAGAAAAAAATAACAACAGAAGACGTTATTGCAATATGGGCTGGAAGAAATCTGTTTGTGAGGTCAAACAGGGGTTATATTTATTTTTCTGAGGTACCTCATTAGGAAGCCACAGCCTGTTTTCAGTTCAAACCTGACAAAAATAAGGTCAGTCCAGCAAAACAAACAAGTGAAAAAGTGATATTCCTCTGGGACTAAGTGAAGCCAGAGCACAGAACCCAGCATGCTTTTCTATGGTGAATAGTGAGCAGCTACTCCTTCAAGTAGCTAAAAATGTCACTTGATGCTATTTATCTAGCTAGGAAGCCATCCACTTAAAATGTTCCTAGATATCTGGTTAATATATATATTTGTTTCTAATTTTGCTAAGATTGAGGTTGCACAAGTCGCAACCACATATGCTGAGTTTCACTTTTTACTTAAACCCTTTTATCAACAAATAGATGATGAATGCCAACTTAAAAAACAAACAAACAAAACCCCCAAAATAACAACAAAAAACCCAAACACACACCAAAACTCTGAAGTTCTTTCTTGGTCTCTGTTACTAAATGTGCTTTAAAAGAAAAATAAGTCACGTGTAATTAGTATCCCATTATATCAACACCATGTGATTTGCAGCTGACTTAAGGAGGGGAAAACCAACCATACCAATAGGCATTTGGTGCCTAAAGAGCTTTAGGAATTAGCTATGATCCATTAGGCTTGTTGTAATAGTCTAATGAAGAATAAGAACTATCAAAACAGTCACTGTATAACACATGAAAGCATGTAACACACAGTATACATGCACAGGTGTACTTCTTGTATATACTTGCTTTAATCAAATAATTAGTGTTTGAGCTGCACTATAAATTATCTTTCTCAGTCTTGCATTGTGTAGCCTTTAAGTGGATCTGCAAGGATGAATCCCTGCTTGTATCATGATTCACAATATAGTGCTGTTTCCGATCGACTGCAGTTTCAAGTTAAAGAAGAGACAAACTTCCTAACAACAGCAAGTCCACTTCATAAATAGCAAAGTTAAAATGGCCCTAATCCACATTCAGGTGTCTATTTCTCTTGAACTCAATTATGGATTGTGTTGATCCTCATACTATAACATGCAGTATGTCACAGTGGCTCTGGTTAGAAGGAATATACTATATAAAAACCAAAGATGTATAAGCAATTTCCCTTCAGAAATTTCGATTTAAGTAGTGCACTTTGGCAAAACAATTTTTCCTTTACATGATCTGAGTGCTAGGATGTCTGTTTAAGGCAAGGCTACTTAACTGGGCTATTCCCAGTGATGTATGCCTGTTCCACAACCATCATAGGGTTAGTGACCCACCGTCGGAGCTAGATCACTTTCCAGTCACATGTCCTTCAGATGTGGAAAGGAAATCAGACTCATCACAAGCATGACTGTAACTGTCACCATTTGATGATATTCCAGACTGCTGAAATAATTCAGATCTTTTGATCATCATTGCTTTCTTTTGCACTCTCTCTCCCTATCCCCCCACTCCTCCTCCCAGCTGTTCTGGTTTGGGTTAGAACAGAACTAATTCCGTTCAGTGATTTTACTTTTTCAGCTAAGTCTCTTTTAAGTAACTGCACTTTCTAAAATTAACAGCATGTTTTCACAGAGAGTGCCTGCTTCTAGCAGTGACAACACTTGATGTTTACAGTTGCTACCAAGGATTGTTATGCAGACCAAGGTCATTGCTAAATCTTGTGTATCATGTTGGGGAGTGCAGAGTAAAAGGCTGCACCTGCTGGGAGGAGCAGACAGGACAGGTGACCCTAAACTTACCAACTAGGTATTCCATTCCATGAATGTCATATTCAGCACACAGCTGAGGAGCCATGAGGGTCAAGCATGGACTGATCCATACTGCACTGGAGAAAGGTGGAGCTCCAGAACACCTACAATACCTTGACAACATCATTGTATAGGGTAACACAGCGGAAGTTTTTGAGAAAGGTAAGAAAATAATCAAAATTCTTTTAGAGTCTGGGTTTGCCATAAAGAGAAGTAATATCAAGGGACCTGCATGAGAAATCCAGTTTTTGAGAATTAAACAGCAAGATGGGTGTTGCCAGAGCCCAACAGACATGATTAATAAAGTAAGAGCTATGTCCCCACCAACTGTCAAAAAGGAAATGCAAGCTGGCTTAGGTGATGTGGGTTTCTGGATAATGCATATTCCCGATTAGCTTCCCCGTGGGAGGAGAGGGGGAAATAGGGAGCATCTGTCACTCATTAGGTGGCTGGCCCAGCTCTAGCTGTTGACATCAGCCCAGACCAAGCCCACAGTATGTAAAACTTGCTGCACAACATAGGTCAGATTGAACCAGGAGAGTTTTAATGCTAGCTTTAGTCCTGAATCAAATTCACACCTAACCTGAAGTTCTAAGGATTCTCCCTGCCAAATAATATTTTGCCTCCTTTATAGAGAATATCTGTGGGATCCTGCATTTATAGGTCATGTAATGACATGTCCACATAAGCTGCAGGACAAGTGCAGCTTAGGCCTTGATTTAGTATTGTACTTTTAAAATTACTAGTAGAAGGAACTTAATTTCACTGCTTCAAATTATATTTAGACCTTACCATCCACTACTTTCAGCTCATCACACTTCCTCTGTAATGACATACTGGATCCAAGGCAGTCAACCTTCCTCAGATACTCCTCTAAATGCCTCTTCTATGCTTTCAGGACTCTCCCTACTGAGCAGAGGATGCTAAGCAAATATTGCAATTCAGACTTCTTCTTTAAAAGTCTATTAGAGAGTTCCAGTAAGTATCTGCAATTTCACAGCCTATTTGGCTAGCAACACTGAAATGAAGGGCAGCTCACTTTTTAAGTCTATTGCCTTTTTTTTTTTTGTAACTTCCCTGTAAAATGACAACTTTGTTACTACACTCTAAAGATTCTTAGTTACTACTATGAGTAATTTTGGCTATGAGAGGTGAAGCATTAGTGCTCAGACCAGGAAGACTTCCAGTTTACATAGGCACATCTATTCACTTTTTTTTTTTTTCAAAAAAGATACCATGTCACTTTGATGCGACCATGCAACCATCCTGATTAGAATTTTTTATTCTGAAGCAATACATCTGATAATGCTCAGCTAACTCACTTGCCACCTACAATGATCATTCATTATGCAGAAAGTTGCCTTTTTTTCCTGTCTGTATGTGTGGCCTTACCACTAACTCTCTAGCACAGTAAAGTCACAATCAACCCAGCAGTAACCCTTGGATTTCACAACAGGGATAATTGCTTCATTAAGTATTTATCAGACTGAGGCCAAAAACAAACACACAAAAAAATCTGATAGGTCTTTACTGTCAAGGATATCTGGGAGAGCTGTTGACAATGAGTTGTTAATCTTACCCTTGAGAAGATATTTTCCAGCGAGCTAGTCAAGGATTTCTTGGCCTTGTTTTTCAGAATGTCAAGTTTAAACCTGCCACCACTTGTGGTGCTTTCTGGAATCGTACTGTTAGAAAAGGTCTGTTGAAATGAGCAAGGACACAATTCAGCTCTGACAATTCTTTTTGCAATTGCAGACCTGCATAGACTAGAGTTGAACCAAGTTCCATAATAAACAACATACCCTTGGCCTTTATTAAAAAAACACGACGAACAAACACAAAAAACCCCACCTCCCCACATCTTGGGGGGGGGGGAACCAACCCAAAAAAACACACTGGTAAAGGTCCTTATAGACTATCTTGTAAAAGCACATCAATTTAACAATACCGTTACCCATTTCCTTTGCTAGACAAATTCATCATTTAATCTGAAACCAATGCCCACTTCAGTGCTCTTCTCCCGAGAAAGAACAGTTTGGGAGTGGGGATTAGGGAGGAAGGAGAAGTACAGAAGAAGAATCTTCACACTGTAAGGAAATCTAGACCTAAAAATAACTGGTTGTCTTTCTTTCCTCCCTTCCTGCACCCTCAACTTAAAGAAAAAGAAGCATACCACTATAAAATCAAATCAGATGACTTTTCTTTAACAGTCCTCTCTTAATTACAATATCCAGCCTCAGATATCCCTGATGAAATCTAGCAGTAGCCCTGCCCTGCTAGTATTCAAAGCTGCATTTTAATAGGGTGGGAGAAGAAAAAGGAATCATACAAAAATAAGCTTACCGATGGTGCTTCACCAATGTGAACGTGCATTTTCTGCTTAGTTTCACAGAGTTGGCGTAGATGTAAGATCACAAGTTCATTTTCTTCCTGATCATTGTCAGGCTTCATTTTCTGTCCATAACAGCAAATAGAAGAAAAAAATAAGGTGTCTTTCAACTCACGATTTGCTTATTTTCCCTTCCATACGCATGTATTCTTTGAAGTTAACATACTGATAGGCAAGATGCCAGAGTGCACTATTAGTATGTCAAATTGCACTGCTGTTTGTGTGCCTTCATAGTCCTGAGCAAAACAGACCAAAACTTTCCATATGGAAAATGTTTTAGGCTATGGAGAGGAGGGAGCATTACACCCACACATTTTGTTTTCTAACATAGTCTGCTATTGTATCACCTTATAAACAGAGTAGGGAACCCAGAAAACCAAACAGCCACTCCCTGCTTCAGGCAGCTAGAGAGGAGCATAGCCTTTGGAAGCCTAAATTATTGTATACCTCATCCACTTGAGTACACTTGCTTACACCAGAATCTTGCCTCAGAATAAAGTAAGAAAACCACAACTTCTGAAAAAACCAGACAGATTACTGGTATCTGCATGCCTTACCTGCTCTCAACTCAACTCCCACTTGGCTTTCAAGTAGGGAAATGTGTTTACAGGTGAAGAACTAAGCTCAGAGAAAAAAAATACTCTGGCTATGAACACAGAGCATCTCAGCAGACTTGAGAATTAAAACTTTTCAGATAGTGTATCACAGAAGAGGTTAGGTTGGAACATGCTATTTCAGTATGATGTCTGGTGGGGAAACAGTAAATTCCAGATCAGTTACAATTGCAATTACCTCCTGATCTAGTTGGGGATGTCCCTGCCCACTGCAGGGGGGTTGGACTAGATGGCCTTCAGAGGTCCCTTCCAACCCTAACCATTCTATGATTCTATGATAACAGAATAAACATAATCAAAAGCAAAAATGTCTAGTCCATTTTACCATGACCTTTTTCAAATCTGAAAGAACAGCTTCTAATTATATTACCTGAACTCGTTCAAAAATATCTGCTTGCTCATTGTCAGTGAGTGACGACAGATGTCTCTGAATTACAAGTTTGGCTCTTGGTGGATAAAGTCCTGAGAAAAGAAAGGAAAATGAAAGCTTCTAGATTCTCCAATGATCTGTCAAAAAAGTTTTGAAAAAATAAGACTGGATTTGAGTTTATACAAGTTTAATGTATGACAGTTTTATATCTGCACTTTACTCAATACAAAATAATCAGGTTTTACTAAACCACATGTTTTTTTCTCCTTTCTTTAGCAGTAAATATAGAACTAGCAGCAGCTAAGTGGCTGGCTCCTGTGTAAAAGATTGTGCTCCCTACCCCACTGCTATCTTCTGTCCTAATACCAAGACATCATTAACAGCTGGAAGCCTGACCAACTGCATGGGAGATGAAAAGGAACATTTAGGGATATAGCTAGAGAGACATTCAGTGTACAGGATATCCAGAAGTTTTCAGATGGTTCAAATTGAAAAATTTAAATCCATTTCTACAGAAGGAAAGGATAGGGTACAGGTCATACCAGAGAACTGAAGACACTTTTAAAAGCAACAACAGCATAAAAGCTGTAAGGTTAAAGGAAATAACTTCCTAGTGTTCAATAAAATGCATTTTTGCTCACAGAGCTTGTTCTAGGAAACTACTAAAACCATGGTGGGAAAACAAAACCCCCAATCAGATGAAGATATATGTTTTTTCCATCCAGGGTAAATATAATTCATAGAAGATCATTAGGATTTTTCCAAAGTCACAATGATCTAGATTTGATTGTGATTAATTTCTGGACCCCAAAAAACACGGACAGATAAAAAAAAAGGACACTAAAATAAGTCTTTCAGTCATTAACACAAAGTTCATTAAGCTATTATGGTATACCAGTTGTTGCCCTGAAATAGATTTAATGTTGATACTGGGTACTTATCCCAGGCTTACAAGTACCTGCGTTCGAGATACCTACACTACCTTATACAGCATCCTCTATAGTTTTTCATTTACAGAAGACTTTCACAGTTAAACATTATCACTACAGAATATCTGTTGTTAAACCTGGAAAATACTAGTCAACCTTACAGAATTTCATTCCACAAAACTTTTATACTTTGCTTTTCATCCACCAGAGGGAGGCAAGTAGCAATAGTAACTGAAAGAATGGGAGAATTGGTAATTACTAGAACCACCATCACCACACCAGAAGATACAAAACTCTCTAACACTTCAAAAGGAGACACTGTAAAGTCAATACAAAACCAGGATCCTGCCAGTAACTTTTTTTTTAAATAAATTCTATCTTGCAAGATTTTTTGCATGTGTTTTGAAACATCTTAATTCTAGAGAAACTACAAAGGTTTTTCTATTCCTATTTGAAGCCTTAACTTCCTTTCTCAGATACTAATCTGATAATTAAGTTAATCATTTATTTCCCCATAACAGAACTAGGTTTTGAAGCATGTAAGACAATTAACACAAACAAAAAATAAGCCCATACAAGAAAGAACAAACACACAAGAAAGTGTGTGCTCTTTTTGAGCACAACCACCTTTTTATGACCCGTTTTGAAAGTATGCACCTTCAGGAAAAAAAAAACAAACAACAAAGACAAAAAAAAAAGGAAGGTGAATTGGTGGATATTTCTGCTCTGCTTAACATTCAAGAGAGGTATGATGATGACATAGTATGTATTTATAACAGAGGCTATATTATACTCAGTTGCAAACTCATTACTGCTGTCACCTCCACTTGATTACGGAGTGCAAAGCGATGCTAAGAATTGCATATTGGGATACTTTTCCCTCTGTTCTAAAGTTTAAGTTTAAAGTACATGCTCAACATAATTAAGATTCTTCTAGAAAAATCAGAAAACTAATTAGAAGAAATCTACCTTCAATTCTTTCACAAAGCTTGTGCAGTGAATGCATAGGACAGGCCTCACAGAGTTTAATCTGCGTCTTGGCATTTTGCAGAGCTGCAGCAGTGCTAAAGGCTTGTTTCAGGGTAAGCATTACCTCATCAACCTGTAGAGGAAAGAGGGAAAAGACAGCATATAAACAAAAATGCATGCCATACACATCAAATTAGATTTAGAAATCACAGCACAGACAAATGCTTCACAATAAAAAAAACCCTGTTTTCTATCTTCTAAAGAGATTGAGGTTATATTCCCAGCTTTCTACCTTTTCTGTGAATGCTCATCAGCTTCAAGTTCAGCTAGGCAGTGTACTTTTGAGTTATCTACCTGCAGCTACTCAAGCTTACTGGGTTGGCAGCTGATGTTTCAAGAAGTTGCAAGTAGGAATTTTAGGCCTGAATATACGCTGGCTAAATAAAAAGCATTCATTTATTTTTTTGTTAATTTCAAGTTTCTCCTGTAAACTGCACATGCTGCCCCCTCAAAAATTTTCCTCCCACTGCTGTACTATAGTAGCACAAAATCCCACAGACTTACCCTGCTGGCAGATGGGAACTTCCCACAGCAGTTCACTTTTCTCCAGGCTACTAGACTGGCTACCAGCTTCATTACAATCACCAGCTTATCTTTAGGTACTGCCAACCTGCCTTGCAGTTTGCCCTGATCTTTCCTCTGCCACTACCACAAATACACCAGTGCTATGTTCCCACATGCCAGCACTGGAAGCTCAACTTCTGTGTAAGAAAGGTCAAGGTGACAGTGTTTCTCCACACTAATTCAAATATGCTCCCAGACCTTCTATAAAAAGCACTTGGAGTTCCCCGTCTGTATTTTAGGGGAATAAAATGCTATTAAAAGCTGTTTATTTGAGTCTTTGCACAAGGAGACAATAAACTGATGGCCATTTTAGGAAAGAAATCAGTATTCTAACTTCAGAATAAGGTCCTTGCTCTTACCTGTTGGGTTCTTTTTGTAAGCACAAAGAAAGCTGAAATATTGAGACTAAAATCATGCAGTCTAACATTGAAAACATACAGACTTTTTTGAAGGTCTGTCATTTGAGGGGGAGGGGGACCCACCTGAATGTAGAAATTTGAATTAGTTTATGTCCCAGTATGTTTAGGGCTTTGAGTGTTATTGTTTTAAGCACTACAAGTAATTTCTGTGTGCTTTCTCTTCTTAGAGACAGATAATTTAAGATGGCAAGAATGCCTCTCAATGGAAGAGACACAGAACAGTGCTGAGCGTATGCATTATCACTACACTAAAATCAAGAGAACTGTAATATAGATTTTAGCTAGGTTTAGAGCAGATATGCACAAGCCTACAAACAGAGACTGCATAGCAGTACAGAATCCAGAAAGCTTTAGGTTTTACAACTCTGCCCTGCCACAGTGGTCCAAGTGATTGCATCTGAAAGTAGCTTTCATACTGAAATGTGGGCACACCCACACATCTTAGTACTAGGTTCATAAAGACATGGTTTCTTCATACACCACATTCTACGTCTCTGAAATATCAGACTTATGAATAGGTTAGATGTAACATTTTCTCTTAATACAAAGATAGAGTTAATTTTATAACAAACTCCCATTTTCATAAAAGTGCAGCCTCAGCTACATTTGGGGCTGTTAGCTGTTTGAGGTTTTGTTCACATAAATCTCAAGCTAGTCTGTGGATTTACAAGTTACATTTTCAGCTAGTTAGAAGAGTGATTTTTAAGTTTAACTGAACAAGAGTTAGCAGCTGCCAGAACAGCCATCAGACAGAAACTTGTTTCGGAACAGAAACCAACTTATTTTAAACTGTCAGAATTTTAAAATAAAAATGTGGTAGTCAAAACGATTTTCTATATGGGTCTTATGTTATTAAGCCTCCTGTATCAGTTACATCACTGGCATCTGGAACTTCAATTGTTTGACACATACTTTATCAAATGTCCAATGGACTGTTTTACAGTGACATATCCACATGTATTATGGTTTCTTCTTTTATTATCAAATGCTGCTCTTTTCTTCTGCTGAGATACAAAACAGACTAAAGGAAAAAATGCTAAAGCCACGTGCAGACTAAAGACACGTGCAGGATCAGCCAGTGGTTTAAAACCTACCCTGAAAAGTATGTTTGGGTTTTATCATCAGCTTTTTTACTGATTTCAGTACATGTTTAATGGGGAGCCACGTGTCTCAACAATTAGAAATGCAGAAGTTACAATCAAACACAGAGCCCAAATATGCTCACAGTCTGCACATCTGAATTCACCCATCTAGATCTTTTCTATTTGTTATTGATCTATGCATTAGCAGAGTAGCAGCATATGGCTAGATATGAACAGAATGTATGCATTTCTTATTGTGTATTTTCATATTCACAGCTGACGTCTCACACCTGAGATGTGACCATTGAGGCTCAGCTAACACAGTAGAATAACAGAGTCTCCCATGATTTAGGAAATGCCTCTGACACCCTATGAAGGCAAGGTTAGGATCATTAATACTCACCAGAGACTCACTTGCACACTGGAACACATAGCAAACATACTGGCTTAACCCAGGTTCAACAGATTCCCGGCAAATGAAACCAAAGTGATCAACATGTTTTATACCCTAAGAGAGTTCAAAAACAGCATTAGTGGACTATTTTTATAAACAGGTTTCATTTCCAAAGTGATCCTAAAAATAGTTACCAGACTCCAACACTTGCCAATATAAAAACTCAAGAAACTACAAATGCATACTCTTAATGATCTATTTTTCAACTATAATAGTTAGCTTTTAAATTGCTTTTGGCATTGAAGAGTTACATAAAGCTCTTTACACAACCAAAACAAAAGTTATATATCCATAGACCTGGACCTGAACTTCTTCCATTAGGAAAACTGGGTTTTCAGGAAAGTGAACTAAAGAGTCCTAGGTTTTATTTCAAATTTCTGTAGTGAAAACTCGATGTAATGAGCCCACAGTAATACATGGGACTGGAGTAGCATCAAAGCAGCAATAGATCTTCACTTTCCTGTAATACAGGTTACAACTACACAAAAAAGAGCAGGGAATGAGTGGTGACATACAGAATTCCAACCAAATTCTTAAATTTTTTGAGACTGTGTTATATACTAGAAGTTTCAAGACTTACTACACACTACTACTGATGTTTTCTTTCAAGATCCTAGTCTAACAGCTTGACAACGAACGTTACCTAGCTGAAAACAGCACTGAGAAGATCAAAGAGACCTGCTTCCTAAGAAGCACTATATTCCCAGTCTCAATTCATGGAACATGACTCACTATTGTTAAAGCTTTTGCCAATTTTTTTTTATCATCTGAGTATGGTAATAGTAGACTTTCTCTCTCCAAAAGAAAGCCTAATCCTTCAAGTTCAAATAGAACAGAAAGCAGAACTCAGCTGCTTGGATCCATCTCCAAAGAAAACACCTATATCATAAAAGAGAGAAGGCAAAACAACTTGTTTGTCACTACAGAAAACACTCTAAACAAAACTGGTAATGTAGTACGTGACAGACTGAACATAATGTCACTACACACTGTAGTTTTTAAAAATAAAATTCCAAAAGATACATTTGCACTAAACAAATGTGCAGAGGGCATCCAAGAGCACAAATGGCATTAGTTTACCATTGTCCGTGCTAATTCGTACTCAATTGAACTAATCTCCTGTAACATGTCAAGTCTTCAAAAGCATAAAATGAAAATGAACAGATGTATACACATATGTTGATCTATATAAATATTGCCCTCTGTTCACTGAGATGCCAGTTTCCTCACTACTGATGGTGCCTGAGCAAGTCTACTGCTGTCTGATTTCCCAGTCTCCCCAGGAGAACAATCCTGGGGGAGATGGCCTTCACGCGTGAACCACTGAAGCGTAAATATCACATCCTCAATTAACAGGATCTCCATCACATTTTTTTTTAAGAGAGTGGCCAGACTCGAAGTTTTTTGTTGCTCTGGATTTCCTCGAGGTCAACAAGGCTGTAACAAGAAACTTCTACAGCTGTCTGACACCTGAGCTTAGACAGCACACACAAGCATTTGTCATCAATTATATTTGCTGCTTTGACAATTATATGGAGTGCAGATAATGAATTGAATGCAGCAGGTCAACCATACTTAAGCTATAGAATAAAAATACCTTTATTAGATTAGACTAAAAGAATCCAGAATGTAAGTTGAAGAGAAGGTCTCCTTTTCATTGTTTCTAAAGCTTAGAACAAACATTCGCAATTTGCAGTCTCACAATATGCAATAAATCACTGCCCTATAAATCCATAGCAGAGAAGCCCTGTGGCTAGCACTGAGTTCTTGAAAGAAGTCCTGATGAGGTTTATGCAACCAAATCTCTAGTCTTGAACAAATTAATGTTTCATTTCTATTGAACATAGAAAAGAAAAAACCCTGACTTCTCTAATGGAGCCATTTTGTGTTAAAAAAAACAAAACCAAAACACCCACAGTATTGTTAGTGCCTGTTTGAGTTGTTCAAGCATGCAAAATAACAAAAGCCTTGCTCTTAATGAAAGTTAAGACATGGAGTGAAAAACTCCACCTCCAGAGTCCAACACACAGCATTACCTAACACTATTTACTGTACAGTTATTTTACTGTAGGAAATGTAGGCCTTGAAGGTCTGCTCTCCACCTCACTTCAAAATCAGCAGAAAAAAGTTTGTCCCTGTTAGTACTGTTTTCTTTGACTATTATCAGTATGTATAATGCAACCAAGGAGCCCAGCATGTAAAGCTGAAGTGTCACTTTCATTAATCTCAGTACATCCACAAAGCAGAAGGCCCATGCTGCCTGCTAATTTTGCTTTCCATACCACTGCTTTAAGAATCTATTTGATCTGTATTTATTATAAGGCTATTAATACATCATTGCTTGACTATATTGTCCTATTCTGTATTTGCACTTGCCTTTTTTCACTAGCAAGAGAAACACAAATTGTAGTTAAACAGCAGAGTCAGCTTAAAGGCCTGGACCTTTAGTTGGTGGCTCAAAACTCCACTTAATTTACAAGTACTGATCAGTTCTTAATTTGTATTAACACTGTTAGCACACTGATGCAAGAACAGATTTGTTATTAGCATTAAAATGAAAGCACTTGGGGTTGAAATATAGGTTTAAAGCATGCCAGGAGGTATACTTTGAAGTAGAATAATGTTTAAGGAGGTCTGAAATGATGCATGTGCATGGGGAATGAAAGAAGGTAATAAAATAGACCTCAAAACAGAAAGTGCCAGAAGTAACAGGTGCCGAACAACAGCAACACAGAAAGGTGAATCCCTCAGCCCTGTCTTTATAAGACACATTGATTTTTTTACTGGACACAGCTAGGTCCACCCATTGCCATATTATCCAGAAGAAATTATCCAGGTGAACTACTGTTTTTCTGGAGGTCTGATCTGAGGCTCTCCTCCTTTCATTCCAGAGTCTTTCAAGAGATTAGCTGCTCAGAAACAGCACACTCAGTGCATCCTAATGGGAGATTAAGCTACTTCCAAAATTATGTCCAGTGCTCTCCCAAAACAGAACCATTTATACTTTGTTTTCTGACCAGCAATCAAAGTTGTCACTACCACAGCTCAGACTGGTTATTTCCTGCTCATCTTTCATGTACTTATGCTCTTTGGAAATGACATTGCATTATTTTTGTGCAGTATCTACTTGAAACTGTTACCAGATGAATATAAGTCCTAATCTGAGTAACAGTTCTCACTCTTGTAAAGAAAAGTAAGTACTTCAAGTCTGCTGCAAGCGTTCATGAAGTAATCACAGTTTAATACACCATTTGTTTAGCTGTACTTCCCAAAGAAGTTGATGCATCAAGCTTCATGAACGTTTTGTATACACATTAGTCACAATCACCCAAAACCCCTGTTTTTTTCTTTTTTTTTGTTTAAAGGAGCCAAAGAGGTAAACCAGCAATTCACTCTCATTCAGGGTAATTTTGATGCGATAAACCATTTAAAAATGGCCTTTGAGACTGAATAAAGGTAAACAGTACAGAAATCTGAAGAAGAATTCTACAACCCGACTGAAGAACAAATGAATTCCTTTTCTTCTGATGACCTACATGTTGCTTCTTATTAATGCTTACCTGAGAACATGAGGAGATATCTTTAAAATTCTTTTCAAGCACAACAGATTTGGTGTCTGGACTGATAAGGTTAACTTCAAACCTTCCAACCTGGGAGGAGGACGGGTAGAGGGGGAGAAAAATAAGTCTACTTTATAACCGTCTTGGAAGCACAACATTCCCAGAAACAAAAAACATCACAATCTATCCCTTTCTTGTTCAAAGTATCTTCAGCACAACAGCTTACTTAGCAGGAACAAGGGTGCCATAATTCAGCCTATGTCGAGCAAGAGTACCTCAGCAAAAACAATACACTCAGCTGAATAGGAAAAAGACTTGGAAAGAAGATATCTTCTTTTTCCCTCCCTCTCTCCCTTTTCAAGTTATTTTGGTCCAAAGATCACATTTGACAGACAATACTACAACTTTTAGTACACAACATGACTAGATTAAAATCTGCAATAAAAAACAGAATTTGAAGATTTTTGTTTCTAAACTATATCTTAGATCAGCTGAGAAATTATTAATTTTAAGGTGATACTTTCTGTTTTTGTCGTAATTCTGGATGAGAGAGAGTAGATTCTGCACCAAGCCATCCTTCAGCTTTCCAAAATTACTTCTCAAGTGTATGGAACTTATTTCATAGACCTCAGGGAGTTTTTCAGCTAAATCCTTTTCATTTTTAGGGATAGCTGTGGCTTTCTAAAGGGCAATGCATTCTCACTTCAGTTAGCATTTCCCCAAAAGAATAAAAAGCAAGAATGATGTTTAAAGCAAATGGAAAGCCAAAACCCAGGCATTTAGACCCTGTGATTTTAAGGTCCAAAGATCTTTTCTCTTATGGGTCACCTCCTTTAAGTGTCCTTTTGTTTTCTCAATACAAACTCAGATGATGTCAAATGCACTTCAGACATGAGAATAAGTAACTGCAAAGTCTGATGTGAACTGTGAAGCCTTCAGTGCAAAGACATTTGAGTACTCATCTGGGAAAGAAGCTGAACAGTAACACAAGTTATCATAAAGGGGCTATCTCAAACATAAGGCTGAAGTTGTGAGCTTCTTTTTAATTGCATAGAAAAGAGGATTTGTTCACAAGGAAGTCTTCACTGATTCTCTTTTTGAAAGAATACTCGGTTTTTTCAGCTACATCCTAGATCTCACCAATACTGACAAAAGAGAACTCATATAAAATAATTATTTCCCTAGAAACTCTATTGCTATAAGGAATTAGTCCACAAGAAACTCCCCTTTCTTAAAATTTACCTGAGCTCATGAGCTGAGGTAACCTCCTTAAGTAAGTTCAGCTACTTGTGTTCCAATCATTTATTAACACATTTTTGACAAGTGATGAAATCATACTGGATCCACATTACTTATCTTGCAAAACTTGCCTCAGCCTCAAATTACATAGGGGAGGATATGATGAAAAACCATCCTAGCACACACCTGGAACAACATTGTCCTGTTCTTCTCAGAATCAGAGGGCTGAACATGACTGGGTGCACTTGCATGTCTTCTGCGTGGCTGCATTTTCAGGTTTGTGTCATGAACCTTTCTTTGCATAACTGCAGTGGCACTGCTGCACCGGGAACGAAACTCTTGCTGCTCATCAAAGCCAGAGTCCTCTAAAATTCGCTCTGGAAAGGAGCCACGAGTGTTGACCAGGTTGGTCAAGTTGGTCTGGCTGCCAACTGTAAACATTGCAGCATGCCCTGTAGTGTTATTCGGGCTGTCCAGCTCCTCAAATGGGCTATCTGATGGAGAAGCAGGTGTATTTCCTTCACACAGGGGTAAGTCCAAACTTGACTCATTATTCCGCTGCTCATTTAAGAGTTTCAGGCGCTGGCGCTCATGAAGGCTGAACTTCTCTATGCAGTCATCAATTAGTGTGGCGGGAGCTTTCTTGTGAGCCACTGTTACCTTTCCACAGTACAAGACCTCAAATTTTTGAGAGTCATAGAAGGCATCTTCACTATCCTTACTTGGTTTGGCATCTTCTTTCAGTGCTGCTTTAGAGACTTGTCTTATGCTGCTGATGACATCAGGAACCTAAATGACAGTGTGAAAGTCTGTTTAGTAGCCACAAATGAGACAGCACAGTGAGATATGAAAATGAAATCAAGACAGAATATCTATCTGATTTTCTTCACAAGACAAATTAGTTCTCAACCTAATCCAATACAATCAATCAACAGCTTTTGTATTCCATGCAGCTTCTCACCATATCTATATTTGATAATTTGTTTCAAAGTATTTTTTTCTATTTAAAAAAAAGATAACTCTGAAGTCATACTGTAATAAACAACCCATGCTCCTTTCAGTACCATTCTTTCAGTCACATGATACAGGTTGAAACTTGCTAATGAGGCAGTAATCTCCTATGTCAATACTCTGGCAAATTGCAGTGGAAAATTAACTTGTGTTAATGCCCAGCTCCCATTACACACTCCTCATCCATTGGGCATTCAACAGAAATACGCTTCCGGTTCATTTATTGCAAAATGAAGTTCAAGTTCCCTGAGATCTACTGACCATTTGGCTTTCATCCCTATAGATGTCATCATCTCAGTTTTCAGTGGGGCTAAAAGTTAGTCTTGATACAAGACAGACACTAGAGTGTATTTAATCTTCACTCATCCTTGCTAATAGGCTGCTTTCCCATTGCCCAAGGTGCACTTCCTCCCAGCCAGGTTAGCTCAGCCAGACGTAGACAATTCTCACTTTACACATGCCAATTCACATTCCAAGATGCAGCTCTTTTTCCACTGCTCAGTCCTCTTAGTCTTTCTATGTTCTGTGTCTAAAGAAGCTCTAGAGTTTAAATCACTTAGCTCTCTAGTTGAGCAAAACTCATAAGCTAGCTGTGTTTTAATTAATGTTTCCCTTTTTAGAATACAGAAGCTGTTACAGGAAGATTCACATATATTTCTCTTTCAAGTACAGCGATAAATTATAATTCTATTCAAAATACATAAATTCTACATGCAAACAACTAGAACAAAAAATGTGAGTAGTTTAAAAAGCAATTTGGATTTTTAAAAAACTGTACCATCACTTACACTCCAATAACTGGGTTCTGCCACTTGCTCATCACTTCTAAGAGAAAACACTCGAGAAAAAATTCCTAAGTTTTTTTAATAACACTCAGTAGCCTCTTCATACATCCTATCACCCTCCTCCCCTGCCACCGACCGTCCAAATAGGCTGAGGATAAAACATTGCCATCTCTACCACAATAGGGCTCTCTATCCATCCTTTCCTCTCTCAGAGACCTTCCCCAAAAACAAACACACAGTTTTAAGCAATTGCAAATCCATCTAAAAAAAATCCTACCATCCTGCTATTTATCACTTGGTTTTATGTTCATCTTTTCCAGATTGTACATGCTCTTTAGATACCAGTACTCAAGTCACAATTACCACTTCACAATCCCTGCTCTCTGTATAGCTTTTGCTTCTACCTACCACATAAATTGCCACAGTACTTTCACTTCAATATAGAGGGATCCTAGCATTAGAGTAGAGGTTTCAGCTCATACTGTCCAACCAATTCTTATTCCTTACTTTGTTTAAATAACCTTTTTTACAGGCTATATTATTTTTCAGAGTGCAGGCTCATCAATATTCATTTTTTCCCATTTTTCTACCTATCCACAAAATTAAAGTGATAGGTCTCAAATTTTCACCTCAACCTATTGGCTCTCCATAGTTATATTTTTCTTATACACCAACAAAAAGGCAAACAATGTAATACAGCGAAGCACAACAGATAAGAAATATCTGTCAGACAATCCAGAACCAATTGCAGATGCTTGTTGGTTGTTTCATGAATTCTCTAGAAAACATGGTGTGAAAAACAGCTTCAAGTATAAGATGCAAGACAGATGCTAACACTGCTAGGCAATTAGTCATACATATGGATTTTATTGGTCTCTAGTGTACAGAAATAAGCATATACCAATGACAACGTACTCAATGACTGATGATGTGCCTGCTTGTACTGTGAGACCTGACCTTCAAGAACCATGCGCCACTACCACCTGAGACACACTTGATCAGATCATAGTGTTTTCATTTAATGTTTTAACTTCAGGCAAAAAAACCTAACTGGGATCAAGTGGAGTCTAAACAAGAGATTTCATCTATATTTTCCTGAAATGCAAGATACAGGAAAAGTTACACAATTACCAAGAATAGCAACCATCCCAGTGTGGCTTTTTACTCATTTCTTTGGCATATATCATCCGTTTTTGACGTTTTGCTCCTCTCTGTGTCAAGAAGCCCCAATAATAAAGGTTTCACCATCAAAGTTGTGTAACTTTTGGGGATTTGGATATTAGCTTATTACCTGTTAATGTTGAAATTGCAGGGCAAAGTTAGATAATACAGTAAGCAGAGCAGAGACCCTAAAGTACTGAATTAACAGGATGAAAACTGCTGAACTGCTTTTAGAAATCAGTTTAGTAATATTAAGAAAAGAGAGACCCCTGAAACACTCAAAACTTAATGTGTTTCCAAATTCTAGTATTTCCCTGCATCAGTCTCATGAAATTAAGCAGCCAAAGCAGAGAAATGTGATTCCCATTCCTGAAACCCACCGGGCTATTGCAGATGTTCCTGGACAGATACTACCAAGTGTTACAGTAGTGCAAAACAAAAAGGTTAAATGTGTTATTGCATAGTTTTTCAGCATTCACTTTCATATAAAGAAAATAAATCCTTAAAATATTTAAGCACTTAAACTACTTAATGCACTAAGAATTTTTGTCATCAAGCCTTGAATATAGTTTTGCCAAGGAGGGAGACTGGAAAAGAGGGCCATAGGCAGTGTATTTGTAGGGTGAGGGAGGCATATTTCTAGTCCAAACAAACCCATTGCTAGTGCTGGAGACTTAATTCTCCCATGCTTTGCCTCTCTGAAATTCCATGATCCAGGGGGCTATCACCTTTTTCCAAATATTGCTGGGCAGAGAAGAATATGACTGTGTCCCAAAAGGAGTTGCAGAGGGTTTCTTAGGCAGAAGGGCAGAAGCCAATACTGCTGTGCTGGGACAGCACACAGCAGTTCTTAAACAAGAAAGAGAAAGCTGAAGCATAATGTAGACCATGCCTATGGGTATTATTCATAAAGTTTCCCTAAACTATGGAGGAGTAGCAGGCTACTTCATGAAGCAGAAGTAGGCAGTTATAAAAAAAAAAAAAAAGGCAGTGATAGGAGAATACATGCTTGTTAGAGACAGACATATCACCAGTCTGTACAAATTAACATTATAAGCATCTTAAACTGACATTCTAAATGAGAGTTGCCTAATATATTGTATTTATTGGCCTCAATAAATACAATTAATTTTGCACTTTAAATGCTAAATAAGAGGATAAGCTCCAAAAACAGAAGCTGTCAAGTCCTTACATGCTAAAACCCAGGAGAATTCACATCATCAGGCAAAAAATTGAAAAGCTGTCAGAAAAACAAACAAAAAATCCTGACAAGCTTTCTGAAGAACTAGATAGATATCATATATTATCTAGATGAGGGTCTAAACAATATGCTTACTCAAATAAGTTGGAACAGCACACAAAGCTTTCTCTGACACAACAGTGACTTCATGCTTAAAGAGTTACAGGCACGCTGAACTCTCTCAGGTATTAACAAATTGATACAAACAAAATGGATGTAACCTGCAGTAATTACCAAGCAGTGCTCTCAAATTTAACTCAAACTTAGAACTTGAATGCTACAGATATTGCAAAGAACAACAAAATTCACTTGCTCTATATCATTATTTCCACAGCTGGACACAACTTCACTGTGCAGAGAAGCTGCAGCTCCTGTTTGTTTCCAGCTTCCATATGGAAAATTTCAGTCTGGAATTTATTAACAAAGCAAAGCTCCTCTTCATACCATAAGCCTTATAAACATCAGCATGACTGTGAAGTACTAATCTAACAAAAATTTCTAACAAGTCTGGCTGCTTAATGACACCACTTCTAGTAAGACAATTATTTTCAAACCAAAGAAGAAGCTCAGCCCCTCTCACTCCATCACCACATGAGGTACAGTGTCAGATCCCTTCCACCATACAGACAGATGCAAGATGAATGAACTTCATGCACACACATTAGGAACAGTCAGTACCTTCTGGTGTTGGCTCCAGTTCAGAAGCACAGGCATGTCCAAGCAAAACTGTCACTGAACTTCAGTGTCAAAAACACGAGGGCTCAGGAACAGATTCCTGAGACAAGCGGGTGCAGAATGATCTCCCTCTCACAAAGGGCTGGTAGTGCTGTCACAGCATTTCCTCAGGCTCACTTTGTAATATCACAGCACAGCCAGAGCTCCGCGCGGCAACCGTTACACTTCGAAAGCCAAGTATTTCCTGACTTCAGGCTGGAGGCACCCGCGCTGCCTTGGATTTGAATTACGAGTCTCACCCATGATCTAGCTATCTATACTTTAAAACAAACAAAAGAGAAACAGGACACTGTCCAGAAATCAACACCCCTTCCTTTGCTAATTATTGAAAGACTCTGATGTCTATCAATTAGAAACTAGAACAATGTGAGAAAAAATTAAAAGTAGACATGACTCTCCTTTCAGTTAGTGTTCAGCATTCAGTTAGTCTCCTTTTAGTTATCCACAAGATATTCAACCCAGCCACAGCAATGAAACATGAAAAGAGACAAAATAAGCCACAGATCACATCCTGCTATGCATCAGGCATTTGACACAGAGGCAAACTTATCTTACACAAAAACACACCCAAATGCCAGCAAAAGTGCAGATATCAACAGCCATTCTCAGCCAGAAAGAAGGGTGGGAGAGGGAAAAAAAACGTGTTTTCTTTTGACTGCCATCCAGTCAGTACAGCACTGATCATCCAGACCTTTTCTACTTCCACATCTACAGCAGTCTGCTGCTTCACATGTTGGTGATAGTGCTCCACTTAATTTTCACCATTAAAAATGCGTCTTTCTGACAAAAAGAAGTCTAGCTCAGAGTGATTCAAATTATACAGTCACACAAGCAATTTGTTGACTTTGTTTATGCTAGAGATATTTAGAAACTAGAAGAGAGGAAGAATTTGTCTCCATTGGCTGACTTAGTGCTGAAGGAATACTGACCATCTTCAGTTCTACAGAAACGAGGAGGATTTGCAGCCAACAGAAATGCTATCACAAAAAGAAAAGAATAACAGCCAAATTGCCAAGAATCTCTATAACCCACCTGCAATTGATGTACTTCTAAAAATACAGTTTAGAAAACACAAATTAAGGTCCTCAGCTGGCAGCAATAAGCATCTGCCATCAACTCCATTCTGCTGCAAATCCAGGCTAACATAAGCCCAGCAGCAGGAAAGCTGGAATACAAGGGCTGGCAAAGACTGACCCAGTGAACACTGCTTTTGGAACTTCCAAGCTGACTGTCACCCCTGGCAGCTAGTGCTTTCATGTATCTGCTGTTTTGTACAGATTCATGAGAGCAGCCAAAGCTTACAGCAACAGAAAACATATGAGGAACATGCTAAAAACCCATTAAAGAATTGCATACAGTAAAGCTTTGCTTTCAGGACACAGTCTTTGTTCTATTTTCCTGGCCTATATATTTTTCCAGGTGACTGGTCAGAACACAGATTTGTCTCTGAAAAACTACGATAAAGCAATACACTTACTTTACTCAACATTCAACCTCATGCCATTTATTAGGAAGACCATATACACCTGCTGAAGACAAAATAGAAGACTACCACTAACCAGCCTAAGGAGAGAGATATTTCTAAATACGTAAGTTAAAATAAAATCTAGTTATCAAAATAATTCTTACTTGAGATCAACCCAGGAAATATTTGTGCTATTTAGTTCTGACACAGTCAACAAACAGAAAAAGGTCTACCACAGTTGCACACCTTATGCTTAGAGAACCCACTACATTACCTAATTTGCTATTGGAAACTTGTGGATCACCTAACACGTTCTGTGTGCTGGATACACACACAGGATGATGCTTTGCCAAGTATCTGAATTTAAATAAACAATATAATGATAGAACGTGGATCAAGTTACTTAAAGGAAAGAATGTGTAAGAGTTACAAGATTGTTTGGATGCCTGAGCAGACAACAGATACTTTTTTTATATTTGCATGCAAGCACTCTACAGTGGAATAGCAAAGAACTGCAATGATGGCAGTGACAGCTCCTATGTTTAGGCCAGTCAAACTGATGTGTTTCCACCTTTTAGACACAGCTCACACTAACTCTGCTTGAACACTCTGCAACTCATAAAAGTGTCAGTACTGAGCTCTCATCACCGTCCTTATGCTCTCTGAATGTGTAGAATAGTCTCAATTCACCTACCAGTTACACAATTTGAGCCTCTGCAAGCACTCTCAAGTTCGTTTCCAAGTTCAGGCCACAGTTCCCAGTGAAAGATTTAGCCAAGTACAGCTTGCTTTTAACATTGATTCAACTTAAACTTTCCAACTGCTTTCACTCAAGTTTTTCCCAACTATCAAAGTACAAATTCAGATATTAACTGAGAATTTTCTCTTGAAAACTCTTCATTTTTAACTTAATTTGGCACTTAATTTTCTAGTACAAGGTTTATTAAAGATGATGTTTTAAAGAACTCCACTATATTTAACGCATACCCTATTTTTAAAAGGGCTTGCCTGAGAAGATAAGGCTGTCATGTGGACAGTCCCAAACAATTAATACATTCTCTGCATTCATTTCCTTTTGTGAGAAAAAAAAAAAAAAAAAAAAAAAAAGGCAGCCACAGTTGGAGAGCTCATTGAAGTATTTTGCCCATCTATGGTCACTATCCACTTCTCAAATACAGATCAGACGATAGTGAACTTCATTTTAGCAGATTTAAAGTGCAAGTACTAAGACTGAAACAAGTCCTCCATGCATCATGTTTAAGAAAGTGGCTTAGTTTTTTAATTCAGTAGTTTTAGATAGAATCTCTCAAGATTTTAATTTAAAAAGATGAACTAAAATATTGATCCACTACAAAACAAACACACTTTGGAAAATCTGGTTTTTTGCTAGATCAAGGTTTCAGGACTCCTCCACAGCAGATTTTCTTAAGTATGTATCAGCCCAGATTTGGGTTGATCACCTGATTTCCAGGGATGCCACCAACTTTATAACTTCGTTATCATAATCACCTTCTTCTATCACTGAAAGAGAAGGTGGTAAGTAGTTAGCAATTCAGCACTCACACTGGGAGAAAAGTTACAGACTCTATTCAGTCTAAGAGATCCAACAGGTGCCTATATATTTGGTCCAGAAAGGTCAGGCACTGCAATAACTTTTAGTCCCTTTAATGAGGCTAGGAGTTGACATGAAAAAAAGGAGTTAGGTCTTTCCATTTGATGTTTTCCCAGAAACTCTTAACTGAAGTATTGAGAAGATTCAGGCTACAAACTTTCCTTAAAAAAGGCTCTGCTTAGAGAAAGGTGGACACCAAAACCAGCATTAAGCTGCAGGAGGCACTACGGTAGAGACATGAAGCAGTTACTACTGGGTTCAAGTCTCCTTTTCTCAAAATGACTTTCAGTAAGAAATTGTGAAAGGCAAATGCACACAGTTTATCAGACAGAGTGTATGGAGTATAAAAAAATAGAACATGACCTAATAGCCTTTCAACAGCTTCTCCACCCTTGCCAAGTAACGTTCACTAGATTTCTAGTACTTTGGAAATACACACCTGTACAAGTTCCAGCTTGTCCAGTAATTTTACAGCTCACAAAAGCAATTGCATTATCTTGTGACAGTATCAAATGCCTAAGCAATCAATAATACAATAAACTTCCCCAGATAACAACCAGCAAACAACCCTAATATAAACACAGCAAAAGAGGATTTCAAAGACATATTAATCTAGATGCTGAATTCTCAACTGCTTCAAAACCAGATGGCAGGGAGAGCAGGGAGATTCCACCTAACTAGACTTCCTCCAGCATCAGTCCTGAATCACCACTTTGCCTGCTGGAGACAGAGGAATAATGAATACCATGCCTGAAGGCAGAGCTACCACATCACAAAACACTAAGCCGCTACTCTCAATGGGAGTCACAACAGCCTAATCTTGTCAATCACTAACTGTTAAAAATACTAAGATTTCATCAGCTGCTTATGTTAGCTGTGAGGAAAATTAAATACAGTTAGATGGTTATGGTCAGAGTTACAGAATGGTTTGGGTTGGAAGGGACAGTGTTGAAGAGTAAATCCATACAGACACAGCTGAATGAGTATTTCAGATTTAATAGCTGAAAGGAAGTGCATGGCTGTTTTGCTTTTTCACATGGAGGAATTCCAAAGAGCTACAGAGTTACTATTAATAATAATAAGAAAAAAACAACTCACAATACCCAGGGGCAACAGAAAAGGAAATGATTTCCCAGAAAGCTTTGAGGCGAAGAGTCAATGAAGTGAAGAGACACTAAGATCCTTTCAAGAGGAACAGCTTCATAAGGCAAGATTTGTGAACCAATAGTGATACACACGATGAATAATCTAAGGATTTGATAAACGACCCATGAGACCATTTGGATATATTCCCAAAAAGCTTGTGAGAGTGTGTGTTGTTTTGGGTATAAATCTGAGTCCTACAAAACTGTAGGGGAAAAAAGGAGCATAAAGGCAACTCAGTTACTGTGTAAGGAAGAAAACGCTACAGGCGATGATTCAAGAGATGAGAAGGAGTTGTTTCTAAGCATACATGGGGAGTTTGGTTTTTTTTTGGCAACATCCTTATATACCTCAGAGAAAGTAACTTTTTCAGTACTTCACTAATTGCTACTGGTAGACACTACTCATTTCAGTACTGCTAACCTCTATGTTCTCAATTAAGTATGCCTAGTACATGATTTCTGAGCCAGCAGTTGCACAGCACTGCCTGACAGTATAAACAAAAAGACTTAGGGAACCAGCTTTTGGAATTGGCTTGCATCTACAGAGGTAAGCAGAACAGGTAGGTTGCATTAATTAAGTAGACCTAACATTGCTAACAACATTCATAGGAAGAGTGGCACAGGCTTTGTCATGTCCTAGCAATACAATCACAAATATAGCCAGGATTTCTGGAATTTAAGTTCATTATCAAAGCACACCAAAGCCCACACTGCTTCACCTTCTGTGACAGCATCTTCATCTTATTAGTACTATTAGCACATCTTACTTTGGTCCCTATATATCAAGGTACATTCTCTGTACACAGTGGAGAAGAGCAGCACAGCCCCAGTGTATAGGGCTTTGCAAAAATATGCTTAGATGTAACATGGCAACCCCTGCAATATGGCTCCTGTGTGACCTGGAAACTAAACTGAATCATTTCAGCTAAGGTATTACTTGTCATGCTCAGCTGCAATCAAAGCAAGATATGGCTTTAAGTAACTTAAAAGTTTCAGAGATAAATATGTAAGTTCTGCTTTCATAAAAGAAAAGTGTTCTCTGGAACTTAAAACTCAGTCTATCCATAATTTCATCATTCAACAGATGAAGTTATTTTTTTACTTACCATAGCCCAGATTACAAAATATTTCTCTCTACAACTGAAAGTCAGTTTACTAATAAGAGTGAGCAGTGAACATGTAACTATTAATGGAAATCAGAAAATAAACTCCCCTGAGGAGTGAACTTCACTCTTGGCATCCATCAACGCTCCCTCCCCTGGGGGAGTTTGGCCTATCTGGGAATTATCTACATTAGGAATTTATTCTTTTTCATGTCTGGATGTCCTGTTCTCACTGAAGTCAAGGCTGAAACTTGTTTTGCAAAGCCTGCAAGCAAACATGACATTTGCATCAATAAGATTGAGCACATTTCATAATATATCTCTTCTGTGCTTTTCCACATCGTATCTATGAAGGCAAGATAAGTCTTACTTATCTCAGTATTTTGCATGGTGAGATTCACAAGTATGCCTTCCAGTTTCGGTTGTGACACCCACAAGGGCTTCCAAAACAATTCCATACATTTCTATATGGTAGCTACCAGTACACTTCAGGAAGGAACAACCCAAATCTCAATTTCAAGGGTTATCCCAAACATTACAGAAATATACAACACTAGTTCAATTTATTATTCTCTAGGGAGTTTAAAAACCATTTGGCATAGTCCCAAGAGCTGTAGTTTGTTTGTTCATGAGCTCTCAGGGAGCTGAAGCTAGCACAGGATAGAAGATGGCTCAAGTCTGTGTTTTTGCTCTCAGAAAAACTAACCATCTTGCATAAATTAGGTAACTTCAAAACAGATTTATGAGACAATGAAGCAAGTGTAACAGATTCATGGCTTATCAAGAGAATTTTATTTGAACTAGAAAAGTTCAGAAATTAGTATGGACAGTCAGCTAGAAGGAAAATCTGAAAAATACAGTTCATTTGAGAAGCCCAATTAAATTCATAGATTAAGATGGAGTTTGATTCATAGAAATTAGAAATTCTGAATATAGTAAGATTACCATATTTTTAGATGAACAGAGAATAAGTAGAACTTTTTTTAAATTTTGGGGTTTGATGCAAACAATGAAAAAAATTATTAGTAGAAAAACATAAGAACAGACATATTTGCTTCCATATCCTTTACTTAGTATGCAAACAATTTCTTGGTGGCATGAGAAGAGCTTTCTGCAGCATTGCAACCTGACTAGCTGAAGGTAGTCTCCACAGACACTTGAACCTACATCCCATGGAGTGACTTTTAAATCCTATTTCCCTTCATGGGAACACTGAGAATGACTAGCTCAGACTTTGATGTTCAACCTAGTACAATACCAGAAGTACTACATTTCTGAAGCGTCTGTGAGGGGATGTAGAAGGACTGACTCTACTGCTTAAGACACTTACCTGTGTTTCACACTGTGCATAGCGAGATTTCCATTTTTCTGAATTTGATCTGTGATTTTATTTTTTCAACATGCTTGCTTTCCCCCAGCAGCAAGGAAGTCTGACAGGATCCATTTTATGCCAAGGTCTCTATGCTTACACGACCTATGTTCAGCATGACTGCTTCAAAGATACATCACATATAAACACCAGTCCTGGAATGAAATGGTTTGGAATTGCTCACTAGCTTCTCACCAATGTTACATGCATACCATCTGAGAAACTGTATTACTTTCCATTAGTAGCAGCTTCATGATGATTGTTACCCTAATTTATTTAGATGATGCCTACTCTGAGGCTGACCATAGTGAACAGGGATTATTGAAGGACACACACAGTTGCCTTAATGAAATTGTAAGGCTCAACAGCATTTTTTTATACATATGGGGGAGAAATGCTAACAAACAACAAATTTAAAACTTGTGCTCTCTTTTTGATATAAGAACATAAGATGAAAGCACTGTGAGCACCCATTAAAAGTCATTTCATGTTCAGGACATAGTGAAATAACATCTAACCAAAGGAAAAAAAAAAAAGGAAAATAGACACAAATTCAGTTAACACAGAACAAAGCCCATTATAAGTTGCTGAACTGACAGGTCTAAAGTTTTTAGGTACAGCAAAGGAACAGTAGTCTTTCAAGTAAAAAGAAATAATTGTTAAAGCTGAGTGCTCATCACTTCTGGAAATCAGTCACTGGTTTAAGTGGATAAATAGGTAAGTAGGAGGCTGATTTTAAGACAGCACCTCAAAGAGATGATTTAGGTACTAACAGATACACATCATGTAACAACATCCTGGTATTACCCTGAGTGTTCTTAAGGGACATGAAGATGAAATACAGGATTTAAAACATACAAGACTTATTTCCAATGGCAAATACCTTAAGGCTGTAAGATTCAGATACTGGTGAAGAACAATAGGCAGAACTACTATTTTCATAGAGTCACTATGGTTGGAGAAGACCTCTGAGATCATTGAGACGAACCATCCACCCAATACTACCATGCTCACCACTAAAACATGTCCCCAAGTACTGCATTTACACTGGTTTTGAACAGTTCCAGGGATGATGATTCCAAAACCTCACTAGATAGCCTGTTCCAATGCCTGATAACCCTCTTGGTGAAAAAATTCTTCCTAATATCTAATCTGAACCTCCCCTGGCACAACTTGACTTTTATTCAGTTTTACTGTATCTATCAATATAGGCAAGAAATTAAGATCAACTTGAGTTCATGCTGCTATAATATATGGTGACTGTAATAAATATTTTACCAGAAATAAACAAGGCAAAGTCATCAGGCAACTTTTCCAAGAGTCCTGTACTAACATATAGCTATGTCAATTGCTTGCTGTAGACTACAAAGCAGTTGAGAATTGCTCATGATGCATAAGCTCCACAACTAGTCTCACCTCAACAAAACCTGAGGGATACACACTTTTCACTCAGAAATTTGGATTCCTCCTCTAAAATTTGTCTTATTTCATAGTCTAGAAGTATATAGTAAAAGAGATGTCATTTATTCTTTTAAGAAAAAGATGTGTATAATTTTACCCAGTTTATGGAATACCCTACAGGTACATCCTGCAAAAAAGCCATACAGATAGTTGCAACTATGTACTATAGAAGGATTTAAAAAGACAGTGAGACTTTTTTTTATTTTAAATAAGATCCTCAAGTGGTTAAGGAAGAGGCCAAGAAACACCCACATACAAAGGTGCAGTAAATAAACCTTGTAACAGTCACAGTGGGCTTTAGAACGCTTGACAAAGGAACAGAGGCATGGCCAATAGATTATACTGCCCATCCTCATTCCTATTGTTTTGCTATATTCTCAGGGTTCAGTGAGGATCCTCTGCAAGTGCTTTTAATTTTAAAAGCAGAAGCTATTAAAGTTTCCTCATTTTATTCTGAAGTGGAAAAAAACACACAAAAGAAACAAGAATGTTACTACAATGTTCTTTAAATTTACAAGTGCAATTTCATTTCTTTGGCAGATCTCTCAAGTAAGTTTGCCAGTTAAAGGTTAAGGCTTCAATACTGAATTCATTAGAGCCTAACTGCTTAGGGGAAAAAGAAGGAACTTGCTTTTCCAAGATATTCAAGAGTGAGATGAAAAATTGAGACCTCTGATCTTTCTGGCAACAAATGCTTCCTTGCCCAGCAGTGTTTCTTCATTGTTTAGAACATTCAAGATTTAATCCCTCTTCTTTCAAGGCCATGTCCAGGATAGTACAGATAGACCAATCAACCATTTCTAGTCACCAGGTCTTTATGAAAGGACAGAGGGACTTCCTCTAAAAATCCACCTGCAAGATCAGAGTTTTAAATGCCTGCATAGGTTCACCTGATCTGATGAATTTGGTAAGCTTTCTATGAAGTAATTGCAGAGGCTATGCATTAGAAAAAAAATGAAGAAAATTTCTGCATGAGAATTAGTACCACTTATGTTAAAACTTCTACATCAGAGTATTTAAACAACAGCATCTTAGCTATAAGGTTAAAAGGGTTTGTTGAGGTTTTTTGAGTGACAGTGGATAGACTTGTTTTCTGCTTTTAAATTGGTTCCTTTTTCTCACTCAATCTCTGACAGCTGAAGTAGCTCATTTGTTCCTTGAATCATAGAATATGATCGGATTGGAAGGAACCTTTAAAGATCATCTAGTCCAACCTTGCAGTGAGCTCTTGGGTTTGACCAGAAAGCTAGAGAGGAAATGGTTTTCATTTTACTTGCTAGCAGTGGAGGGGAGGAGCAAACAGAAATCAATTTGTTTGATCAAATACTAGACTCTCCCACTAGTTTATCAAGTAAATAACAAAATCTTTGCTATAATGTGACAGAAAGATGGAATGCAAGTATTCTGGAGTCTATATAGAGTGTTTAAGTTTAAAAGCATCTCTGCTTCCACCTGACTTTTTTCTAAAAGCAAACCACAAAACAAATGTGTTTATTAGACTTTTATTATGTCTCGTAGCCTACAATGAATAACTCAGATCTGCACATTTTCCCCCTCTCTTCCTCCAGAAAGGGGAGGAAGCTCTCTCTTCACAAAATTTGAACCAAATAACAAAGTTTTTCTTTCCCAAGAGGAAGACTTTAAAGACTTAATTTTCTTTTAAAGATTTAAATCTTTAAACAGAAGATAAAGCTTTTCTTCCATTTCACCTATGTCACTCATACATTTAACTGAATGCTGACATTCCCTAAAGCAGCCAGGTTCTAGCAAACCTACAATAGTTCATCACACAAGGTGAACCTGCAGTATTCACTTCGTATCTCATTAGTGTTTCTGCACTCAACACTAGTATCTTTTTCTAAATCTTCAAGGAATCCGATATGGTTTGGAATATGCCAACCCCTCCAATTTCAGCAACAGGGAAAAGCCATCATCAAATACTTTAAAAACAAAACCAAACCATACATTTCCAAGTCTTTATTCACCAAGCAGTTGAAAACATTGTAACTACGCAACTTGAAGGTGAACTTGAAGAGATAAGATACACAGGTACTTTACAGTGAATTCTGCCTGGAAAAACAAAAGCACTGGCAAGCATTATCAAAAATTTTCATGAGACACACACAAAAAAATTAAAAGCTCCAATGTTCTGAAGTCAGACTTAATTTATATTCAATGCACCAAGTTCAGTTTCTTCATACGTCAAAAAATGAGATTCCCCTAGTAAACTCAATTTATATTGCATAGCATGTAAGTAGCAAGAATAACACAATCTGGTCAGTGGTGGCTGACAAATGACAGAGAGGACATTACACCCTTTATATAATCTACCACTTAATGGCATGCCTCATAAATACAGAGCAGAATGCCAAGAAAGCCTGCTCATCTCATCTTGCAAAAAGCCAAGACAAAGCTGTTTTCCAATGCTTTTGCAAAGCCAAAATAAATTCTCCACAGCTCCTGCCTAATAACAGGCTATTGAGAAACTTAAAAAAAGATTCATCTGTTAGGAAGGAAGTTATTTGCCTAACTATGGATCTTCCAACTCAATAGGGCTGGGAAGAGATTCAGTTGTTCTCAAAAGTTTGTTTCGAGGATTCAGAAACCAGGCAACACAGTACAGAGGGCTGCATTGGCACATCTTAATTTTCACTGGAGGCATAGCCAATTTAACTGCTCACAGTAGTGTTCCTACTGCTTATATTCTGGTAAACAGTGCTGGTAGCAACAACGAGGACTCGATGTATTTATTTTTCATACATCCTTAGGTTTCTAATTAAATTACAGGGTAGGAAGCAATGCTGATTTCTGTTTAAAAAGCATTATCATATATCATTTCACAGAATGAAAGTATTAAAATAAAGGTGCTGTGTAGCAGAACATAATAATGTCCATATTTTTCCTTTTTGCACAAAACCAGTGTTCAGAAACAGAACACGGACTGAAATTCTACACTATCTGACTTAGTCTTGGTCTTAGACAACCCTGTCACTCACAGAGGTGTTTGTCTCTGTTACTGCTAACAGGTAGTATCTGAAATAATTTTCTGGGAGACAGCCAGAAATATACAGAATGCTGCTCACACATGAGCAGTTGTGTCTCATCCCCAGCATCATGAGGAATGGAAGGGTAATACTGAGAAATTACACCCTAAGCACAGGTAGAGAAAACATATGTTCAGTGGCCTTCTCATGCTAGAAGCTACCCAGCATTCAGTGCTAACTTCATTCATCGCTTCAGGTATTTGATCCTCTCATGGAAAAATCAAGCTCCCCAGTTACTGGATAGCAAACGATGGTATGTCTGGAAGGAAACACCTTCCATGCACTTATTTAGAAAACAGAATGAAAGACCTTATGGGGTCTTATAGCCAATTTGGTGGTGCCTGATCTGCCTCTGTAAGGGATCGTAGGTGTGCTGACAGGCTTCTCACAATGGAAGAGTTCATGCCCAGGCCATAGGACTAGAAGGAATAATCATAGGTCCCAGGTGAAACACCAAAGACCATCTAGAGGCATCTTGTAAACTTAATTTTCTGACTAAGAAAAGGTTTATGAAATTGCATTATCAGTTCCTTTTTGCTTTCCCCGTTCTCATAAGCATCTAGGGCCCATGTCTTCCACCGAATTGGACTGCTATCCCATCACCTAAGAGTGACCTTTCTTGTGGTAGGGTGAAGAGGGTGCAGAGGAGCAAAAATGAGCAAGTGGCTGTGTAAAGCAGAGATGCCCTCACAGAAAAGAACTGTCAAGCATGTACTGAAGGCATCTGTTCTGCTCAGCTGGCCAAAACACACATAAGTGTGTGCATAGCAAACATCAGCTGCAGCTGGCATAACACACAGTTTCTTGCCCAGCAACTAGCTGAGAACACAGGATAAGCTAGAAAACTAAAACAGTTTAAAAAAAAAACACTTTCTAAACTGCTTTATGTGAAAAAACATTCATATTGTTCTTGTTTTTATTTATGTTTTCCCTACTTTCTTATTTCTGCTTCATCTTACCAGACAATTTCATGTTCATTTCCCAGGAAATGTTGAAGGCCTAGCAGAATCTTCCGAGCTATCCAGCAGATAACAATACAACTTTCTTATCTCTTTTAAACAGAAGGAAGTGGATCAAAACGAGAAAGTCTGTAACTCATGAAATGACAGGAGTGTTTGTTCTGCAGCAATCTGGACTTTTCCCATTACTGAATGAGAAGTATTACAGTTTTACATAACACTAACACAATGTTAGTCGTTTTGGGCATGGTGAAGATCAATCACTTCATTTCACAAATTCACTATCCCCTTCCTGCACCCTCTTAGCCACATACATGCTGCAGGATTTCATTGGTTACAGTCATAGTTCTCTAGAACATTAAGCCAATTGATTCAAACAGCAGATATCACACAAAGACTATATTGTTCATTATCACCAGTGCTATACTAAATTAGTTTTTAAGCCTGATCTATTCATATTTACATTTTGCAGGATGTCATTCAACACCATTCACTGTTTAATAATATTGATATCACTGGTTAACATTTCCCTAGCTTAGAAGCCAGTTTCCTCTGCCTCTGAAGCCAAATCAAAGACTAACAGCTTGACTTTGCAAGAGCAACAAGATGAAGCTGTATCCCCAGCAGGACACCAGGGAATCTAACACATTTCTGTTAGCTTGTCTCATATCCACAGCCTTCAGACACAAAGACTTTACATTTTCCAAATACTTAAGGACTATCCTTCACCACCTTCCACAGGGTATTTTCAAGAGTATTATACTACCAAGCTTAAGTATCTGTTGTGTGTCTTCAAGCACAGATATGAATAAGTGGTTGAATTCAAGAAGTGTTGAACACAACCCGCAAGCACAGGCAAAATTCTTAAACGTTGGCAGAGACAGCAAGGATTTTGCTATTCTGTAAGACAATGCCATAGCTACTTAAGCTACAATCAAATTCAATATTAAAAAAATAGTACAGTTGTCTTTTTGGCGTACTTGTTTTCAAAAAAAAGATGGACTCCAAATAGCACATAAGATGCTGATGTAGAAGTACTGTGTTTGGCTAATCAAGGATCTTCAAATCCTAGCTAGCTATGTAATACTGAAATAATTAGTCTGGATCTTAGGCTGATTATTTTTGACAAAATGAGTTAAAGCAATTAATGTATACTGGATTTCTGTGACTGTCAATCAAAACAGCTTTCTCATGCTTTAGACAAGACTACTATGAGCAACTGGATTAATAATTTAGTGGGTGGTGAATAAGAGATGGACAGGAATTTTATTACTACACATGAATGAGGTACAGTAGCTATCTGATGTAAGCAATGGAACTTCAACCTGTAGCTGAATTCCATCCTGCTCTGTCCCATCCCCAAATACCTTTCTGTTTTTCCCCCTTGAAATAAGACTGACTGAATAATTTGAATTCCCACAGCAGACATCAGAAACACAGCTAGATTGAAGACTGTCTTTCATCTTGCGGACATCTGGTCAGGCACTAGCACTCCAGACTCCACAGACTGAATTTACTACACCATCACAAACTATAACAGCAATTTGAACATCTCAGGTATAGGTGCCTAGAAGTGAATAAACTCAGGATCATGAAACAGCAAGAAAGCAAGAATCCACTAACATGGAGCTCAATTTTTTATCATCTCTCCATACATCAACCTCAAGGTTACTATCTAAGTATCCCAAACTAGGCAAGGCTCCATTTCAAGACAAGTAAACCCAGCTTATCTTCTTCTGCTGCCTTCCATTCTTCAGTTTATTAAGTATCTAACAATAAGAAAAAAAAATCCAGTTTGGCTTCCACTGAAGTCATTGGAAAGACTTTTAATGAGTGCCACATTACAGCCTAGTTTCTGAACCCAATCTGTTATTTCAAATTGCACTGAACAGCAAAAACCTTTTTTTGGCTTCATCTTGGTCATTTCCTTACCACTCTCCTAGTTACTTCCTATTATCTTTCTCTTACTACCTTGTGTAAGTCAAAAATTAATTCCTACTTACTCATCCTAAAGCAAATCCTTCATAAAACCCTCAATTGTATCATTTTTAAAAATCGATTAAGGCAACAGGGACAGCTAATTAATTACAAGAAATTTTGTACTTCAATTCTGGCGTTCACATCTTCCCTTCATATAGCACTATTACCCAAAAGGTTCTTCAACCCTCTAGCATGGCTAAATGAGCAACTGCCATGCAAATTTCTTACTGACCAGTGGTACTACTTGTTATCAGGCAAAGCATAAATATCCAGGAAGGCAGGATATCTCCTACCGCATTCAGCATTATCTGACAGATGCATTTCAAAGTCTTCCACCTCATCCCTGGTAACAAGTACATTCTAATAGAAAGAAGGTCACACATCTGTACCACGGTAAGCATAACAACTTTCTGACCTACCACCTCCACCATACTGCTATGTGGTCATCAAGAGCTAGTTTGCTTCTTAACATGTAAGTCTGAAATGAGGCATTTACTTCAGGAGCAAAAGGGATCCATGCTACCAGGTCTGGATCCTTTCCAACCAGTCTATGATTAGCAGGATAAATCCTTAAGAGGTTTGAGCTGAACTGTGTCTAGTAAGCCTGGGCTCCTCAGGGAGTCCCACCACAGAGCTCTAGTGAGTCACTACAGGATCAGCTCATGTGCATTAACTGAAAACTTTATCACACTGTCACAGCTCTGGGAGCTGCAGAAAGCTCTTCCAGCCCTTCTCTTACAGCATTGAGTCTCTAGCTTCCAAAAAATCCTTGCTCAATTTTTAGACATCAATCAATGCCTTCTTGATGACCCTTGCTCACAAAAAGCAACTACATATATTTTGAAATCAGTCTGAGAAACTCCTGTTTGTGCAGAAGGTGGTTCTGCTATGTCAAAATGGTTAACTTTGGACAACAATACTGATTAAGAAAAACAATTTAAGGAGTCTGCCAAAGGTTCCTTATGGCTGATCCTAATTAGTGGACCAGCTTCACCAAAACTGTGTCTTGCATTGACAGTTTTCTTACAAACGCATATGAACTTTCAGAAAACAGTACAGTCTACTATACAAGCAATTAGCTCGCAAATTGGAGAAAAAAACCAAAAACCTGTCTACAGAATTGTCAGTTGTACAAGTAAATTCTCCTTTACCCTTCCACCATCCTATGACTGAATATTCTATCCAATTAATAGTGATGGTGAAGTAATGCCTACAAAGCCAGTTTTGCACTCCAAAGTTAATTTCTCCAATTTAGCACCCCTGCTTGAGGAAGACATACAAAGAATCTTAATCCTATTATTTCAGTGCTTCTGGGTTGTTGGTTTGTTGTTGTGGGTTTTTTTTTCTTATTTTAGACAAAGACAAGGGTACCAGATTTGAAAAGAGAAACCCAAATATTGAGACTCGAGTTCTGTAAAAGATAAACCCTTGCCAACTGCACGTAACACCTCTTCCAACTATTTCTGTCTGAACTACTAGAGTAAGGAAAGTTTTTGTGTCTAAACTTGAAGGAGAAAAGAAAAATATTTTAAAAAAACCCTCCAGGTTCAAATCATACAAAGGACTACATTTTACTTAGCTTGTAGGACAGATCATCTTTTGCAATTTGACTTCTGACAACTGAAAAATTAAGTGTGTGGGGGAGAAATTATGCAAATGAGGTCAGAGAGTGTCATCTGCAAATAAAGACAATGAAGTAACCTGTATGAACCAGTTTGCTGCAAGCTGCATGGCATTTTGAAGGCAACCTGAACACTTTCCAATGCCATCATCTAAGAAACAAGGTATTGCTAAAGTCCCACAAAATCAAGCTATACTATACCAAGTACACAGTTGATTCTTTGCCCAAAGTGCCATTAGCAAAGTGTTTTGTCAAGTGTAACACTACCTGTACTCACTTCAGCTGCTCCCCCCACCCAGATTTTTTCCTCCTGCTCCACATCTATGAACTGAAAATTGCCCCCAAAGTTCCTATACCTAGAGACATCTCAGTCACAAGTGAGAAACAGTTAGATAACAGTGAAGAACTAAGTTCAGCTTTAAATATGAAGAATACTTTTGGAGTTAAATCTTGTAACAGCTTTAGACCTTTCACATGACAGCCTTTCATTAAATATTATGGCAGGATTCAAAGGACACTTAGGAAGCCTGCAAAAATTAGTAAGAGATTTTGCTCTCAGCTACAGAAAGAAGAGCATCTGCTAGCATTTTTCCTGATGTTTTGGGAAAGCTGCTCAAGCAGTAACATGATCTGTTCTTTACTGAGAGCCCATTCTGATGCTAAGTGGGCAGAAGCTGCCCTTTACAATTCTTATTTAAAAGGGCCAGTAAAACAGACTAAGAATATACTCTGTCATCCCTACCTCATACAATGGAAAACTCCTTTCAGTCACAAGTGCCAGCTATCATGCTATTAAATATTCCAAAATAATTTTTTCCTCAAACTACAGATCTGCTAAAACAGCTTTCCTTTGTTCTTGAAAATGTTAATGAGTCAAGGGAGCAACTATCTTGCAGTACTATAAAATACTATTGTTACATCAGTGATTCTGTCTAGCAGTCTCTCCAAAACCATCCACATATGCAGAAGGTCTTGTGTACCAGGTAAACATGCTGATAAAGGTTTTTAACACAGTTGCTCCCATTACAAAATGCAAACTAGCTGAACACACCCAGAAGAAGAAGTGTTTTCAAAGGGATGGAAACCAAGCAAGTTTATTCTTGTGGGTGGAGCATTTATCCTCAAGTATAAGACTAAGGCTAACAACTTACACAAATCCTAATATTTGGAACCATAAAGTTAGAGCAATATATCATCATCCAGTGGATGTCCTTTTAAAATCCTTTGAAACGCTTCTACTACCCAAAACAAAGCATACAACCACTCTAGAGGAAGGGACATAATTTCTGGAAAAAACTACTAACTTGAAATAAATGCTTGAGACACTTTAGAGATCACATTAGAAAGCTTATGCAAGAACCGGGTGAGAAATTTTATTATGGATCAATTCCTAATAAAGAAATCCCTCTCTAACCAAGACTCTTGCCCCTTTGATCAAACAGTATTATCAAAGAGGCTCAAAATCTGAACAGAGGTAGGACTTACATTTTTTTTTTAAGTACCTGAGTGATCAAACAGAAGTCTGAATGTACGTCTCCATTGCAGTTATCAAGCAACTGCCATCTTTGCAGCTGATGAACAACCATGTGAATCCATCCAAGCAAAGCTCCACAATGCTCTTTCTACACCTGCTCCTATATGGCATCTCCCAGGGCTGGTTGTACTTATATACTTTACCTTAGCTATGTGGTAGTGGAGAAGATGCTGCATTACTACTTGGTGTAAAGCACTGCTATGGCACAGTTAGTGTGAAGTTGCCAGCATTTGAGCACTATTTCCCACTGAACAAGAGTTGGAATGTGTCTCATGCTCTGATCTGCACCTCTAACATTCTTGAGGGTGGTCTGAAGGCTTTCTGCTGCAGTCTAACAGATGAGAGGTTGGGTTTTGCAGAGATGTATTCAAAGGCAAAGTTGAACTAATTTACTAGGCCTGAGGATCCTAGGCATCCACCTAGGCACAGCCAGCAACAGGGCTGATGCCATCCAGTGATGCCTGGAAAGCTTCAGTTTACCTTCCCAAATGTAAAGAACTGGGTTGCTCTAACTGGGAGCAAGGGTGACATCATCCTGTGCTTTCCTCAGAAATATCTCCATTCTCAAATAATTTTCTTTACCCTTTAAAGTCAGAAGTCTGAAGTTTATCTGAAGTTTAATTAAAACTATTTGTCTTACAAAGTGATGTTGCTCCTTCTGAGCATGGTTTGTGGTTAAAACAATGGGGAGAGGGTTACAGGAGGGAAGAAAATATCCTGTGCTCTAGTCAGTTTCAAGGAAGACACTTAAAGGAAATATTCTGCATCTTCCTTTCCCTTACAACATACACATGCTCCAAAGCAGAGTAGCACCACTGAACGCTAGAAAAGCCAGATCTGACTACGCAGTATAAATGCATCGCCCAGGTTTATCCTGCCAATCATCCAATAGGGAACTTTCATACTGTCACAATTTACCAGTCATATGTTCCCCTCAAGTTCCCTTCCCTTTGAGGTGGGAAGAAAGAAAAAAAACAAAACACCCCATTCTTTAAGGGTTGCATTTTGCATGTGCGATGTAACTCAATACCACACACAGAGTGAAAAGAATGATACACACCAGTAAGACACCATTGCTAGCATTCACCAACAAAAATTCCCTTCCGGCTCCAGAGCCTTGCCAACATTTTGGGGGTTTGTTACACAACTGCAAGAACTGTTTCAGCTCCCACTGTGTGCAGATTTTCTCTGCTAGCAATTGTTATAGACTGCTTTTCCTGCTGTGTTATGGAACAATTGGAATGATAAATATACCCAAGAGCAATATTTGAGTCGAAGATTATTGATATCAACTGCTGGTGTTTGGCATGAGATGAACTAAGTTCTGTTACATTACAGACCAATTGCGTCTGCCAAAACCCTAACTTCATTTTTCCAGAGGAAAATAAAAAAACCTCAACATAAGTAAAAACATTTTTAGAAAGGTTACCTACTTAAAAAGAGATACGGCTAGTACTATTATTTGTTAGGTATTGGCAGTAGAATGTATAAAACCAAATGCAGACACATTTGATCTGATGTTTAGGAAAACGCAGCAGTGTTGCATTTGGCTTTACCCACAACTCATCTCTTCGAATACATGGCAGCAACACCAACAGTCACTACTGTGCTTTACTCCACTTTCTTTTTAATCAAGTTTGTTTGTTTATTCAGTCATTATGAACTGGATTAAAGTACAGTTTTGCTTAGGTACACTTTGGTCACCATCAGCTCTCCCCTAGGAATCATTGTTCACAACCACAAAATTTGCTTATCTTAATATTTCAGTATATTCTCCTATTTGTACTGAACATCCTTTTTATCAAAAGATACACATACCACTGGGTTCTTTGAAGCACATCAAAGCTTCTCTTTTTTGAAAGCAGCTGCACAAGCACATACCCAGCCACAGCTCACCCCTGTGAGCAGTGGCTTCAGGCGCCCCTTTTATACAGCATGGGAAGCATCTGTGAGCCTGGGCCTCGCACATCCAGCTCCAGACATGGACAGAGTGGACAGAAGGCACATTACAGAAGTGGTGGCATGATGATGTTGCAGCAGGACTGGACAAGGATTGGAGCTCTGCTTCAGAAGGATGCTCAGGGGCAAGGAGGAAGGGAAGACAGAGAAGAACTAACATTTCTCTACAGAAGTGATAGCTATCTAACTGTTTACTGAATTAATGACAAAAGCAAGCACTTGAAGAGTGAAATACTAAATAAACACCGATTCTCAGAAGTGAATAGAGTGTGAGGTAAACAAGTGCAGAATGCACTTCTACTAAACTTTTATCATTTTTTATAAACGAAACAGCATAATTGGAAGGTGAAATTCTTCGGGTTTTAACATTCTGTAAACAGTATTTCAGTGGCCAAGTTAGGTCTAAAGCATTTATTTGTACATGAGTATACAAGATTTCAGTGATTGCTACAGCTGAAGTTCAAAAGAGGGAAACATGCAATTTTGGCACCCACTTCATATGTAGACTGCTTAAGGCACTCTGAACATTACAAAGGACAGACAATTTTTTTATTTTTTTTTTTTAAAAAGCCGTCTCCTGCCTTACTGGAGATAAAATCCATGCAAGTCAACTGAAAAACACAATTAACTGATACAGGATTATAAGGAGGGAATAAGACATGTATTTTTAGTAAAGTTTTATAACACAGTTTCAAGACTGTAAAAATGGCATAGAAGAATGCAAAGATCATTTTTTAAACACTGAAGAAGATTTTTTTTTCCTTAGACTATTTCAACTCTTCCTGTAATACCTATCCTTCTGTTCCCTTTATCCACACTAGCATTGTTCTAGTGCATGCAGTGCAAGCACTTCATTTTGCTGCTGGAACTCTTAAAACCCTAAGCTTGTGAATGAAATACTTGTATTTACATTTCTTTAAACGGAAATTGCTGGAAGAGTAAAAGGAGTTCTTCAGCATGGTTAATGAAACGGATACAGCTGAGGTTAAAACACACACTCCTTAGGAAGCTGGTGGCTGCAATTGTGGTGTACCCAATCATGGATAACACAAGCACACATCCATGAAGTTTGTGTTTGTGCAAACACTATATGCACTCTTAATCACTGAAGTGGAAATGAACCATCTCTACTGTTCAGAAAAATCAAATGGAGGAATAAGCAGCAGGGAAATACATGTAATTTATAACTAACAAAGCAAAGGAAACAAAACGAAATGCAAATGTAAGAAATAATGCATGGTTTATCTGAGTCTTCCTCCCATTCCCATTACTACTCTATTTTCTTAATCCATGCCTGTAGCTCATAATCAAGTGCAGTTTACATCAATATTTGTATATCAGATTCTTAAGCCACTGCTTAGTTTCAGTGCTTGACCATGTTATTCCTGCAGCACATTGAGCCTCAGTTACCTAGATGCTTTGATAACCCATAGAAGTCACAGTATCACAACACAGCAGGAAATCCCTTAAAAACATTGTAAAGTACCAATTAGGTTTTACAATTACTAGAGAACAGTTCAGGTCATAAGATCTGAAGATCTCAAATCAGTATTTTGCTTTTGCCTTAATTTCATGGTCAGTGATGCACACATTCCTTCTTGCAGGCTTTGAGAAATGTACATCAGATAATTCACCAGACAAGTGCCTGGCAGAGCAACAGCACGTGCCTATGTTTGCTACTGTTAGACAATCAACATTTTTCCAAGTCAGATACTAATATTAAAAAAAAAACCAAACACCAAAACAAACAAAAGCCATATAGACTAAGAGAACATCAGTACTCTCAGCAACCAAATCCCATAACTGAACCCAAGCATAAATCGTGACTCTACAGTTTCAGACTTCTTTTTACTCTGGCATAAGAGTGATATCATTAGTAATATTAAACTGCAATGTGAAATTTCACAGATCCTGGCAGAAAAGATAACCCTGGTTTTTTTCATCATGATGCTTTTAATCAGCAGGCAATGTGACAACCATATTGTAGAAACATTTCCTGATACTATTAGGGAAATAATTCTGACTCTAAAGTTTAGAGTCTAGGTTTTTCTCATTAATTAAATACAAAGGCAGTGAAATCCAAGTGTCATATAAGCATTCAGTCATCAATTAAGAGAAGCATTGGCAAACTCCTTATTTGAAACAAAGAAGAATCCAAGTAATTTTCAGTGCAGCTTTTGTCATACTCCTGTATAATACTGGACATACTTTATAAATGGATACATGAATTTTCCTTAGGAATAGCAAATGTTTTTTACTTAAAGATGCATTCTAAATATAAACAATTCACAAATGTTCTGTTTTGTGCCAATTAAATGAACATTTTTTTACATCCTCTGAGTGTAAACAGAAAGGAAATGAGCCATAAAAATGGATGCCAAAACTCCCACATTCATCAGACTGAGAAAGAAGGTCTGGCATCATCCATTTGTTCTCTACAGGAGCTCCCTCTTCATAAAGAAACAAACTGCCTCTTGATCAATTTAGATTACTTCATTTACATAAGTAAGTAGACATAGTTGCGGTTAGATGTGACCAGTTTCCCAACAACTAACTTCACATGAAGCTCTCTCCATGCACTTAGAAACTTTTCTATGATTAATTCAATCATCTGCTTCTCATACTACTAGTCTGAGTGGCTACAGCTGCCTTTTAAGTTCCTTTAGAGAAATGCAGCAGTCAGTCAAAAAGTTTTTACACCTACCTTCCTTTATAAAAACATCCTCAGCAGTTTACTTCATATCAAGTAATTTAGCAGCTTTCTCTTGTTCACCATGGATAAGCTGGCCAAGTATTTCCACTAGTGCTCTCAAGGTCATCAAGATAAAATCCCTTGAAAATGCTGTTTGATGCCTTTCAGCCTGCCACATGCTTCTAATTTCAGCCCAAAGCCTCATCCTTGCCCACTCACACTGCATACAAACTCACTCCCAAGCACCCTATTGGCTCTCATCATCTTACCCAGTTTGCTCAAACGTTAAGCCAAGTACTAGCTGCTGCAGGCCAAACTTACAATAAAAGATAACAGCAATACCGTACCAAAGTTGACCCTTTCTACCCTTGTACCTCCAACACTAAGGGTGGAAAGCAGAACTTGAGCATTAAGCAGCCCCTATCCTCCCTTCAGCCAGCTCCCAGGATACGATACAATCAATTCAATCCTGTGGCTGCCAACTCCAACAGCATGTTTGAAGCACTCTGAGCCACACAAAGCAACTACCTATCCTCAGAGGCCCTGTGACTGCTCCACAAAAGACCTGGATAAAATCCTAAGCAGATAAAAGGCAGTGTGGACACAGCCAGTACCTTTTGAGGGAGCTAGCTGGGCAAGCTCACACACAAGACTATTGCCTGTTCAGTGCTGGAGTCAAGAACCACTTCCCAGAGCAGATGCCTTTAGCAGGATGTATGCCAATTCAAATGGGAAGCTCTCAAGGACAAGATCATGTCTTTATGCTTACACAGCTCCCGCTGCAATGCAGCACTGACTCTAGCTTTTCAGCTGTGTGAGACTGCAACTGTTAATGCTATCAGCTTCATGGTAATTAGATTAAACATACCTCTTAAAACTGTACTTCAAACAAAACACTAAAACATCCAGCAAGGTACATGCTACTCATGATGTCATTATCCCTCAAGAACATTACAACTAGTGATGCAAATGAAGGAAGAAGTTTATTGTTAGTTTTTCTATAGCTGAAAATTTTGTTGAGTTTCATTAGGGTAACTGAAGACAGAGCCCACATGTTGAACGCAGGTGACCCTGCTGAGCTGCAGGGCGAAACAGGTCCGGGGGCTACCTGCTCTGCACTCAATTAGAAAGATGTGAACATGCCTGGTTAATTGCAAAACATACAAGGGCTTTGAACATTCATGAAGAACATGATAGCTGATGAAGTTAATTTTCTCAGTAGCTGCCTCCCAAGGAAAAATCTATGCCAAAGTTTCCATTGTCTAATGAAAACGCTAATTAGCTTTTGCAGATATTGAGCAACTGTGAAGCCCTTAGTTAATTTAAATTACACAGTTTGATTATTTTTATTTTGAACCTGCTATTCTAGATCTGTCTGATGTGATCTTTTCAACTTATGGTGAGATAAAGCAGTGTTGCACTTAACAGACCTGTTAACATGACGTCCCATTCAGAAAAATAAGTTGGATGGAAGGTGATTAACCATTTAGCAGGTTTGTTTTTTTTTAAATTTATGGGGGGACATCCTACAAAAACATGTGAAATAATATGGTAAAATACAGCAAACTATAAACCATCCAAAAAGCTTATGATTAAAGTTAGGGAATGGCAGCATCTCTTGTAAATAGAGGTCTGAACTTCTCTTAGTGTGCAGCTTTCTCGTGGAGAGCTACAGTGAATCAGTCACTGGATACCTAAACTTAGATGCTGACAGCTCTTGAACTGTTTTCCCTTCTGTAGCTGTTTCCAAAATGTTTCTGGAAGTTTCTGGTGCTGTTTGCCCAGCTCTTCAACAGCATGTGCTGCTGCTTCTTGCGACTGGAAAGGATTTAGATACAAGTAGAGCTATTAAGCAACATAACACATGCTTGCCATGGTTTTCTCTTCTCTTCCTAGTATGGGACAGGTGAAATGTCCTCAGGGCCACTACTTCCAATTACCCAGTACTTCTGCAAACGAATTTTTATTGTGTTCTTTTACGTTTACACAGTGAGGAAAAGGTGGCCCTGGAAGTGCCCAGATTGTTTGTCTAGGAGGATGAAAAAAAAAAAAAAATCACAAAAGCAATCAAAATGTTCTGGCATTTAAGGAAGGCTGCACATAAGAAAAAGCAAGTCCTACTGTTCTGGGCCAATGCCAAAGCCTCTCTGATGTATGCCAAGGAGTAGGGTTACATTTAATCTCCCTCAGGAGAGTTAGAAGCTTATTTTGACTACAAGAGAACTTACAATAGCTAATCATAAAGCAAAGATGCTGAGAGCTTGAGCAAACTTCCAGAAATAAGCATACCCATGACTCTTGTACTGTCAGATGCTATACAGCCACAGAAAGGTTCAGTACAGGATGCTTATTCCTGATTAACTTTCTACATAAATATTAATCTTGAATACATTAGCAATAGCTGCTGCATAAACACAATACTTGTCTGTGGTACATGGTCAACCTTGAAACAGTTAAGTGAGAGTAACTTTAAAAAAAAAATCAATTGTAACATATGAATGATGGTCTAAGAAAGTAAGTGCTGGGAATTCTCATGTTCTGACTCATTGCTCAGAGGACAGGACCAGCGCTTGAGAGATCAGTGTCAGCTCCAGCTAACCAACAGAGCAGTGATGTAGCTTGGCTCTTTCCATGCTGGGAATCTGGGAGCAGTCAGTTGCCAAACATCTGCTTTCAAAAACAGGCCGAATGCAGAAGAAAAAGATCTTCAGATAAGAAAGCAATTCCAGTTTCTGAGGAAAAGGGATTTATTTTGGTATGCTCCTTTCAGTGGACATGGACAAGGAGTAATGGGCACAAAACAGAACACAGAAAGTTCCACCTAAATATAAGGAAAAACTTCTTTCCTTTGAGGATGATGCAGCACTGAAACAGGCTGCACAGAGAGATTGTGGAGTATCCTCTTCCAGAGACATTCAAAACCTGCCTGGATGTGTTTCTGTGCAACCTGCTCTAGTTGAACATGTTTTACAGGGGATTGGACTAGATGATTCCCAGAGGTCACTTCCAACCCCTACCATTCTGTGATAACTATCTTTACAGGTAATTTAGGCGTTAAAATCACTAAAACCATGAGGAAATCTCAAGAAAAAGTGTTTCAAAATATTCAGTATTTTACATTTAGTTTTAGATAAATAAAATCTTTTAGGAGCTAACAGACTTTTCCTTTCAAAGAGAATCACATCAGCCCTAAATACACATCAACATAACCTAAAAAGTAGCTGCTTTATACTTAAAGCAATTACTAAAAGTTAGGCTATTAAAAAGCTGACCTTTATACTTAAATTCAGTGAATGAGTAATCATTCCCCTTCTGAAACTCTATTTAGATCTTCTCATAAACGAGATCAGTCGCTTTCAACTATGCACAGACCAGTCTAACTATCGTGTCTTGAATTCAAATGTAGCTAAGAGCAGTTTTCAGAGATGGTAATAAAAAAGGTAATGCATTCTTTACTACAGAGGCATGATCAAATTCATTTAAGCTGTGAAATTACTTTCAATGCTATTGCAAGGCCTTTCTCTTTAAAGTGAAATTACTTTTACTGAACTGTGTCAGGGATTCATAACTCTAGTATTTCCTAGCACCAGTTCTGCTGTTTAGCAATATTATGGAAATAGACTAAATTTTCATCTACCTATTCCATAACATCAGGGGAACTCATGTCATACTCCTGGCTCAAGATGCTTATGGCTAAGCCATGCTATTACCTCCCAGTTTTACTTTGACCTGAAAAGCATCTCTTTAGGTATCTCATTTCAGAAGCAGGCTCAGCATTGGTCTTAACACATACAGGTTTCGGCAGTTCTGCAGATTGCAATACAATATATGGTTCAGGAATTCTTTCTTTACTATCTGATCTTGAGGTACAAGGGATAACCAAGAGATTTGCTGAGGTTCACTTTTTCATTAACCTAATACTGCTGTGCCAGGAAGATGCTCTCTCTCCTAGCATTTGTTCAGAAATAAGACTAGGAGACAGTGGGAAAAGGAAGGGCCTGTTTACAGAGGCCTATAGTGAAAGGACAAGGGGCAATGGTTTTAAATTGGAGAGGTGTCGATTTAGACTTGAAACTAGGAAAAAGTTCCTTATCACAAGGGTGGTGGAACACTGGAACAGGTTGCCCAGGGAGGTGGTTGGGGCCCCATTCATGGAGGTATTCAAGGTGAGGGTTGACAGGGCTCTAGGCAACCTGATCTAGACAGGGATGTCCCTGCCCAGTGCAGGAGGTTGGACTAGATAACCTCCAGAGGTCCCTTCCAACCCAAATGATCCTATGATTCTATGATGGTACTATTAAGGAAGGTAGAAGCCATCTTCATCTTAAAATCAGATTTCAAACAGTATCATTGATATGAAAACATCTGATTGATCATTACCAGAATGCCTATCAGAAGGAGTTAAACACGCTTTAAAAAAACCCCAAAACCTATCAACAACTAATCTGTTAAAACAATCTTCCAGTAGAGATGGTGCTCAAAGATCATGAACTAAATACAATTTTTTTAAGGATTAATTTTACAGAGTTACATGGAAAGCGCACTCTGAGGCTCATATTAAACACATTTAAACCTCATTAGATAAAGATCAGCCACAGTGACCTACAATAGCAGCCTTGTACTACATTAAGATGCAGCAAAGTATTAGTTAGGAGACTTTCAAGGACAAATATTAACTTTATAATTTGATACATGAACTAAAATTGCATTAACAGTAAAAAAGACCATGCATGTTCTCTGCTACTATTAACAGCAGATTCATATAGAAGAGTAAATTAGAAACTGGTAATTATGTCAATGTCATGAATAGGTTTGCATACCTGAAAACTTCAGGCACTAGAAAATGCTGCTGATCCAATTAAATGTTCCAGAGATTAAGGTACGCTTATCTGGAGTGTACTTTTTCAAAGCAGTCCTTACTGGGCTCAGGTTTACTTTGCTCTTAAGCAGGCAATCTACCAGCTGTAGCACCAGCCATGCAGTAACAAGCATCCTTCAGGAGCAATTCATCTCAGTAACAGCTAAAAGTGACTCAGCTGTTCATGTCATGCTCCTGGAGTTACTTTGCTAATATTACAGCCTTTTACCATACAGCATAGCATCCCTTCCCTTCACAGCAGAGCTTGGGGTGGGTTTGCTCTGATTGGGTTTTTTTTGTTACACATATCTCCTTTCTGAAACATGATATGACTGCCTTGATCACCGAAGAAGCTAACTTTCACTTCTCATTGGCCATATGCAGTCTTGACTTAAAAAGAAACATGTGCCAGCCAGGCTCTGTGTTTTTAGAAAGGACATCAAGGTGAAAATAAACTTTAAATGCAAAGGAACTCTGAGCAAGTGAGACAGTAAAATAGCTCTATTAAAACTGAAATGATCATCATGCATGTCTATTTTTACATACAATCTTCTGTTCAAGTTTTTATTTAAAAAATAGTTGTTACTAGAACAAATATAAAAAAATATGTTAATGGCAAACCCAACTAAGAAATAGGAGCTAGTCTTGGTGGTATTTCCAAAATGTGAAACATGGAACTAGCCATTAGAACAGGAATAAAGCAAAGATTTTTATAATCCTGATAGCTATACCTGAAAAGCTCAGCTCCTGGCAATATGCAATCAAAAGAATTAAGAATTACTGGCTTTTTTTGCCTTCCCCCCTCATTTTTATTTGGGACCACTGGTTTTGTGGAAAGTAACAGTAAAGGGATTATTATCTTCTCCCTCCCCCCCCCCATAGTCAGAATCATGACTTTTCATGGTTAACAGTATAGTACACAGTAGAGACAAATCCCACCCCCACTCCCCTCCCAAAAAAAATTGTAATCCTAGACCAGGACAAATTCAAGGAGCTGAGAAAAACAGAAGAGCAAGAGACATGACATGAGAAAATAATAAGTAGTGAACTCGTATACACGTATGGCAAAAAGATTGGAAATTTGAAAACTAATGGATCTATTGACAAGCAGTAAGGGATGTTGCAGTGATCTGCTCTTCACTGTTCTGTGAGCAGCTCTGACTTCTGCACTACATTCCCCATTATCTTCACGTCATGATTCCTAACCCTGACTGCCTCGTGCTCATTCACAGGCTGTGGAAGTCACTCCATTAAGAAACATGCTCCCTGGACAAATGTTCCCTGTGCATACAAGAAACAAAGCCAGTATATCTACATGCCAATAAAAATTATTATGTTTTCTAAGTCTCTGCATGGCTCCAAATGACAGTAGCACCATGTACTGAATCTGAATGAGAAACCTTTCACATCCTTATCCACTTGCTTATCAATGAGCTAAAAGATATTTTGACATTTTTATATGAACAGTACAAGTAGAAACAAGAAACTTCAAGTCTTATTTTTAAGACATAGTAATAGCAAGACACTGCTATATTTCACAATAGGGTAATACTTAAAGCAGTACAAAAACCAAAACGTGCTACAGACCAGTAAAGCAGTGTTATCTTCTGGCAGCTGGTGATCTTATAGGGAAACACTGTACAATTTGGGCAGAATGACTTTTGTGACTAGGTTCCTATTTAAGAGCAGTGCCCTCAAGTTGCTGACTGAATAGCTCCCTGAAACCAACCCAAAGCAATTAAGCCCAGGATGAAAGCATGAAGCAGACCCTGCATAGTTTCATGCAGGCCTCTTGTGGGTACACAACAGCCCTTCCAGGAGCAATGATCCATTACAATTTATGTATGCTGCTCCCTGTAACACAGCTGAGGAGCCTACGTGGCAGCAGTATACTCAAGTGAATTAATTGACCTCTGCAACAGGACATGATGAAGCCTACTGTTTATTCCCAACAAACTGGCCCACTACAGGGTTGAAAGGAAGTATATTCCAAATGTTACATAGGTAACAGATTTAAATACTTCATAACTGATAGAAAGAAGAGCATCACAGAAAATAAAGCTTTAACTTTCTAAACACAAACTCAGACAATGCCAAGTTTAAACCTTACATGCTACCTGTTACTACGTGAAATCAGTAATCCCACTCAAAAGCACGACATAGATGTGACTATGCTTCAAATCATTATGTAAACGCTACAATATAGAGCAGAGTTGTACATTTTACCAGTGTGTTTTACATGGCTGTGTAGGCATGCACAAGGATGGCAATAATCTGTGGGACTTCACAAAGTATTTTGAGCTTCCCACAGAGCTACAGCAAGAATTTTAAAATCAGCACCAAAGCCGGTGGAACTCTGAAGAGGTTTTTCAGGTAGTGGTATACTAGGCATATAGAATCTAACAGTACAATTGCAAAGCATAACAGCAGGACTAAATAGCTAAAAACCTTCAATATCATAGGATGGGCTGGCAAACAATAAATTAGTACTGCTATTTTCATTCTGATACTTCTCTTCAACTTCAAGCTTAGTACAATATAAAAGTTTATGACACTCCGGTTTATAATGTCATTCTTGGAGATTTATTACTTGATAGGTAAACAGCAGCATATACATATATATCCCTGGCTTGCCTGAGGTTAACACTCCCAGAAGTAACAGAACTCAGCTGAAGCATCCATTCAGTTGTGCTGCAGAAATCCCAAGAATTAATCATCTTCTCAAAATCTGGCCTTTTTATGGTGGTCATGTGAGAACTCCGAGCAGAAGCGTATCAAATAGGTTGTCAAGTCTGAAAAATGTAGACTTGGATAAGAAATAAAATGGCATTACAGCTAAGCTTCTGCTCAGCTTACTATTGATGGTATTGTTAAAAAGATTTGCTGAAGTTTTAACCTGTAACTTGCACTAAACATGGAAGGTTCAAATTCCCATACTACAACAACTAGCAAGCATATGACATTGAGTAAAACAGATGAAGTGCAGAACAGTGGGTGAACATACAGAAACTAATTACTTCATTACATAAACACCAAGCTCATTAATCTAGCTGTCTGGGCTGATGTCCACATTCTTCACACTCCCAACTGCAATGCTCTGTATTTTAAGGAAAACCTGCATATTGTGCAAATTAGAAAAACCAAAACAAAAGAGCAAAAGCAGCACTCATACAGATCAGCTGATGTGCTCTTTATGATTTTTTTACATTGCTGCCTTCTGTGGTGATTTTGCAGACAGAAGGTCACTATGAAGAAAACACATTCGTTTTGCAAACTTCACACCACCTCACTGAACTGCAGATAGTATTTTTAGTTCTCCCTAGCACTAAGCAGAGAGGGAATCCAAGGCGCAGTGCCAGCATGTAAACCCACTCCTTCTGAGCTGGCTTTAGTCATGTTGCCTCTCTCCCACTCTGCTCTCATGTTTAGGTCAGCAAATTTCCTCAAGGCTAAATCTGAATACATGCACACATATGCCATGGATAATCTGGGTGTGTTTCTTCATGAATAATTCAGATAAAAGCATGATGTGCTGCTGCTACTAAAAGGCCCATTTGATTTTCTCTTTTGGCAAAGTCTGTCCAAAAAAAGTGTTACTGAAAAGTAGCCAACATCTTGCCTCTATTTATAATATAGTTGGTTTACAAAAAAAAAAAGTGGATTGTTTTTACAAACTGTTTTGTACTGCTCAAGCTTGCAGCCTTGCTCCACAGAAAACTAAGGGACTCTCATTGAGTACGACCACAAAGTCAAGCCAGAAGTATGTTCTACAAAAGAAATACTTGTTTAAAATCTTTCTACATAAAAAAAAGTCTTGTACACACAAGCCTAAGTCAAATGTTACAGGAAGAGCAGTATTTTCCATAGAAAGCTCTCCTATCAGATGCTATGGGATTTGTGAAGTAGAGCAACATTTCAGCACCTTAAACTACTTTTTCTCTTTTAAGTATAGTTAGCTAGTTTGGCAAATTCTATGCTAAACTACTTGATTGTCACAGAAGTCCCATGACACTGAAGGCAGTTTTGTGTTTATTTCCATTGACAAGTATGGCAACAGGTCATACAGTCCCTTCTCTTTCTAATCAGCATATTAAGCAGGAATTAATTTTTTTCACCTTAGAATACCAAAAGCCGTAATTTTGCACACTATGACAGAGCTGGGGCGAGCAGCAATCACAGAGCTTTGCATGTGTACTGAAGTCTTCCATGGACATCAACCTGAAGGCCATATATCAGCTTCCAGCTCAAGGTTTACCTGGAGTTCATGTGCTGCTTTGTTTCTACCCTTCCAGCCAAGCAGTCCTAAAGAAAGCAACAGGTTCCTCTCTGGCAAGTGTGGCTCTGTTAAATACATACTACCCTACTTCTATTTTTATTTAGAAATCCTACCATAACTTGAGATCAAATTGTTAGGAATAATCAAGCCAAAGCAAGAAATAAACTATGAGAAGACATACAAAAATAAATTTAGACAAGTTTGCATTCCATGTCCTAGTCTTTCATTGGTCTATTTCTGAATATTTACTCTAGTTTAGAAATACTCAAGAACCCACAGATCACTATTTCTAAAGTTCCTGGGACATTGCTCGCTCTCTCTCTTTTTTTTTTTTTAAACAAACAACAGGAAACCCATAGTGGTGTCACAGAGTGCATGAATATATTTAACAGCAGCATCTTTAAAAACAAATCTTTCTTAATCTTGCTAGGACAAACAAAATTGTGAACAGTTTGGAAGGCAGTCATTGCCTTCCTGCCATCCCCAGAGAATAATATTCTGACTTCCCACAACATGTTTTTCAATGCATCAAGGATCTCTAAACAGCACTGTACAGATCTACATGTTCTTGCCAAGAAAACTATTGAAATAAAACATAACCCTAGTCACTTTAACAGAGCAAGCTGCTTGTTAAGCATTATCAACATGCAAAAATGAACTTCAGGACTGAAATATACTTTAAAGAACTGTAATGGGAAGGGGAAAACCACAGAGCTAGGGATGGTCAAGTTGGGGAAAAAAACCACACTTCTATGGTATTTCTTTTATCTTATCTAATAGCTTCTACAAGTTTTTCATACAGGCTTTGAACAAGGATCCCTCTCATGCCTGCATTTGAAATTAATTTAATCCTTCAGAAAAATGCCTTGTGTCCAATACTGTAGAAACTTACCTACCTTCAGTGGTTCTAGACATACAGAACAAGATCCAGAAAACCTTACCACATTGCCCTTCCAAATTTCCAGAAAAGATCATTTGTAAAAGCTATCTAATTCTGAAGAGATAAACTGATAAAAAAGGAAATTACGGATTCTGTGCAAAAGCAACCAGATTTGAGCAAAGACTTATAAAGTCAGGAAATGTGGTTTAGCAGATACAAATCCTCCAAAGCCTAAACAGTTTCTAAACAGAACTGGGACCCCATTTTTTTAAAAAAATTTTTTTTTTCAGTAGTTCAACTGAAGTATTTTGTCTCTTTTACAAATGATCCGAACTGAAGGGAATTGTAATACATCTAAGTAACTGCTTATTAGTTCATGACATCTTTCAGAGGCTCTGGACAAAAAAAAAAGTAATAATTTAAGAGATGTTACATGTGTACTTACTAAAAGCCATCTGAACAAGTCTCCACAGTATGTCAGTCTTTGAAGTACATGCTTCAGGATTAATGTTGCATTGACTTAAGTAACTAACACCATTTAAAAAGACATAAAATACATGCTTAAGCACTGCAGCTGAAGTCAACACACAAAATTTCACCTCAAGAAGGTGAAATGACACCTAGAGGCCCTGCTGCTGCCATGGTTTTCTTGTTTGCTTGAAGAGTGTCTGTTCAGGGAACAGCAGAAATCCCAGCAGCACCATCATCTCCAGAAGAGGATGGAGTGATTAACTTCTCATTGGAAGTCCTAATTCCCTGCAGCAGGGACAGCAAGGACTTAACAGCCAATTTCACCTAAGAGAGGGATGGCTTTAAGCAGGCTTCACTTCAAACAGCAGGACACAATGCTGTTCATTTCAAGCAGTATGGCTGCTGCAGAGAGGCAGAGACTAGGAAGTGTGACTTCAGACAATGGTAGGGTTTGTGCTGGTAAGGTATGACTGTGTTCAGATTGAAGGCTAACTGGGTTTTTCAAGATATAAAGCTAACTTTTATAGAAACATAAAAGTAAAGGCTCTTAACATGAGCTACAATGAGCCCTTTGAGATGATAGCATGTATACTTACTTGTGTGGGTTTTTCATATCCTTTTCCCTGCAGTCCTAAATATGCTACTAGAACTAATCCCTTACAGCACAAACAGGCTTACCTCTGACCAAAGCCAAGAGGAAGACTGAATTATCAGAGTACTCTCACATCCACAGGACCACCAAAAATGTTTATTTGCTCACCTCACTAATCTACCAGTTGTCACCTAATTAATACACCTGGAAAGCTGGGGAGGGGAAATCTATGTTCATGGATGAAAGCATACATATCCAGAATCAATGCATGTTCTCATATCCAAACCAGATCATCACAGAGTTCATCCATCCCTGGGGTAACTGCTTCCACACTATGCTTTTACCCCTGCCCTTGAGCATTCAGGTTTTTTGTTTTGTTTTTTACACTTTGAAAACTTCTTCAGGGCAGATAGTAGTTCATGACATGTCATACACTATCTTGCATTAGTGATGTTCTACTTTATTTTGTAACCCATGGTGTTGTATATGGTCTTGATGTATCTGTGTCAGAAAAGAAGGTCATAAATATCATATTACGGTCTATACAGAACAGAAAAACACAGATCCTGTTTATGAATTAAGGCATTTCACTTTGTTGTCTAAAGTCTACTTTCCAGCTGCCCTCAAACACTACATTATTTAATGACCTATACAAGACTTTGATTAGGTGGTGTCTTTTTACCCAGTTATCTACCTGTAGTCTCTAAAGGTGCTTCAGAACAGTGCAAAACATGAAGGTAGATAATGCCACAGCTCATATATGGGACAAATTGTAAAAGCCACATGGAAATAAACTCTTCTTTTTTTCTTGACTGTGAACTTGAAAAGGCATCTGAAACCACAAAGGAAACAAAACCAGGTGGCAGAGGACAGCTGGTGCCATGAGGGTGGCCATGCCAATGATACTGAAAATGCTGCATGACCTACAGCCCAGAAAGCAATTTCTGTGATTGGTCCCCAAAATTCATCACAGTGTTCACCACTTTACCTCAGAGAAATTCAAGATGCTCAGGGAGTGCCAGGCAAATGAGGAAGATGGAGGGAAAAGATGCAAGGAAGGGTGAGCTGTGCACACCAAATGCTATACTTGACGCAAAGAGTAGATATTGGTAGGAGTCAGCTGCACTACTGTTCTGCAATGACTGTTTAGAAATCAAACATTTTTTAGCATTCACTTTCATAAATATTACCTTCAAGCATTCTGGTCTAAGATTTTTACCAACACTAAAAATCAGATTGTCCCTGTTGCCAAGACATACATAAGCTAGCCAAACCTTTTGGAAGTCAGTTTTCTATTTAATTATTTTTAAAACTAACTGCCTCCACATTTAAAAAACAGGGAAAAAGTAACATAGAAACAGCTAATTCAGAAGAGAAGCCTTGATTTGTTGTGCACAGATGCATACGAGCTCCACTCTTTGAATAAAACAGTCTTATGTGGTCACTATATTACCCATAGCCACTCTCTGTGAGCTTGCATCATTTTATATATTTACCATTCTAAATTTTATTTTGCGTTTCTGAAAACACAATCTTCCATAACACCACCTCTACTCTCCAAATAATGGAGTGGTTTTCAGAAACACAGGAAGTTCCATCTAAACATAAGGAAGAACTGTCTTACTCTGAGGGTGGTGGAGCACTGGAACAGGCTGTCCAGGGAGGTAGGTTGAGTCTCCATCTCTAGAGATCTTCAAAACCCTCCTGGACACCATCCTGTGCAACCTGCTCTACCTTAACCTGCTCTTGGACTAGATGATCTCCAGAGGTCCTTTACAACCCCTAACATTCTGTGATTCTGTTCAACTGCAAAAGGAAAAATTAATGAATTCTTTCCACAAACTCTGCAGATAAAACCATCCCTTTCCTCTCCTACACATTAATCAGGAATAAAAAGGCTACGTATCACCATTTAGAAACAGTTAACAGTTTTAATATTCTTATTATTTCTTCTGTTTGACATGTGAGAAAATTATGAACAAGACATTCAAAAGTGGAACTTAAAGACAGCTTTACAGGTCTAAAAATAAGTGCTTTGATTTTCTGAAAAAAAAAAGTGCTGAATCTGTTATTAAGAAAAACATAAATGAAATCTTAAATTCTCAACTTCCAGTTCCACTTCCCAAACTTTAAGTCAGATACTGTTTAAACAAATCATTACATTATTATAGCATAAAAGCCACCACTGAAAAGCTAAAATTAAAGACTTTTTACTGATGCCTTGTTTTTCAGAATAAACTGTCTTATGGCCTTGCTCTACTAAAATGTATTATCTCACAGACAATTAACACATTCTTGGAACAGACAAATGTTTTTGACTTTTAGCTCCTGCAGCAATGATAGACCAAGTATCTAGGTTACAAGCAGGCTGCATCCAGCTATTGTCCCTGGCCCTCTACCTCTCCAGTTCCTATGGCAGCTTTATTTTACCAGAAAATACTCCGTTATTTCTTCTTTGCCTTGAGCCAGACTAGTCTCCCTAACACATGGTTGCAGCAGAATGCCACAGCTACATATTATACACACAAGAGCTAAACCCTACTCAAGTCTGTGTACCAGGACATTACTCTTTCACAGCAAGCTTGGATTAGTTTTGAAACCTTGTAACAATATATTTGGATACTTACTTACAAGGTTTCTAAAAGATATACAAAATAATCAAGTAAGTTCTTGTTAACTGAATGACACAACAAGGCAATTGTCAAACAGCTTTGATTAGTTCAACACAAAATCTGGTTTATAGAATAAAATCATCATTTCATGGTAAAAAAAGTGCTGAAGTTGAGCTTTAAAACACTAATCAAAAGGGCTTTTCTTGGTGGCTGGTAGAAAGGTATGCCTGTTGTATTTATAAACTCAACTTCTGGATTAAAAAAAAAAAATCTGTTCCTGGGATTGTGAAGAAAATCTGCCAAATACAAAATGAGACAAAGCTATCATTTGATGTCTACAGACAGACTCTCTGCATCATAGATAATTTACAAACGATATCAATATAAAATTAACAAATCTCTGGCTGCTATTCAAAAGCTACTATCCAGTACTAAACAGACAACTACCCTCAACCACTTTAGCTATCAGCTGGTTTGAAAAGTTATGAGGAGCAGCAAACGCTGTGGTAACTCCGGGGGTGTGTGTGTGTGTGTGTGTGTCAAAAACTTCCGTTCCCATTCTCACCAGTCAGATAGCTCCAGAAGTTTTCTTTTAATTAAAGGGCAAAAGAAAGAGAAGCCCCTAACAAAAGCATCTTAGCATCCAGCCCGTGCTAACAGCTGAGCTCTGAGTTTGATACTGTGCCGAAGTACTACTCCAGAACAGGAGTCGACACACTGGTTCCTACTTTTCAGCTCTGCCCACACTTTGCAGGCTTTCAAATCAATGTGAAGGTGTTCTGTACCGCCTCACACTCCGATTACTCCTCACAGCAAGTAACATTAAAAGATGTTATCTTCCAATCTGATGTTATCAGAGCATGTATTATATTGGCTTTTTATTGGTCTGCTAAAAAATATGCAGGGACTGGCCAAAAGTATCACTTTTCTTCTGCAAATAATAGCCCCTTTCTTGATCACAGTGAATGCACATACATCCTAGAACACTATGCAGTACTGCAGGTGGATAAAGCAAGGGGTTCAAAGCCAAAATTTTCACTCTCACCTACACTGCTTTTTTAATTACGACACTAGCACTAATCTCCTGGAAGTTAATTATTATCCTTTAGCTTTCATAATTTACATTCACTACTAAAAATAACAGCTAGCTGTCTTGTAACTGAAAGACCACACAACATCTCCTGTACCCTTCCTTCATTCCAGAGTGACTTAGCATACTGCTAAACTTAATACTGCCAAGACAGAAAACACCATGGCTTTGCCTTCATCTTTGGCTATTCTCAAGTCAGTATGACTTCTGGAAAGACTATGTGACCCTTCTACTTCTTGGCCACTCATTACTACCTTGTGCCTACAACCTGCCTGTCTTGATATAAATGGTATTAGGGTTGTATAGTGAAGTAAATGAGGGAAGTGGTTTGGAACTAATACAGCAAAAGCTGGGAAAAAGCAAGTTTAATGCCAGTCAATTCCATGATCTTGTTTGCCGTGTGGCTGTATAAACAGTTGTGCTGCCATGAGGAAAAAGCTGAGAGGAAGGAATGAGGGGTCAAGGCTTGAAAAGGATAGGATCACTTCTCTCAGTAATGGTGCCACCTTACATTGGCTTAAGTGACTATGGCCTAAGCGGAAAACGAGGTCATCTTAAAATAACAGCTGTGAAAAATACTTTCTAAGTTAATACGCACAACAAAGCTCACATAACCAGTACGAAACACATGCATGTACTTAAAAGATGTTGAAAGCATGCAAGAACAACATCTATTTTGTAACAAGTAAGAGCTTCAAGAGAAGACTTTCAGAGCTAGCAACCTGCAGCCTGGTTTCATCTGCTCAGGACTAACACTTAAGAACAGATCAACAGCTAGAGACTTGCACAGACTTAGCCAACCAAGCCTCTGCAATTGGTAATAAAACTCCAAAGAGGAAAAAAAATTCCACCTTCTTTTCCTTTTGATACCTTAAAAAAACCTGCTTGATAGTCAGATACTTGTGAATCACATCAGTGGCTGTTAAACTACTACCCTTATTGTAGTTCTTTGTCTGGAAATCACATGCCAAGTAACCTGCATGCAACAGACTTACTTCTTTATCAATGATAACAAGGTTAAAAAAAAAACCTTGACAAATAAACTTAGACTGTAGTCTCAGAAAAAGACAGGAGTTTATAAAAGGGAACTTGTTCATGCTAATAACTTCATTCAATAGGAAGTTTTTACCTATAGTATCATTTTGATTTTTTCCATATTTTCCTCCAAAAGGAAAGAAAGGAAGACACATGGATAAAAAAATTTAGTCAGAATCACCCTCCAAAGTGTACGTGTATGTAGTATTTTGCATGTTCACAAGAGTAATAAGGATCCACTACCTTACATGATTGGGCTGTCTTACAAACTCATGGTAGCAGAGTAGATATATCCCAGAAATAAATTTGATTCAGCATCTTCTGCTAACAGCAGGAATCTTGCTTCCCTTCAGTCCATATGGTCAGACTCCTAAAAAGACATTTTGGCTCCTCCCTACCTGGTGCTAGCTGTGCTTGCTGGGCATGCAGCTATCCCCTCCATTTCACGCCGTTGCTGCATGCTCTCTCCTGGCAGGGCACAACAGTGGCAGCAGTTGCCAACAAGTTAAGCATAGTTACCTCCACTTGGGATACTGCCTGTCCTATCTTTGATGATGGCTCAAGCCACAGCTACGTATGCAATCTAAATCCCTTTCATGTTTTAATATCTAGCAATATGCTGGCTCCGATAAAAGTTAATATACTGACAACTTCTCAGTTGTTTTCTTAATACTTCCTATCGTCTTCACTTAAAAAAAAACCCAAACAAAACAAAACAACAGAGCCAAAAGAAATCCAAGCAACTGTTCAGTAGATGTAGTAAGTCTAAGTGGTTTCAGCAAGATCTAGCACTTCTAACTGCATGTGTTTTTCCTCCATGCCCATCTGTGAAAATGGAGGGGAAAAGAGTCTTAAACTTACTCAACAAAAAGACTATTACTGAAAGGCCTTTTCCTTGCTGTTACCATGCTAAATCAGTGACAAAACTGGCTCATCAAACTGCCATCACTGACATACTCTAAATAGGGAGGAGAAAGGTGTCTGCTGCACATTTGATGCAGGAGCCAAAGCCTCTTAGAGTCAGGAAAATACAGTCTTACTGTTAGGTCTTTTTTTCCAGTTGGCACTTTATCAACAATGTCTCCACCCAAACCTAACGTTGTTTGTAGCACTACTGAGTGTGCCTGAGCACGGCCAGGTGTCCTTAGCATGACCTGTGAGCTAAACAGGGCCCACTGCTCATGAACAATGGTTTCTGCACCACTGGGGGTCTGCTTGAAAGCACAATCCTCACTACTCGTTCCCTCTGCAACACTCAGACCTCTGTAAGGACTCTCTAACACAAACCTTACATTTTGCTCACCGAGCAAACTATGTGCTTGCCATAGAGCTTTTGCAGGATGCCAGGCCTCCCTATGGAAGGGAGTCCGGAAAGAAAGAGTGGGTCTCCATCTCCCAGCGCAACCACACTTCGTAAAGGTCGGTATCCACCCCGCCTGGCAAGTGGGCGCGCCATGAGCTCAGGGCATAGGGTGGCACAGCACCGCACGACCACCCGGTGCTGAGTACTCCCCCTGCCACTTTCTGTCGACCCCGAGGAGCTCGGCGTGGTGCAGTGCAGGGGCAGTCCTCCCCCCGGGACGGCTGCCCCGCGGAGAGCCCAGCAGGCAAGGCTGGCACCGGATAGACTCTCCCCACTTCGCGAGTGGGAGGTGACGGTCTCGTAGTACCCTGCAAGCGCTACCCTGCCCCGTCCAAACACACCGAACCCCCTCTGCGGGGCCTTGGGGCGAGATAAGGAGGGAGGAGAAGCAAAGAGGGGAGATCCCGGCAGCTCGCCCTCCCTCTGCCCCCGTCGCCACTCGCCTGGTTGGGGTCGGTGGCCCGGAAGACATGGCAGGCCATGGGGGAGTCGGGGTTGTCAGGCTGCGCCTTGATCAGGTAGGCGAAGTAGGTAAGGTCGTGGCTGTTGTGGATGAATCGGGAGATGTGCTGCGGCTTGTGCTCGAAGATGAAGACGGCGGGCGTGGGGCTACCGGGGCGACCGGGAGCAAGACTGGCGCCTCCGGCGGGCACGCAGCGCAGGGTGGGCGAACCCAGCAGCAACAGTACCTCACGGGCCGGCACTCCGCTGCCTAGGACGCTGCCAGGCTCCTGCCGCTGCCCGCGGCGGCGGATCTCCGCCACTAGCCAGGGCAGCATGGGCAGCGTGGTCCGCCGGTCCAAGCACGACGAGCCCACGTACCAGAGCCTGAAGCGCTTCTCCCCTGGGGCCGCTGGCTGCGGCTCAGGCTCCGGCTCCAGGGGGTGGGAGAACGACTCGCACTCTCCTCGCTTCTCCATGGCGGGCCCTCGGGCGGAGGGCGCAGCGCTCCGCAGCAGCTTTCCCCAGCGCCAGGTGCAGCCGGTAGGGCCTGCGCTTGGCCGGGGCCGGCGCTAAGCGCGCATCCCGCCGGGCACGTCTCCGTCTCTGCACCGCCTCCCTGCCTACCCGCGCGGGGTTAGCCCGCGGGGTGGGGAAGGACAGCCGAGTCACCCTTCTTCTCCTCCTACTCAACGCTCCGAGGAGGAGCAGAGAGGCTACGCCCCCAGAGGGTTCCGCAGCCTGGCCACCCCCGGGCGAGGGGCGGGACGACACCGCCCTGGGCTCCAAACAAAAGTATAACGTGGCCTCAGCTCGCGTACCACTTCGCCAGGTGTTGGTGGTTTTGTTGCTCCGGAGGAGCTGGGGTGCTTTCCCCCGCCCTGCCTGCGCCTCCGCAACGTGACCGGTAGCGGAGCGAGGAGGAGGAGGTCGGCGTGGAGCGGAAGGTCGCTGAGTGGCGGAGGGAAGGCAGTGGGGAAGCCACTGAGGCCACCCTCCGCTCTGTTTGCTGAAGACCCCGTGGTTTTCCTAAGTTGGTTTTTCTTTTGGCGAGCCGGAGGGCGCTGGCGAGAAGCCTCCCCGGAGTCAACGGGGGCTCGGGGCTCACCTTGATCGGGACGCCGCAGTGGCTCTGCGCTCAGCGCTTCCTCTCCTTCGGCTTCTCCCAATGTCAGGAAAAAACCAGCCTTGTCGCGATCGTGCAGAGGTACTTCCACGGTTGTATTACAGCAGTGTCTCCCTGCCCAGTCACTGCCAAATCAGAGTTTAATTAAGAGTAATTCTACAAAGTTGGGGTTTTTTTCCCTAGGTTTCTTTTTCCTGCTGGAGCTTTTACTAGTGGGGTTTTTTTCCCCTGGCTATCGCGATAACATCCCTTTTGTCAACGAAAAATCCGCCACCTACTGTGTTAGTAACTAGTCTCCTCTGCTTGAGAAAGTAGCTGGACAAAGCTTTTCCAGTCATACAGCATCCGTATCCATTTTGTCGTTGTCAATTTTAGGGACTGTCCTTGTGCTTACGTCTGTGGCAACAGTGGCCATGATTCCCAGAAACATGCTATTATGGCAACCACTTTAACCCTGTTTAGAAAAAATAAATCTGTAGCTTGAGTTGCGGAGCTACTCTGTAATTTGAGGCTGTGTGCTAGATCAGTTGGGCAGAGGCGTCATGTAGCACAGCAGGTCAAAACCCACAACAGTCTGAACTGGCACAAAAACTGTCACGATAGCACTATCTTAATAGCCTTCCAAGCAACTATGCTCATTTCCTGAGCAAAGTGTTTTGGTCTTCTTTTCCCAGTTTAATGATCTGGTTTATCAATTGTAATTTTCAGTTTAAATGTTCTAACTTGGAAAAGCCTCAAATATACCTCCTCCCAGAGCATCCTAAATAGAGCTATTCTTAGAATAGGGCAGCTAATGCAGAAAGTCTTACGCAGGCTGGGCACTGGCTTTAATATTTGCTGCAATGGTACAAGTTAAAAGCAGCAATTGCTTTCCCAAGCTGACAATTTTCACACACTTTAACACCTCAACTGCATTCTTGTAGATCTTACACTTGGAGTAGTTAGAATAGTAACAGCCACATTTGGGGATTGCAAACCCCAAAATTTCATGTTCTTTGGTCTGCATGGTGAGTATTAACCCTTTCGCTGAGAATGTTTCTTCAGATATTGTGCTCCAGCACCACAGGATGATAGTTTGAGAACTGCTAGAATCCTCCAACAGCCCACCTGGGAGAACATCCATTTACTTCCTAGCAGCAGCACTGGCCCTGGTTCAATGGTGCAGTGAACTGCTCCTTTTCTGCCACTTCAGTTCTGTGAGCCTCCTCAAATTTAAGTGACAGCACTGGCACAAAGGAAGCAGGAATGACTGCTTGGGGGTGAAAAGGGCAGCAAGACTACCCCCTCCTTTGGGGAATAGATGGTTCGATGCTTCATCCAGAGCGTGAAGATGCAATTCAGTCACTTGAGCGTTAAGACTGATTTAACCTACCAGGGCAGTGAACTGAACACTGGGCTGGCAAAGCAGCAGCAGTGACAAAGCCCTCTCACCCATTCTGTTGCAATGATTTTTAGATGGGATAGTCATAAAATGGCTCTAATGAAGCAGTCTAAGGGAGAGGCCACAATATACTTAATTGCTGCAGCTGCTTACAAACACCCTCTCCACAATTAATGTTAGACAGATCCTTTTGTATTGTGTTTGTATATGACATACCAAAAGCAGGTTGCAAGCACCTTCACCTTTAGGTGCTGTGGTGATAAAAATACTTAATAATAATCAGGAAACATGAAGACAATAATGTGAATATATTAAAAAATAGTAAAAAGACTGAATTTTTTTTAAGCAATCAGATCCACTGATGTTCTCAACATAGTTCCAATGGAGTAAGAAACCTTCACTTGAAGACACTACAGAAGGGGGTTTTCAGCTGCTAAGGACACACTTCAATCTTTACAACTTATTCCATCAGGTAGTACAATTGGCTTAGTATGTTACAAGATCTGGTTATTTTGACCTCATTAATTATTATTGAGTTCTTTATACAACTCTTATGACAGAATTAGTCTATATAAACTCTACCACTAATATTTTAACTACCTTCAAAGTCAAATTTTCAGATGTGAATCCGAAGTATTCCTGTTTTCTTCTCACTTCAGCTATTTATGCCTCTGAATCGATTCTTTATAGTAATCCCTCTTGGCTGTCCATTACTTTTATCCATTTACTTCATTTCTTATCCTTTAATCTGCCTACCGCTTTTTATCCCCATCTCATTAATAGTTTCATTAGAAACTTAGTCCTTTAGTTACATAACTCTCCCTCTTGAAGTTCATCCCCTTTTCTTATTTCTTCTCAGTTCTAAGATTTCATGCACCACCTTTTAAGTTAAAAATTCCTAATTTCTCTCATATTGAGCACAGTATTACTTTGCCCATGACCTCTGATATAGAATCCTCAGGTAATTTCTCCCCTAGTATTTAAACTATCTTGGTAACTAAAGCATCATCCTCTAATTCTTTGCACAACATAGCCAGGAATTAGCCTATACTATATAATCCTTACAGCTCAGTTAATGGGAATCTCAAACTCTGGGACAGAGAAAATTTTCCCTAGTCTTTACCTGCAGTGCTTTGAAAATACATGTGTGTTCTTGGATAAAAGAGCAGTTTCTCTCCAGGTCATCTGAAATGGAAAGAAGTATAAATGAAGCACCCATACAGAGACATGACAGGCAAAGCCTCTGACCAGATGCCATCAATGTTTTTAAAATTCCTTTTCATACTGGTATTATTGGCCAAGCTTCTTGCAACAACTTGGAAAATTCAAAGTGAAAACTATAGTGTAAGATCTAAAGTACATAAGGTACTATGTTCAAAAATTGCCACATATACCTGCTCAGTTGGTCAAATAAAGCTGATCATATACCTAGTCAGACTTTTTTTAAGTTGTCTGATAACCTGCCAAAGGTTTCTGTTGACTAAATAGATGAAAAAAATCTCTTAAAATAAGATATATTATTGAAGTGACCAAACATGGATGCAATTAACACCTCTGAACATTTTAGATTTGATATTGTCAATGGACTACTACATTTAAAGATTATTTTTCCAAATAAAATGGACAAGTATATTTTTCTATTTTGTTAAAACAATACCTTGACATAATGTATACTGTTTCTGCAGATGGCACCACAGCAGCCATTTCATATATCAAATCTGGATCATCAGTTCATATTCAGTGTTAAAGGGTTTAAACTGGCAAAATGGTAAGAAACCACAGTTCTTAGTAATTTCTTAAGGACCAGAGACCTCAGCATCTCACGTGATCACACTGTTAATTACTAGTAATTATCCATCCCCTTAAGCTTTCTAGCCACAATTTTAATTGCAGAAAAATATTAACTTACTAGAGGATCTTAGACTTGACTTCACAATCCCATAGTTCATGCATAACTTCAATCACCTTGAACTAGAGCATTCTAATTCAGTAATATGCCCTGTAGCTGGAATTGCTTCTCATCCTACTGCTTTTGTAAGAATGTTATCACTTTACTCTCTGGGACTTCAAGGTTCACTACTGTATTTGCATTATTTTTGATTAGTAAAATGTTATTTTACTCTCAGATCACCTTTTAGTAAGATCTGAGATTCAGACATTTTTACTTCAGAAAACTGTTTACTAATTTAAGCTACATTGTATTACTTGAAGGCTCTAATAAATTAGCTTTTAGCAATACAATTGAAGTATTAGAAATCAAATTCAGTAGACAGGGCACATTACCACAGCTTTAAAATTTAGCTGCTAAAGCAGCTCTGGTGTCTCCTCTATTAAGTATGTTAAAACATCACTAGAAATAATGAAAATTGTGTATTTTGCAGGATGTACAGAGGTTATTATAGCTTAAAAAGTCATGCCAAAGTTTTGAGTAAGGCATCAGTCTTGCAGAGACGTCAATAGCAGGAGATGCTGCAATTTGTACACAATAATAATGATGAAAAATTAATCTGATGGGGGTTGGGTGGTTTGGTTGTTTTCTTCTCAAATGGCACTAATCTTTTTTTAATCATAATGACAGATTATAATTTGTTCTGCCAATAAGAACCACTCCAAAACAGATTTAGGGGAACTGGAATAAGCTAAATTCGTAAGAGAATAATCCCTCACCAGAAATTTCAAACATCTCTAGAACTTAAGGCAACCCACCACATGTAATGTCTGCGTTCAGTGTATCATCATCAGTCTATTTAATGTACCACTGATTAAGAGACAACACATTGAATTATTGTATTTCTCTCCAAAGAATCATTTGACTGTTAAAAGAGTCTTTTTTGTCATATTTTCATGTAACAGTCATCCCATGACATTTTCTGGCACAGCAGACTTTTAATCCAGTGAAGAACAACAATGCTTTTTGTTTAAAACTAGGTTTTAATCTTAAGTCCTGTGTGTTTATGCATGATCACAGCGTCTTTTCAGGTGGGAACATTTGCAATTTATTGGTTGTTTGTTTGGTTTATTTTAAGGTTTCTTCTCACCCAAAGGGTATCAGATCAGTTTACTAAAATCCCTATTGTTGAGATAAGAGTACAGTGGCTGTTAGCGGCTCAGACCAGATGAAAAAAAAAAGTTAAAAGCTAGGAAACAGCAACTTCTGCAACAAGAACTTCTACATTCCTAATTATTTCTGCTTTTATATAAAGGAGATATTTACTTCCTTACTATTCCCCAACTACTACAACAACATACAAAGAGGAAAAAAATGAGCAAGAGAGTACTGTAGCTGCTTCAGCATACTTGTCTCCCTGACAGTACACACTATTTCTACCTCATTTTGTGATTTACAAGAGATCCTGGTCCCCTCCAACTCTCCAGCAATGAAAACTAAGACAGAATTCCTTGTCATTGTTGAAGCTAAAAGGAAAATCTTTATATTATTCCAAAAAGGATGAACTACAGGTAAGAAAGGTTAGCAGATCTGTAGAAGAATGAAGAAATAATATGAAAGATGTGCTTCAGAAGGCAAGAGTACTTCACATTCAACGGTCACAAATTATATCTGTTTAAGATGAAAATGCACATACCTGTGTATTGCTACTAAAATGTTATTGCAGCTTCACAAGTGAGTACTGTATGTCTGGCAAGAGAAGGTACAGCTTACCATGAACAACAGGGCAGCTGTAGTCCCAACACAACACCAAGAAAGGTGCCAGCACAGCTGCCAAAAAACCCAACCGAACAAAAAACCTGAACAGATGGGAACCCTTTAATCCTCTTTCTCATCATCCTTGACTCTCTTCTAGGTAAATCAGCAGTCAACAGAGACAAGACAACAGATGTTGAGTATCCCTTGTCTTCTCACCTTCCCAGCTGCGAGAAGCAGCATCGCACAGCACACTAGTGATTCACGCAAGACATGCACTCTCATTCCTCTTCTCATTTTAAATGTAAGCTTTAACACCTCTCTCAAGCTTTATGTGTGGTTGCAGCATCCAGTACTTGCCAGTTCACAAGCATCACTGGGAGGGAAGCCTGTCTTGCTTTCATTTGGCCAAGCTCTCAGATGAATATTTTTAAAAATACCTGTGAACTGCCCAAGACAGAGCAGTGATGACATTCATGAGGAACAGAAAAATTATTTGCAGCTTCAAAGTACCAATAGCATTGGAACACTATTTTTTAGATTTGGAGGTAACTCACAGGGGAGTTAAGCAACTGGGCCACTTTCAGTGGCAAAGAAGTATATTCCTAAATGTGGCATAAACACACTGGAAACTAGGCTGCATAACAAAATCCAGAAAAAAGGACTTTAGAGCAGTTAAGCCTTGTATTTGCTTTTTTGTGAACAAGATATAGATCTAGAAAAGTCTATTTGAGAGATGCATCAACAGGGAAAAAATGTTAAAACAAGAATAGGCCCAGATAGAAATGTAACATAATACTATTTAAAAAGCAAGTAATAAAGAAGTGTTATTATAATTAAATTGCTGTTTTAAGCTACTGCAAATATATAATGTATATTATCTTTTGTGTTATTAAAATGCTGCATGTTGTCATTGGAAATCTTTACACTCATCTTTTCAGTAATTAACAGATTATTTCCCTACAATGTACAAAGCAGGATGAAGTTATGGTGACATGAATGTGTCTAGTTCCAGGCAGAAGCTACACAAGGGAGAGAACCCGAAGTCCTTACCCCATTGTCACACATGCTCTCAAAGAAATAGTGCATGAAGACTTCATGCAGCAGTGCCACCTGGTGACTGATATTATGACAAATTCCTCTTAAAATACTACATGGCACCAAAAAAAATACTGTATGAAACAGAATTCTCCTTTCCAAATCAGTGTTGAGTACAAAATCAGTATTTTTTCCTTCCAAATCAATACGTTAGGTACAAAACTGGCACTGCAATTTCCAGTTTATAAACAATGTAAAAACTTGAGTGTGTTGAAAGCTATGGCACCTACACATATTGAACAGAAACAGTTCTTAAGTTAGGGCAGCTAGACCATAATTAGCCATAGGATAAAACTGCAGTGCAGGGAAGAGAAACCCCAGAAACACTAAAGTTAGCCTTCACTAAGATAAGCAATCTCAGCTTTCTCATTTTCTCAGTAACAGACATATCCCAGTAACTCCTTTCAAGTGGCAGGTCATTCCTCCACCTTTCCTCAGAAACAAAGAGTTGGAGAAAAATGCAACAAGGATGGAGTATGAGGAGTGCTGAGCACTGTCCCTCTAACATGCATGTTTCCTCATGCACTCGAACACCTCAAGCACCAAGAGTACAACTGGGTAAGTATGTATAAATAATGCTGTACAGTAAAAGCGAAAAGTAAAGGAAATACTTGGCCAAAAGAGCAGACAAACAAATCCAGTTGCTTATGAGGTGACTGAGCCTCAGGAAGGGAGGGCTGTAGCATCATACCATGAAAGCTCAACCCAGATCAAGGCACTCATGTAATGTACTGACCTGCACAGATCCAGCTTCCTAATCAAGTGAATGTCCAATAAACTAGCAGCTCAACCAACAGTCACATAACATTCTCTTAGAAGTCTGCCTGGGAAATGGGTACCACCATAATCAACCATAGGGTTGTATAGAGGCTGCTGAATTTCAAGTCCTTCCTCCTTTTACAAGGGTTCTTCAGAAATGGGGGACTTTCTAGTGCAGTTAAATCAGATTACTTGGGCACTTTTGTCTGTTATTCTAGTACCTGCAAGGGCTAAACAGAACCCTGCACGCCTCTGGAAAGGAGTGGGAATTACCCTCTCATTATAGCCACGGTTGAAAAGGTAATAAAATGTTTAAATACGATGGGGAACAGGACAAGCAGGAAAAAGAAACAACATTCTTTTTCTCCACCAATTTACCATCTCTAGACCTTTATTTTAACTTGGTCCAAGCTGATGTATCTTCAGGTATTCAACAAAGAGTGCAAAGTCTTGAAAACAGGAACAGAAAAAGATGCAATAATCTCACAGTGAACAGCAAGGTTAGATACCTTTAAAATGTGGTTAAAGGCATTACAATTTTGTGGTTGCAGGAACAAAAATATGCTTTTACTTTACCCATGACATGACCAAAGCGTGCAGAAGCTAAACATACAGAACAGTAGCACCCAAAAATGACTACAGCCATTTGTGTACTCTTTCTGTGGGCCTTTCTCCATTTTTCTGCAAAACAGATTTCAGCAAGTGGGCAGGTATTGGAAATCAAGGCAAAAAAATTCATGTGATGAAGATGACAAAGTCATTGCCAGGAGATTCTTTCAATAGTCCCTCCCTTGGGTTTGTTTACTGTGTAAGACCCCTTTCCTCCCTTCCTCTTGCTCTGTTGCAGGCAAATGTTAAAAACAAAAATTTTACTTGTCTCTTAAATACAGTTAAGGAGAAGAAAACCATTTGAATGCAATTTCCTGCAAAATGTCATTAATCTCCTGTGTTCTGTCTTTTCCTAGTTCAGTGCATTTTGTTTAGCTTTAAGTAATTGATACAAATACTCCTTGCAACCTGGAATTATCCCTCAGCATTTTGGGACCTCATCACAGATAAAGACTGCCTATGTCTGAACTTTACCCTAATTTAATAAGGAAAGAAGTTTAGTCATATGCTAGTCCTGTACTTTACCCATTCTAGTACTCATGAGACAGACTCATGCAGTAGGCTTAAAAAAAAATACAGACCATTTTATCTTTGTTACCAGTATGTTTAATGACTGTTAGTGGACTCCCAAAAATACTTGTTACACAATTTCATATCAATGAATGAGTTAAGAACAAAGACGGATTCCTGGTTCTCTTTGAAAAGATCCAGTTTCTGCACATACAGACAAATAATTCAACAGCATGTTTGAACATATTATTGCTACCCTGCAAACTGTTAGGTTTGGTTGGCTTGTTGTTGGGTTTTTTTTTTCTCTTCAATTGAGCACTTAATTCTTCCATTACTCAGTATAGGAACTCCTAGTGATAGTGATCAGGACGGATCTCATTTAATCACATCTCCTAGATGTACATAAACACCTTTGGAAATTCACAGACAGTAAACTGCTATAGCACACAGATCCAGAGTTAAACCATGCTGGATTTCAGAGACATTTCCAAAATATTAATGAGTATTTCTAGAATACTTGACTTCATAAAACTTAAGTTGGACTTTCCAAAGGCTGCCAGCTTTCTCCTCTTGGTGATGCACTAAGCAAATACGGAAGTTTCCTCTTTACCTTCCAGTGTGTACTAAATTGTTGTTTCTATAATACATGATTAATTAAATCTTCTCTTCCATCCAGTTTCAATGAAGGCACAAATATCTCCAACTATATGAAGGACTTAAGGGCATTAGAACAAGTGGAGAGCATTTGTAAGGCTTCATGTTTACTAAAAGTATTCTTTTCCTGGAACTCTTGCATTAATGTAAGCCAATTAATTCACTAGGTCAAAGCATGACACTACTTCCTAATTATAGCAGCCTTACACACCAACTCCAGCAAATTAAAAAAATTCAGCTGCTTACACTTTTCTACACACAGATAGGATTTTTCACACGATGTTCAGGCCCAAGCCCTTGCATACAAGGGAAAAGGCAAACAGGAAGTCTGTTCCTGAGACTGTTTTGTGACATTCCATTGACAGGGTCCCAGGAAAGTGCCATCTGCTTTCCCCAGCCACAAAGCAAAAACCACAAACTTGATCAGCACAGAGGAAGTATCACCCAGATCCATGGCCACAGCCTAAAATTTTTTTACTTTCTTTTGTTAAAGCCACCACTGTTTCACTTATTTGGGCCTCTCAGCAACTCCAACTACTGTTTCTATGCACTATGCATAATTCCCAAATTGTGGGGGTGTATCTCTACCTGAAAGGACTGAAGTATGCATAGTGTACTGCATATTTCTGTGACAGAAAAAGGGAGGCATAACCTGTGTAAGTGGGTTAGAAAGGTAGATTGTTCTCAAGGGGGCCCGAAATCACTTGACAACCTGTCCCAGCAAAACTGGTTCTCAGTCTCTACCATTCTCAAGCTGCAGCAAAACCTTCAGTTTGCTTATCAGTATGATTGTCCCTTTGCATTTACTTGCTCCACTGCACCACTAGCACATCCCGAAATGCAACAGTATTATTTTTATTACATCCCACTGTATTTGCAGTTTGTGTTTTGTTCATGGAAAACTCAAAAAACCCACCCCCAAAACGTAACAAAAAGAGCATGCAAGCACACTTTGGAAATGCCCCGTTCTTGAAAGTCAAAATTTTGCTGGTTAGAACACCAAGAATGAACACATGCAACACAGCTCAGTGGACTCCTGCCATATAATACCACACAAGTGAAGAAATCTTGCTTTTAGTGTGGTCCTTTTTCTGGCTAACACTCCAGTCTGAATTTTCAAGTTTCCTCTTGACTTCTCTCACTCAAAGCTCAGAGTGAGGCAGTTAAATCAATATTTTACTTTAATTAGAAACTAGACTGCTGATAAAAAAAAAAAAACCACCAAGCAGAGTGACACAGATTAGAGCTGGATTAAATGCAAAGGCAAAAATATAATAAAACGCTTTGAATTTACCTTTCTGCCTTAATTTATAGTTTGCCTCTGGGCTTCATTTCAGAGAATAAATTTCAAGTATCCAGAAAAGCTTAATGCATTAACTCAGTTTTTATAAGCCTAGGTGGTGGGAAATTAGTGCATGACATAAGCTGTTAGGACAAGTACATTTTCCAACCACTCTAAGAGTTGAAGCCAGGTCCACAAATACCTGCAAGTAACTACTTGGCATTGCTTTTCTTCAAGGAAATTGTATGCATGTCATGTATAACTTCATATCCTCCTTATAATTAATATTCTTGAGTCCAAATGCATCTCAATTTTACAGCCAGTGTTAACATGGGATTTACACTTCTTTCAGTATCTTCCCAGTCAACATTTTTAAGTGCCTTTCTGCACTCCAGAGTTAAATGGGGAGTTTCTTACTCTTGGATATTAGGAAGTCTACAGTGATGCTTATCCTTACACAAATCTGATCTTCTGTCAGGGTGAACAAAGTTGAATGCATTTTCATAAGCACTGCAGAGTTGGCTTCAAGTATTCAAAAGCAAAAGAAATCTTCACAGCAATGCAAGGATGATGCTGACAAATATCTGTCAAAAAGACAAGGATACATACCTTGCTGAACAATGGCACTTCATTCTCTGTGCAGAACAGAAAGTCTGCCTGAAATTTCAGCATAGATAAAAGTTCTCTTCACACTGTTTCAAGAACAGCTGCCATTTCCTTGAACTGCCTGAAGAAGTTCTAAAAAAAAAAAAAAAGACAAATTTCAGTTGTTTCAAGCTCAAACTGTAGTTCATGTTTCTCACATTCCCTCTTTCCTCCAGTTACAGTTTGCAGCTTAAATTGACTTATTTCTTTTCTTTTTGTGGGCTGGTTGGCATTTAGGCATATTCACTATTAAATCTACATAGGTCATGCCTTATTTGTATATGTTTGCCTATTAATGGAAGATGCTATGAAAGAAAAATACAAGGTAGCTCTCATCATAACAGAAAAAAACAACCCACCAAAAAGCCTTCTCACATAAATGTTTCTATTCTAGGCTTCAAGTATAGTACCCATTTCTTGTAGTAATTGAACAGCAAATTATTAAACATTTCTACCACAATAAATCATTTCACAACACCTAAGCATTCTGAATATTCTTCTCATATTCCTACCAGTCCAATTTCAAGGATTTATTTACTTTTAAGTGTGTATGATATTCAAAATGATGCATTCATCCTTTAAACTGGACTGACAACAGAACTGCCACACATTGCAAAATTAAACAAAATTATGCAAATTAACAGATGAAGGCATAGCAATTAAGAGCCAGTGGTGACAAAGACTGGTAATTCCTAGTAATTAGCAGATGTAACCAAATTTTAGATTTTGAGGCTGGGAGAACAGTTCCCTAGATTTAGAATATTCCATATGTTTAGTAAGGCAGAGTGACAGGTGACAATGATCTAGTTGGGGATGTCCCTGCCCACTGCAAGGGGGTTGGACCAGATGACCTCCAGAGGTCCCTTCCAACCCAAATGATTCTATGACTGACTCTGCAAGCGAGTCTATGATTCTACATATCCAAGTCTTTACATCTTCAGTTCCTAGCTTATTTTTAAAATACAGCATTAATTACTGCTAAATTAACATTTGTAGATACGTGATGTAGAACTAAATGCTGTGAAATAAGTATTTAGCTTCAGTATTTTAAATAATTATTTAATGCTTCATCTTTGAATGATAGTATTATTAAATAAGCAATGCAAACATATGCACCAACATATACAGTTGCTCCTTTGCAACAAGGTCACTGTTGCTTTTAAGAGACTGAGTCAAGTAATGCTGATTACAGACCTTGAACTGAGGGATTGTCATTTCAAAAGATTTGTCTGTTATTTGTCCTGAAGGGTCTGCCACTTTTAGCATCATTGTAACATAAGGATACTTCAGAGACCTGCAGTTGTCAGAGCTCATCGCAACTCCCAGTTTCCATTTAATATCCACAAACTACAAACAAGAAAAATCATTGGAAACAGTGTTAAACAAAAAGATCTTGCCTACCCTTGCCACTCTGTTGAATGGATGTTTTGCAGACAATACAGGACATCTAGAGCTCATATCCAAGGGGAAAACAAACGTACACATTCAGATATTGTTGTGAACCCAAAAATCATCTACCCTTCCTTTCAACATTCTCCTCATTTGAGTACTGTCAATAGACAAGTACAGTCTATTTAAAGTTCTAGTAAGAGGAGCTTGAGCCACAACATTCACCTGGCTTGTATATTATTCATGCTTTTGTCTTGCCTGCCCCCACCCCCCAAAGTTACTAAATAAAGTGGAAACATGATAAAAACATCAGATGGTGCAACAGCAATAATGGAAAAAATTAAGGCATTTCACCTCTGTATTTTAGATAAATCGAAGTACATCATAAATACATTTCAGATGGGTAATTTTTAGCCTTTTAAAATAGGCAGAACTGTTGAATAAAGAACTGAAGAGAACCTTTAGAAGCTAAGTATCAAGCCTCCTTTAAATTGTTGTTATAAAATATGTTCTTAAAATGCAAATACACTGTGTTATTTTTTCGAAGAGAAAAAAATGAATGCTGGAAATTGACATTAAGTATCTTTGAAAAATTTAAACTTAAGGGAGACAAAGAATAAAGCAATCAAGTTCTGTGTCTTACCAACTCAAAAAACAACTTAAAATACATTTAGTACAGATTTACATAAGCAGCTAATACAATGGTCTGTCACACTGCCACTCACCTTCCCTAGTAATACTATGAAGCACCGGTTTTTAAAAAGGCATAAAATGTGACTTTATCATCCAAACAATAATATTAGAAAATCATTCAGTATTTAGACAGCCTTTACTGCATATGCTTCATTATCTAGGTAGACATTTGGCAACACATATATAAGGAAAGCCTTCAGCAGTCAAGAAGCATTTCTGAAAAGTTAGTAAGTTAGCTGAACTGCACTTTGTCATTTAGTTACCTGCCCCACTGTGGCCATATTTCTTGCATCTTCTGACACACTAATGGATTTGCCCTGCTCGTTCCATACATGACGAATAACTTGAAGGGCATGTTTTGGCAGCGTGCTGACTGCATTGCCCAAGGTGGTGACCAGTTCTTCTGTAGAGAGATTGTTTCTGGCTGCTGTGCTATAGGCATATCCAAAGAATACCCATCAATTTCATTCTTCATAAATTTTATTAAAACTTCTCACTTCACCCCAAATAGGCATTTTTTAAACTTCTGCCTTATGTGCCTATGTACTTTGCAATAATTAGGCAGCCTGTGGCTTTGGCTTTTTTTTTCCAAATATTTGACTCATCTTTTGTACCACACAACTTCACCTTTAATAGATCTTAACATTCAGAGACCAAGCTCTGCTGGGCTTGCACTACATGCAACATAAAACAAAAATAATCACAGCCTCCAAGTGCTTTTGCAAGTGAAAAAAGCCATAATTCAGTGAAAGATGTGTGTGTAGAGCAGTAAAACAATACTATTACTTTAGAAACAAGACAGTTTCATTAAACACTTGGGAGAGGTAAATTACAGAGCATCAAAAGGCAAGGAAGGACCTCTAGGTAATGGTATAATTGGTACTAAAAGGAATCAAATGATGCAGTAAACCCTCAACTGAAAAGGCAGTAAGCCTAGAGGAAAACTACCACTCAATTTACTCTACAGAAATAGGTTAAAAAAATATAATTCCTACCATTGGTTTGTTCATGCAGACCCACTCCCCTTAAAGACACATTAGTAAAAAAGAAAACGATTTGCTCCTCCAAGTAGTGTGGTGTAACATAATTTAAAGCTTTATAGAGGAGAAAGTAGCATGTTCAACTTCTACTGGTGCATTTTGTTCAGTCATATTAATGCTACATAACATTTAGATACTAGATATTAGAAGATATTACTAGATATTAGAAGCAAGCTCTTTAAAGTTTTCTTACAAAACCAGAAAAAATTAGAGCAAAACAACAGCTGTAAATACTACCTAAAACCTCTACCTCTACCACGGCAGTTCAATACTTCAAATGTGTTCCCTTCAAACAGGCACAAATGCTAGTTTCTGATCGCTAAGAAAAAGGTTTTTACAACAAGCTTCTTCCAGGCAAAGGTCTAGCTGACTTAGCTTTTATTTTGCCAGTCATTATAATGTTTGGAGAAAGGATCTTTGAACAATTTCCTCTCTTTAGTTTACTTTTATTACAAAAAGTGAGATTATATATTAAGTACACATTTTTTAACAATATGAACTAAGCCCAGAAGTTCTTTTTCATGTACTGACAGTTACAAACTTTTGCCTTTTTCCATTTTATAACCCACATTTAACGTCACTTTTCAATAGCACTACTAAGTTGAGGTACAGGAAAAAAAGACATGAGACAAAGTAAATTATTTTGTGCTTACCTAAATAGAAAGGAAACAATGTTAGCTATTTTTGCCAGCTCACCAACATTAATCTCAATCCCAGATGTTTGAATTCTCTAGAAACAACATGTTCAAACAATTACAAATAGTAAATTATGCATTAATAAAAATATCTTTTTATATATATACACACACACAAAAAGACTTGGGAATCTATCATTTATAGCTAATGTACTTGCTTAAAATTGCTAGTATCCAAATTTACCTGACACAGCTCAGCTGTATTTATGCCTGGGATCTTATGGTTCAGATGTTGAATTATTTGTTCACACTGTAAAGAAAGTAAGTTTGAAAATATTCTTAATGCATACTTAATGCACAAGACAAAGGAGATTAAAACAAAAGAGAAATTGTTAATGCAAAAAATGGACAACAGAAAGATGCTTTAAATGCAGAGTGAAGAATAAAGTCATTGAAATTACTGATTTTTAAAATCACATCAAATCCAAGAAAAGCGAATAAACTCAGTCAAGAATTTCCGTTACTTCCTACTTAACACACCATTTTCACACTAATTGATGTCATCCTGTTCAAGTGCACACCACAGTAAACGAGCTCAATGTTTTCTAGACAAGCTAGATTAGTATCTCATTTAAATGGAAGACAAAAATACATTTTATGTTTTGTTTTATTTTATTTATTTTATTGCCCTACTTACAAGTTCTGCAAAGAAGTCTTGAGGTATTACATGAATCTTATCTGCTGCACCACCAACATCTGAAAAACACAAGCAACAGTGATCAGAAGCAAATCCTTTTAGTGTCACAGGGAGAAATCAAATCTCTCTCTGAATTCCTAGGTCATCATGGCTGCATTTTCCTTAGAAGCTAAGCTTTAACAGAGTTTGTCCTTAATGAAATAATTTGCTCATCATCCTAAGTAAAGTTTAAGAGAAGCAACTCCATAAGCCCTCTGAGCCTCAGACCATGTCTATGCAGTTCCACCGTTTCACAGCTCTAAATAACTCACTCAGTCCTGTACAGCTGTGTCCGCACCAAGTCCCTCAACTAGCCAGACACGACCACGGCGGCACTCTCGGCACCAGCAACACTGAACCGCTGCTTTGCTTAAGGCTATGCTGCTGCCTCCAGGCCGTCTCCCGGCGGCGTATCCCGCAGGTGACCCACGGACAGCCGTGGAGGACTCTCATTGGCCCATCATAGCCGACGCCAAGACCCACCGGGAACGGCTCGCCCCAGGTCTTGGGTGAGGTCGCTCAGCAGGGCGGGCCCCCGGCTAAATCCTATAGAGGAGGGAGCGCCCGCAGCCGGCCGTACTTCCCTCCGCACCGCACCCTGCGAGCCCCGGTTGGCTCAGTTTCCCCTCAGCTACCCTTCGCCGCACACTGGGATCCCCTCCCTGTCCCTCACCCAACGCCGCCAGCGTCCGGCTGAGCACCACTGCCGAACCAGCAGCCATGGCACCGCGCACCAGCCGAAGCCCGACTTCCGCAAGACAACGTTGGCTACCCTTATTGGCCTTGAAAGACACCCGAAGAAGGCAGGGCCAGTGGCCCCGCTCTTATTGGCTGCCAGGCGTGAAGCATGCGCTCTTCTGCGCGGGGAGGGCTGAGACTGCTCTTGCGCGGTCCTCTGGCGTCTGCTTCATTTTTGTAGCCTCGACGCTGTGTGGGTGGGATCTCTGCTGGGTGCGGGAGGGGCGATGATGTGGGGTTTTTTTCATTCTCGAAGTAGATAATTTCTTAAATAGATACAAGTAAAATCAGGACAGCGTTTTAGGAGACTTGGGTCTGTAGCCCTCAGATGGAAGAGGTCACCTGTGAAGGGTGGCTCAGGGCCTTGCAGGCCAAGGCCTACCCATGCCTCACCACAGGCTGTCAGTGCTGTCCCACTGCAGGCTCCTGTGCTGGTGCTTATGCTAGCCATGGCTTGGGAAGTGGTGCTGGTGTGGAAATACTGGTTCAAGTCACACCTGGTTGTGCAACAAGTTGTTCACTGCATTTAATTTATTGTTAACTGGCATTTCTTAGTGCTCTTTGTTATAGTCTCAGGTACATAAATCATACTATGTTCTGCAGACATGCAGCACGTATAGTATATTGAACTTAGCACAGATACACAGAGTGACCATACTTTGTACAGGTGGATTGTAGAATTTGCCTGTACATCTGCAAATAAACTCAGCAGTTCATGGCTGATTTGTGTAGATAAACTATGTGTTCGGTTTTGCAAGAAAACATATATTTTCTGTAAAAGCACAGCTAGAACCATGTTCAATAAGCTTTTCATACTGAACTTAAGTAAATTGGGTGTGGCTGGAGCCCTCAAACAATGATCCTTCACCTTTTAAGAAAAGTAAATATTCTTAGATTTCTCTAGGAATCAGTTTTACATTTTCTTTTAGCTTTCATATATATATTGTTATAATCTCAGTAGATCAATTCTAAGACTATGACAGAGTTGTAAAACATGTCATACAGTAGTAGTGCTGTCTACTTTAAAATCATGTATCTTCAACAAATGTTAAAGAATTCAGAGTATGTTTCAGGAAAAATTATTATTATGGAACATGGCGTATGTTTATGAGCTTTACACATTTATGATATGTCTGGTCTTGGCCTCTCCCTTTTAAAGTAATTAAGTATATAAATGTTTTTGAGTAGTACGTGTTTTTATGACCTCATGATTATCAAAACACTAGTAGTGCATACACTGGTAAGATCTGTCTCTGATACTAAGGACTTGATGTAACAATCTCTTTGTTCTTAACTTAGGTAACTCTATTACATACTTTGTTTCTGAAAGATCTTTACATATTATTATATATTACAATTTCATCAAGTCTCTTAGTAGTGCCTTCAGCACTATGACTAATGGTAGATGCAGACCGTGATGGTGATCTGACAAGTACGAGCTCATCTTTTAGCTATGTAAAGGCTGAGAACTTAATATGAGGAGACACTTGGTATAAAAACTAGAACACACATCTCATGAACTACAAGTAGACTGGATTGCTGAAGACATATGCTACAGCTTTGTTGATTGGTCAATACTGAAGCTTCAGGCACAGGCATGTAGCAACACCATAGTCCTGCTAAGTGATTGCAGAGGGAGGGGGAATAAAATAAAAACATCATCAAATTTACTGCATTTCATACATCTTACCTTTACAATATAAGTCATGATTTGTACCATGACTCTAGTTTAAAGAACTACACTAAGTTCTTAAAAAAGCTGTTCAGGAGAAAGGGTATCTGTTAACTGCGTTTCTCCTGTGCCTGGGCCTTCAGCTGTACACTGTCCCCAATGCCCTGCCTGTGTGGCCACCTGGAACTTCAGAACTCCAGCCTCTACAGTACCCAGAGACACTATTTGCTCATATTACACTGCTTCCTTCTCTCATAGGACTCTGATCTGCGTATGAACAGGCACAGTTTCTATCTTCCCTGCACCCTTCTCTGCTTACCCTAGACGTGTGTACTCTGCCACCTGCTTCCTTCTGTCCTAAGTCTTTTTCATCATGTGCTGGGCAGCCCTGAAGATCCAGCTTGTGAGCTGTTACAAAATCCTTCGTCAGATGTCTGATTCTGGAAATGCAAGGCTGTGTGCAAGTGGTGGAAGGGGCCACGCAGGTCAGCTGCAGCCTGCAGAAAGCAGTGGGCAGAAGCAATCAGTGAGGGCTGCGGTCAAAACATGATGTGGTCCTTTAGTTTTAGCTTTTATGAATTAACTTGGCAGATGATGTAACACTCAATATGATATGTATGTTTATATATAAAATATTACACAGTATATGATATGTATAAATTAGTGCTTGGTCTTAGCCAGAAGGCTAAGAAATGGTGTGTTTATGTTCCTAAGATGGAAAAGTATGAAGGGGATTCACAGCGCTAGAAATCACATTTTTAATTGGTTTTAATGCATCTTACAGTAATTTTTGGTGGAGCACATACGGACCTCACCACCTGTGTCCTTGTTGTTCTGTGCGCTGAAGTCTTCTCGATGTGACTGTAGGTTAGTACCGGTGCTCTGCGGCTCCGCCTGAATCCCTTTGGCCCGTTCCCTCGGGTGTTCTTTCCTGATCGCTGTGTGTGAGCGGCTGCGGTTCAGCGTCCTTGCTGGAGACCCTTTCACAGAGGCCTAGCTGCTCCCCGCGTACCCAGTGCCCCGCCTGCGGGTTCCGCCGCTCCTCACAGAGAAGAGGCTGCAGGGGTGGGGGTGCGCTCCCCAGCGGCTCCTGCACACCACGCAGGCCCCGACGCAGGGTGTGGCGCCGAGGCAACCAGCCCTTGTCCCTCTGGGAGAGTCCATTGCCGGGGGAAGTCGAGAGGGTGGGGAGGCAGGAATCGCTGCTCAGAAGCACCCAGAGGGAAGCCGTTCATTGCCGTGTGGCGCGCTTCGGCCCGCCGCTCCGGAGCGGGGGAGAGCAGTGCGCGCTAACGCGGGAAGGTTGGTTTCTTTTCTGCCCCCGAGACCTTTTTCCCTCTCGGCTCGGTGGTGCGGTCCCGGGTCAGGTCCAAGGCGAGGCGGCGTGAGGCGCTGTCAGTGCTGTGCCGTGAGGTTCAGCTCAGTGCACCTACCGGGAGGTGCCGCGCCACTGCTACTGCCACCGCCACCGCCATGGAACCCCACCGCTGGCTGCCCCTGGAGGCTAACCCCGACGTGAGTACCCGGCCTAGGGGGTGAGCGCGGCGGAGGGAAGCTGCCAGGAGGGGGAGGGCTGGCTGGCTGACTGCTAGCGGGAGGCAGGGAGGATGATGGAGGGGAGAGGGCTCAGGGCCGCACCGGCCTGAGCATCGAGGGCTGAGGGATCGCCGGTGGGGGCAGGGTTAGGGTTAGGCCTTAGCCTGCGGATCTAGTTTGGCTCTTAACTGCCTTCTGTTTTCTGCTTGCTTTTCAGGTCACGAATCAGGTAAGCAGGTTTTATTTGAGGTACCCTTTACACTCTCAGAAGCTGTAAGGCCCATCTCTTTTCATTTGCATGTAGTAAAGGTTCGTACTTCTCCAACGAGAGTAACCACTTTGTCCCCCATTGGTGTCTCTGCTCTGTTTTTCTAATAAGGACTGTAGGAAAACCTCCTCTGAAACCTCCTGATACATAGTGTCCTGTAAAGGTACTATATGAAAGAAAAAACAGTAAAGGAAAAGAGAATATATATGATCTGCTTATTAGTGTAATGTAATATCTGATGTGTTTCAAGGTGGGTTTTAATTCATTAATTAATGATTAAAATATTATATATAATATGTGCTAGTTCTGAACCTGTGCATGATGACTTTGTGTACTTGTATGGATCTGCTTACATCAGTGTGTCACAGTCTCTTTCTTTGACTGACCATAAGAAATAATGTCAATTTACCATATATGCACTTTGCTGCTTATTCATAACAATATGTGCATGATTTGTTGGTGGTGATTTTGTTAGCACAGTAGAATCCAGACTAGAGAAGGGGAGCTTGTTCTAGTCCACAAAGCAAAGTAAGCACTAGATAAACTGCAGCTGAAAGGAAATCACGCATTCTCCCTCCCTGCTTCATGTTCTCAGTGATAATTTGGGGCCTATTTAATTTAAGTCAAATTTAAAATTCTCTAGCTTCTCACTTTCTAGATGTTGAGATGAGCTCATCAGGGTACAAATGAAATCCTATTAGCTGTAAAATAGAAATTGAGGAGGAAAAAACTAGTGATTTTTTTAGTCTAAGTTATCTTGATGTCATGACATGTTTATGTTATGTGGAGAAAATGCTAGAACAATGTTAACAAAACAATTTGAAGTGTATTCAGAATCGGTCCCTATTGCCCATTGGCATTGCATTGATGATGGATGATATCTATCAGTTATGGATGATCATGGATTATGGGAACGTTTACGTCACAAATATTTTCTTGTTAATATTTCTGTGCAGAAAAGGCCAGTTAGACTTCCGCCCTCACTATATTTTGCCAGTCTTAACTGAAGAGTGGTTGTTATCTAAACTGAGATGTATGTATGGCTAGGCTTCGCAAACG
>VWZO01017590.1:0-104199 GCA_013396975.1 Bucco capensis
CTGTGCCTCGGGTTGAAGATAACCTGTGTGTGAAAAAACTTGAAACTTGAGGTCGACCCCCTAGGATTTTGGAGTCGAGCATACAGAGGCTCCAAGGCCAACTATACTGTAACTGAGAAAGAGATATTGGCAGCATATGAAGGAGTTTGAGCTGCCTCAGAAGTGATTGGCACTGAAGCACAACTCCTCCTGGCACCANGCACTGAAGCACAACTCCTCCTGGCACCATGACTACCAGCGCTGGGCTGGATGTTCAAGGGCAAGGTTCCCTCCACTCACCATGTCACTGATGCTACATGGAGTAAGCGGGCTGCACTAATAACAGAGAGAGCTTGAGTAGGAAACCCCAATCACCCAGGAATTGTGGAATTAATCATGGATTGGCCAGAGGGTAAAGACTTCAGAATGCTACTGGAAGAAGTAGTGACTGAGCCAAAGAAGCCCCACCATATAATCAATTGCCAGATGGCAAAAAGCAATATGCTCTGTTTACTGATAGATCTTGCCGTCTCGTGGGAAATCATCACAGGTGGAAAGCTGCTGTATGGAGTCCCACATGATGAGTTTTAGAAGCAGCTGAAGGAGAAGGTGAATCAAGTCAGTTTGCAGAGGTAAAAGCCATCCAACTGGCATTAGACAATGCCAAGCGAGTAGAGTGGCCGGTGCTCTATCTCTACACTGACTTGTGGATGGTAGCGAATGCTTTATGGGGGTGACCAAAACAGTGGAAGAGCAATAATTGGCAATGAAAAGGTAAACCTATGTGGGCTGCCTTGTTATGGCAAGATACTGCTGCTCGGCTAGAGAAGCTACCTGTGAGAGTACGTCATGTGGATGCCCACATACCCAAAAGTCGGGCCACTGAGGAACACCAAAACAACCAGCAAGCACGTCAGGCTGCTAGAGTGTTCCAAATAGATTTGGACTGGGAATACAAAGGTGAGCTATTCCTAGCTCGGTGGGCCCATGACACTTCAGGGCATCAAGGAAGTGATGCAACATACAAATGGGCTCGTGACCGACGGGTGGATTTGACTATAGATGCCATCGCACAAGCTATCCATGACTGTGAAACGTGTGCAGCGATCAAACAAGCTAAGTGGTTAAAGCCTCTGTGGTATGGGGGATGATGGTCAAAGTATAGGTATGGGGAGGCCTGGCAGATTGATTACATCACCCTTCCTCAAACCCGCCAGGGTAAGCACTAAATACTTACAATGGTCCAAGTAACCACTGGCTGGCTGGAGACATACCCTGTACCTCATGCCACTGCCCGAAATACCATTCTGGGCCTTGAAAAACAAATTCTGTGATGACATGGAACCCCAGAAAGAATTGAATCAGATAATGGAACTCACTTTAAAAACAACTTCATAGACAATTGGGCCAAAGAACATGGTATCGAGTGGGTATATCACATTCCCTACTATGCATCAGCCTCTGGAAAGGTTAAATGGTACAATAGTCTGCTAAAAACTACATTGAAAGCATTGTGGGGGGGAACCTTTAAGAACTGGGATAAACACTTGGCAGAAGCCACCTGGTTGGTTAATACCAGAGGATCTAACAATTGAGCCAGTCCTGCTCATTCACGCCCTCTGCCTATGGTGGAGGGGGATAAAGTCCCTGTAGTGCATGAGAGGAATTTCTGGGGGAAAACTCAGGGTATTTCCTGCTTTGGGCAAGGGCAAACCTATTCGTGGGCTTGCTTTTGCTCAGGGACCTGGATATACTTGGAGAGTGATGATAAAGGATGGTGAAGCCCAATGTGTGCCTCAAGGGAATTTGACTCTGGGTGAAAAGAACCAATTTAAATCTACCTAATGTTAACTACTATGAAGAAGTAAAGACTTAACTAGATGAAGAAGATTGTAAATTAATGATATGACGTGAATGATATGGAATAAGGGGTGGAATGTCGTGGTTCGAGCTGGAGCAGAATTGATTCTGCTAAGGTGGACTTGCTTCTAGCTGAGGGTCCTTTAAAAGTGACTGCATTCTCTGAAGCTGGCAGTATGTTTTCAGAAACTGTGCCAGTTTCTAGCAGTAATTAGGCCTAAATGTCACGGTTACAGCCCAGGATTGGAATGTAACCCCTTTGTGATTCTACTGGGAAGTGAGGGGGGTGCAGGGTGAGGGTCCGCTCCTATAGGAAAGTAACTGGCTAAACAGGTGACCCCAAACTGACCAACTAAGTATTCCATTTCTTACACATCATGCTCAATATAAATTTAAAGGGAAGTTCCCTGCGCTCTCCTCTTCCCTTGCAAGTCTGCTTTGGGCCCATCTTTGCTGCTTCTCACTCCTGAGTCCAGCTCCTGGGCTCCAGCTTCCCCTTCCCTGAGTTCGACTCCTGCCTGCTACGGTAACATAGTAGCCAAAAGGGAGGTGGGTGAGGTTTTGGATCTTGGTGCTGACTCTGCATCTATATTTGCTTATATATATGTATATAAATAAAAGAATTAGAAGCTCCAAAGCCACTTAACATTTTTTTTTCATACAGTTGAAGAACAACAAAACAGGACATGCTTTGAGCACAAAATGGTACAAGAGGTAAGTAGTAACTTGTTGAGACCTTGAAGTACCTAACCTTTTTTTCTTTTTTTAAATGAAGTTGTGGTAACATTTAAGGATACAACAAAGTTACTGAGCCAGAATAGCAAGTGGCCTTCTGTGATGGACTGACTACATCAGTGGACAAGGGAAGAGCTACAGATCTGACTTCTCTGAACTTCTGTATTGCATTTGTATGGCCTCCCACATCTAGCTAAATTGGAGTGATACAGATTTGATGGGTGGACTGTTTGGTAGATAAGGAATTGGTCGGATGGTTGCATCCAGAGGGCAGTGGTTAATGGTTTGATGTCCAGAAGGAGATCAGTGACAAGTGGTGTCCCTTGGACATCTGTACTGGGACCAGTGCTGTTTAGTATCTTCAACAATAACACAGTGGGATTTAGTGCACCCTCAGCAAGTTTGCAGAGACATCAAGCTGAGTAGCACAGTTGACATGCCTGAGGACCTGGACAAGCTTAGAAATGAGCCCATATGAACCTCATTAAGTTCAACAAGGCCAAGTGCAAAGTCCTGCAACATCCAGTATCAACATAGGTGGGGGAAGAACTGATTAAGACCAGCTTTATGGAGAAGTACTTGGGAGTACTGGTAGATGAAAAGACAGGCAACGTGTGCTTGCAGGTCCAGAAGGCCAACCATGCCCTGGGCTGCAAAAAAAGTGTGGCCAGCAGGTTAGAGGTGGTGATTTTGCCCCTCCGCTCTCATAAGATCCCATCTGGAGTACTTTGTTCTCCTCTGGAGCCCTCAGCACAAGAAAGACATGGACCTGTTAGAGTGGGTCCTGAGGAGGGCCACAAAAATAGAAGACTGAAATATCTCACCTACAAAGAAAGGCTGAGAGATTTGGGGTTGTTAAGACTAGACAACAGAAGGCTCTGGAAAGATTTTCTTGCAGCCTTCCAGTACTTCAAGGAGGCCTATGAGAAAGGTAGAGGCAGTCTTTTTTTGAGCAGGATCTGCTGCAATAGAACAAGGACTAACGGCATTAAACTAAAAGAGGGAAGGCTAGCTATAAATATATTTTTTTACAGTGAGGGTGGCAAAACACTGATATGGGTTGCCCACAGATGCGACAGATGCCCCAACCATGGAAACATTCAGGGTCCGGTTGGAGAGGGCTCTGAGCAAGCTGATCTACTTAAAGATGTCCCTGCTAGCTACAGGGGAGCTCGGACAACATGACCTTTTAAAGGTCCCTTCCAACCCAAAGCATCCTATGAACACCCAAATGCCACAACCTCTGCGGCACTGTCGACTCCGGGCCCAGGGTTCCTCTCCCATCGCCCCCTCCACTCCGCCGCGGCCCCCCTCACCTGCGCTGCTCGCCTGTAGAAGTAAGTGAGCTCCTTGTAAGGCAGCGGGAGCTGCTGCCGCTGGTACAGGACGTGCTTAAGAAGCTCGCAGGTGAAACGGCAGCAGGTCTCCCGGCTCACAGCACCTGGGAACACCACAGACACCGAGGGACCGGACACCGAGGGACCGGACACCGAGGGACCGGCCGCCTCCGGCCCGCTCCGCCGCGGCCTCTTCTCGCCAACACGATCCCGGGTCTGCTGTTCCTCAGCTATGAGGACTGGGGACATAGTAGAGGTCGATGGGAAAGGAACGGGAGCTACCGCAACGCCAGGATCAGCCATTTTCTGCGCAGCAGAGAACGACAGCCTCCTCATTCCACATTTATTTCCGCCGCGAGGCATCATGGAAGTGGCGAAACGGTCACTTCGCGCGGCTTCCGGCGGCGCAGGCGCGTTAGCTGACTGGGAGGAGAGAGGTGTCCGTTCCGAGAGGTGGGCGGGCTCGGCTCCCTTCCCCTGCCCTTGCTTTAGCAAGCGCACGAGGAGCAAGTACAGAGACCGCTGAGAGTGTGCCACTGTCACTGAGCCCAGCCACGAGAGACGTGAGCTGCAGCTGCTTCGTTGCTGGGCTGCCCAGAGGGTTCTGCAAAATAGGTCAACTGCTTTTCTCCCTCCCTGTTCTGAGGCGCACCCAGAACACATCTGCAAGGTGCACGGCAGTGAGGGGGCAAAATCCCACTGGCCGCCCCCGGACCGCTGAACTCTCTCCGACTAGTAGCCCTGATGGTTGCAGTCCTGCTCAGAGGAACCGCCTTTGCCCCGCGGCGGGCTCTCCTCCTCCCCCAGCTAGGAGGCGGGGAGCGTGCAGTGAATGGGAGCTGCAGTGTTTGGAAACAACGTGGCCGCAGCTCCATTGGGTGCTGCCACAAAAACACGGCGAGGGGAGGGCGGTCGCTGCCAGTGGGTGGTGGGAGGAGCTCCCAGGCGCTTACAGCGCGAGAGGCTTCTTTGCAGCAACCTCGGCTGCTTGTTGTAAGCACCAAAGAGGCTGAAAGTTTCACAAATCCTAATCGAGCGTCTCCCTCCCCAGGAAATGAGGCCGGCTAAAATGAGACTTGGTGGCGGTGGTATGGGAGGCAGGCAAAACACTCTGTTAGGGGATGTGGCGTGGTGGCAGGAGGTTCCCACCAGCAGCACTCCGGCAGGGGCTTAAGGCATCCCTTGGGGTGGCTCTACGCTGGGATGCCACCTCTGTATAGTTATGAGGTACCTCCAAACACTCTCCAAAACGTCCCCGCTCCCCATTGCCGCTCAGAACCGGTGCTGATAGTTTGCTGTCACTGAACAGGGAACCCCGGGCCCTGCCCCGCCGCAAAGCCTGTGAAGTGCAAAAAGAGACAACCCGCGGGCACCGCCATATCCCGGAGAGCAGGGCCCGGGGAGAGGCGGCACCTCATGTGTTGTTCGCCGTGGCCGCCAGGCGGCGATCAATCCCTCAGACTCCAACTCCCATCCGCCCCCACGGAGGGAGCCCATGAGGGACTGAGCAGGGAGCGCCGCGAGGCGCGCTGGGAGCTGTATTTCTGACTGTAGGAGGCGCGAGAACTGCTGGAAATTGTAGGCGGGCGGCGGTAGGACTCACTTTACCGTGGTGCTGCACGGCGCTTGCTGACGCCGGGGCCGGGGCGGTGGGACTGAGACGGGGGAGCGGGGAGACCGGACGGGGAGCAGGCGCCGCACCGGGGCGGCTGGGCAGCGCCGGCCACCATGGATACACGGGTGTCGGAGCTGTTCGGNGCCGTACCTGCCTCCCGAGGTAAGCTCCCCGGCCGGGCTCGCTGCCGTCGCGTCCCGTCAGCCGCGGAGGGGGAGCCCCCCCGCCCCGAGGCCTGGTGCCACGGGGGCCCGCGCCGCTCCTGTCAGGGCCCGGCAGGGCCCAGGGGCTGGAGGCAGCAGAGGGATGGTGCCCACCGAGCGGCTCGGTGTGACGCGGGCTTGCGGCTTCGCGGCAGCCCCGGACCCTGGCAGATGTGGTCGCAGGTCAGGCTGGAGGCAGCTTTTGGAGAGGCTCGGGCGAGGGTCCCGGCGTTGTTGGTGCGCGATCGTGCTGGGATTCGGCTAACAGCCTTGCGGGCAGTCCAGCAGCCCTGGCCCCGAAAGCAGTGTGCCCTCCTGCTCCAGTCTCTTCTCCGGGGTTCGACGTGGCAGCGCTTGTGGTCCTAGTGCCAGCGAGCTCCCTGTGTGGTCCACCAGACCCTGTCCCGTTGGTAGTATCTCGCTGCTTGGCGTCTGTCTGTGGGTGCTTTGCCATCTGGGTACTAAATAGCTTAGGAAATAAAGCTTTGCTCAATTTGTAGTTTTGAACATCCTGTTCGCATCTCTCTCTAGAGAGCCTATCTGGTGGGTGTAAGTCCCTTTCCAGCTGCCAAACTCATAGATATTGCTCAGCAGGTTCTAGTGACTCCCTTCCCAGCTAATTAGGCAACTGTTTTCTTACATGGAGATGCAGATGGTACTGACAGAGTGCGAGGCACTTGCCTCTTGCAGCAAGAAAAAATGGCATTGGTGGAAATTGGGTGTGCTGGTTAGTTCAGGCAGTTGGCGCCAGAGTAGTAGGACTGTCCCTGTGGGGGAGCATTATATTGCCCCGGAGTTGATTGCTTGGCACCACTCAGTGAGCTTTCTGTAAAATAGATACGAGCCTGTGCTGTGAGGGAGAAGTTCCTGCACAAGGCAGGGCTGTGACTCTTGGCTAGGAGTGAAAACAGCACTTTGCTACTGTTGTTAGATATTTTCCACAGACAGAATTGTCCCCTGCAGCCTCAGTTTAGCAGCCTCAGTTTAGGTTTTGTTCCTTTCAGCTGAGGGCCGGACAGCCACATAAAATTTCAGCACAGCTTCCTGTCCCTTGCTACCCCGTGCAGTACGTGTCACAGCAAGTCTAGGCTTGTTGCTTTTCTAGTCTCAACTGCCTTGAAAGAGACCCACCCCCTTATTTATATGATAGTGCAGTACGTGAATGTGTTTTTCTTAGAGCTGGAAAGCTGGTAGGTAGTAAGAGAGGAAAATCTTCCACCGGTACCCTTTTCTCACTGCATAGCTCCACTGCTGGAGAGCTGAGCTGACAATTCAGAACTCCTTCTGTTGGCCTTTTGCCACTATAAGCACTGCTGTGGTTAGGAACTGAACTAGAAGACAAGGAGAGAGCTATTGCCTCTCCTGACATGCACTTCAGTGTTCAGAGGAAAAGGAAGTACTTTCTGTTGGCAGCCCCATTTAATCTGCCAGAATACTTGGCTTCCTGCAGGCTCCAGCCATTTCTCAATGGTCCATGGGTCCCTCGGTCCTTAGGCCAAATCAGTGGGAAAATTACTTCGGTATTGACTGTGCGTTATCTTTGGAAAGCTGGAGCCTGTTGTGGTTGGAGTGAGGCTGATGAATACTCAGACCTTTCTCTGACAACCCAGTCTGGCTCCAGCCCTTCCTGGAAAAGTTCTGAGCACGTTGTGTACAGGCAGTTGCAATCAGATCTGATTCTTCAGAACTGCCAGGCCAGTGACCAGCTTCACTGTATGGCAAAGTAGTCAGCAGCTTGCTTCCTTGTGTCTATGGGCCTCTCTTGTAGAGAGGAGAGATACACAAGGACATGGGAAGAAGTCAAAGAAAAACTAATTGAGTGAGGGAGGGTATCAGCAGCAGCTTTTGTTCACAGTCCCCTGTTTCTGTGCACATTGAGTAGATGGAAGATGCTGGATAGGGTGGGAGTGGGATGTTTTGCATGGCATTGTGGGTCATGGATGGGTGAGGAGGGAAACTACTGCCCTGTTCCTTTTTGAAACTGGAACTCTCTATGTGATTTTTGGACTGGCCCTATTCTTTACTGGCAGTAAAAAAAAATTGCCCCTAAACAGTGTTACCCCCTGTGTCCCCCTCTAGTTTTGTCTTCTGGTTTTCATGATGTGAGACGCAAACAGCAGAAACAAACCAAAAGTAAGTTCCAGTTGAGTGCAGGAATGAATGGCAGAGGAGTCTGTGACCTAACACGGTATATTTCTGCCACTTACCCTTTCTCTGAAACCTTCAGCACGAGCTGAAGAGCATTTGGGCAGCTGATGCCTATAGAAGTCCATGCTGGCACAGCATCTAACCTTTCTGTCTTGTTTCGTTTTCTGACCAGGCAGAAGATGGGAACATCGAGTACAAGGTAAGCTTTCTGAGGTTGCCAAAGGTCTTCCTCCCAGAGGGTTATTTTGCAGTGAGCAGTTTCACCAAAGACAGCATATGAGGAATGCATCCAAGGAAGGAACAGAAAAGTGGTCACTGTACTAAGGAACTATCTGTCATCTTATGTGTGTCTGTGCCTAGCAATACCCAGGAAGCTGAGCTGGAAGAGTTTGATCTCAGCAGTCATTTTTAGGAGCTCTGTTTCAGATATGAAATCCACTGTGTTTTTCCTGAAATCTTCTTCCCTTTGCGAGAAAGAGCTACAAGTGTCCCTGATAATCATTTGTCACTTGTGGCTGTTCTGCTACTTTGCTCTGTCACAGATAAGGTCCCACAGTGTTGTCTTTACCCCTGCAGCAGGCAGGGTACAGAAGCCTTTGGCAAGATGCAGGGAAGTTCTTCTAGCCTCTGTATGCACCTTTGTGAAACCCTTTCTTGCCTGTCCTATGGCTTCTGTGCAGACACTAGCATGGGCTTTGTTTTCTAGAGGTGGTTCAGAGTTGGGGGCATTGCCTCATGTTTGGTTAGGGAGTTGCTGGCTTGGGGATTGGGATTTCCTCTGCATCCAGGCTGTGAGCATAACTATTCTCTCTGTTCAACAGCTAAAGCTAGTGAATCCCTCACAGTATCGGTTTGAGCACCTGGTGACGCAGATGAAGTGGCGACTACAGGAAGGCCGAGGTGAGGCTGTCTATCAGATCGGCGTGGAGGACAACGGGCTGCTCGTGGGCCTCTCAGAGGAGGAGATGCGTGCCTCACTCAAGACACTGCGCCGTATGGCAGAGAAGTACGTGTTCCCTTTCACGTGTAGGACCCACAGGTATAAACAGCCTCCAGTAGAGAGGCTCAGCCCCAGGAGTGCCCTGAGGAGCCAGTGACTCCATTCTGCAAAGCCCCTTGTATTATTGAAATTCCCTCATTGCGAGGCTTGGAAATGCAAAGGCAGTTATAAGGTTTTTGACTGGAATCTTGAGGCTCCTTCCCTGCTATGCCCAGCTTGCATCCCATTCACTTTGCCACCTGTGATCCTGGAGGTGCAAGAGCTGTCAAGTATGTCTCACATGTTTGTGGCAGGGTTGGGGCTGACATTACGGTGCTGCGGGAGAGAGAGGTCGATTACGACAGTGACGTTCCAAGGAAGATCACGGAGGTGCTTGTCCGAAAGGTGCCTGACAACCAGCAGGTAGGGACCTGCAACTTGGCTGTCCTCTCCTCCTAGAGATGTAGAGGCTTCATACAAGCAGCTTCTTTTTGGGAGAGGGGCCCAGACCCTAGAGGCACTTTTGTCATACATTGGCCCATAGCAGATGCTTTAAAGAGCTGCCAGAGGGAGACTTGATGATAACACTTCATCTCAAAGATTGTTGTTGAGGCAGATAGCAGTAGGGGAGATTTCCTGGATCAGAGGTGAGAAACTATTTCACTTCTGTGGTAACAGTTGTGATGCAGGTCAGCATGCAAACAAGGAAGGATTTAGAGTTTCTGCTGCAGCAAATGACCTTTTTTGTCATATCAAAGCCCAGTGTGTCACATCACAAGTCTAGAGAGTGTATCACAACTCATGGGCAGTGGTTTGCTGGGAGCAAGGGCAGCATCTGAGCAAGATCACACTCCAGAGTGTCCATGGTGGAGGGAAGCTCGCTGAGGCACATCTCCACTGCTGTGTAGTGTTCATGCACATCCACCACAGCAGGGGTTAAGTTTTCTGATTTCTCTGTTGTTCTTGTAGTTCTTAGACCTTCGAGTAGCTGTGCTGGGGAATGTGGACTCAGGGAAGTCAACTTTGCTGGGTGTCCTAACGCAAGGAGAGCTGGACAATGGGCGGGGCAGAGCACGCCTCAACCTTTTCCGGCATCTCCATGAAATCCAGTCAGGAAGAACGTCGAGCATCAGCTTTGAGATCCTTGGCTTCAACAGCAAAGGAGAGGTGAGACAGTGGGCTGCTGAATTCAGAAAACTGGAGGAGAGTAGGACTACCGTTCTATTAAAACTGTGAGTGGGACATGAGGGAAGAAAGGTGGCACAACTCTGTGTCCTCTTAGCTGAACCTGAGTGCTACTTGTCCGTTTGCAGCAGACATTGTTTCTTGCATCTATGGTGAATGATCTTTCCTCACTAATTCTGAGGTCAAAGTGGATAGATAAGAGCTGCGTTTTCTTCGCTTGCTTGCAGGGGCTCCTTCTCTTTCTGACTCCTTATGTTCCTCAGGTGGTAAATTACAGTGACTCCCGAACAGCAGAAGAGATCTGTGAGAGTTCTTCCAAAATGATCACTTTCATTGACCTGGCTGGCCACCACAAGTATCTGAAAACAACCATCTTTGGCCTCACCAGCTACTGCCCAGACTTTGCTATGCTGGTGGTTAGCGCCAACACTGGCATTGGTGAGTGTTGCCTTGACTGCATGAACTGACAGCAAAGTATAAAGAGAAATGGAGAGTGTGGGGAGTGGGTCCTTGATAGCTGGGAAGGGTTGTCAGAAAAAAATACCAGTCTGGAAGCCTGAACTGATTTCTTGTAAGCCTGTACCTGTGAGTGCCTGGGAGAGGAGTATAGCTGGGATCCTCTTATCAACTGTGGACCGCATTAAACTGTACCCTGGACACAGAAGTTTTGTTTGGAATTTGGGGCTCTGTTTGTCAGAAAGGAAAAATCCTTTGACATTCTTAGAGGTGCTGAATCCTGAAGCCTTGTAAAAAGGCAGCTGGAGTTCCCCCACATCTTTCTGTGACATTTTTGTGGCTGTTTTCTGGTGTGCTGTAGTGCAAGACTGAATTTTGCATCTTTCTGAAGTAAGCAGATCAGTCAAAAGAAGTTTTGGTGGTTTTCATTTTTCTGGACTGATGTTTGGTTTTGTTGAAAAGAATAGATTTGCTTTTTCATTGCCTGATGAACAGAGCAGTTAGGATGAACTCTCTAGAGTGGGCCTGTGGGCAAGCCAGGAGACACAGCTGTCACATAAACAAGAAACAGTGATCATTGCTACTGCACCTACTCTTTCCCCTTGTCTCCCACAGCAGGCACAACACGAGAGCACTTGGGCTTGGCCATGGCCCTCAAGGTTCCCTTCTTTATTGTCATCAGCAAAGTTGACTTGTGCTCAAAAGCCACTGTGGAACGGACAGTGAAGCAGCTGGAGCGAATCCTGAAGCAGCCAGGCTGCAACAAGCTCCCCTTGCTTGTGAACTCAGATGATGATGCTGTTACAGCAGCACAACAGTTTGCACAGTCTCCCAAGTAAGGGACAATTTCTTCCTTCAGACAGGAGCAGAGAATTCAGACTGGGCTGCTGTGTGGAGCTGGGGAAGGGCAACCATGGGGGAGGCAAAAACATCTTGAACATCTTGGCTCCTCATCAAGTTTCTTGCCTTTGCAGTCTCCAAGAAGGCATTTTCCCCTCCCAGGCCTTTTTCTGGGCTGTGGGGGCAGAAAGTGCCCAAGGCTGTGCTAGAGTTGCTTCTCAATGAAAAAAGTGTGAGTTGCCAGAGTACTGGTGCCTCGACCAATCACTGAGGCAGAGGTTTCTACAGAGTTCTACTTAGCCCATGTGACCTCCTGTTCTGGCCATTTATCGCTATAGTCTCTGTCTTCTTACCATAGCCAGTAGATTCAGAATCCCAGCCACCTTCTGCAGCTGCGTGCTGGCCTTCTACTTACTCCTATCTGTTTGTGTCTGACAGCATCACCCCAATCTTCACACTGTCCAGTGTTTCTGGGGAGAACCTGGATCTCTTAAAAGTTTTCCTCAACATCCTCCCTCCACTGACCAACAGTAAAGAGCAGGAAGAACTAATGCAGCAACTCACGGAGTTCCAGGTGTGTGAGAGTAGTTTGTTTCTAGTTCTGGTACTGCACTCATTGCCATGACATGTGACAAACATCTAGGAGCTCTAGACACCCTGGGGAGGGACGCAGTGAACTCCTGGACTATCTGGGGACATAAAAGTAAAGAGTTGTTCCTCAAGAAAAAGCCTGTTAGGCTGGACTCTGTCCTAACCAAGAGATGCCCATCTCAGGGATAAGGTTGTTTCTCTGGTTGCCACTTAAAAGGCAGAGGTTCCTCTAACAGGAAGGTAGTGGGAGCTGCTAAAAGCTCTGAGATGGTGTCTGATGCCCAGCAGAGAGTTCACTTCCCTCCACACAAGGGCACCTTGTTCTCATTCTGGAGTGTTATTTCACAGCTGTCTGAGCAGCTTATTCTTGTTGCCTTGCTGCAGGTCGATGAAATTTATACTGTGCCAGAGGTGGGGACTGTTGTGGGAGGAACTCTGTCAAGGTGAGTGAGGCCAGGCAGACAAGTGTGTTTCTGAATGGTTGCTGGAGTTCTCGCAAGGCTAGAGTCACCTGCTACAGATGGAAGCAGTGTGAGTCCTCACTGCTGCTAGGTGACTGAGCCAAGTGAGGGTAAAGCCCTACAGGGTTTTGGGAGGTGCCATGAGCAGACCATTGGTCAAGTGGTGGCAAACAGAGAGTGTGCTCTAAAGTTGGCAGTTAGGAATGTGACCTGGAACATGCTAAAGGAAGGCATGCTGGGACCCAGAGTCAGCAGAGATTAGCCTTGATTGCAAAGCATTGCTTTCCTCCTTCCTCAAGCACAGAGAAGAAATATAGAGGGTATGTTCTCTGATCCTAGCAGAGGTTAACTTCATGTTACCCCATGAGAAGGCAGCTGTGCTTTCAGCATTGGGGAATGATCAGAGCATTTCCATGCAGAGCAGCATCAACTGCAGCTTTTCCCTCGGAAACAATGCAGCGTGGCAGAGCACTGGGGACAGAATGGCTCCTGTCTGAGGGATAGATGATATTCTTAGGATTCGTAGTGTGGCTTTTGGTTCTACTGTAGGAAATTCTTGTTCTTACTAGCTTTGCTTTCTTGTTAGTCGGTCCCAAGTAAGAATCCAAGGATGCTTTCCTCCTTGACCCTGGGGAGTTTTGCAGGCTGATCTTAGAGGGTGAAATGTCTTCCTTATGTCCTGATGAACTCTGTCCTGTTCTTCTGCCCTGGACAGTGGGATCTGTCGAGAAGGGGAGAACCTGGTGGTTGGCCCCACTGATGATGGGAAGTTCCTGCGGCTGAAAGTGTGCAGTATTCAACGCAACCGCTCTGCCTGCCGCGTGCTGCGTGCTGGGCAGGCAGCCACACTGGCCCTCGGACCCTTTGACCGCTCCCTGCTGCGCAAAGTGAGTCCTGCTTTTGCCAGGTTCCTCACTGGTCCAGTGAGGAGGACTGGAGGCTTCCCTGGAAATCTCACAGAATCATAGAATATTCATGGCTGGAAATGACGTCTCAGATCACTGAGTCCAACCAAAAAAACCCAAACAAACAAAAAAAAAAACAACCCAAAAAAGGACAAACCACACAACCAACCCGTGCCCTCACTAGAACATGTCCTGGAGCACCACATCTACACGTTTCTTAAACACCTCCANATCTCCCATTAGTAGGGTGGGAATGAAGTAGAGATGTTTGTAGGAAACTTGCTGGAAGGGGATGAGATGTCCAGGCTATGAAGAAGTATGAATACAAGCCTAAGAACTGGATACAAGTCCAAGCTGCAGAGTGCAGATGTTGTTTGTGGTTTTGAGGGCTGTTCAGAAATGAGGTACCTGGCCCAAACTGATCTGAGCTTTGGGTTGTTGTGCAGGGCATGGTCATGGTGAGCCCAGAAATGAACCCCACCATCTGCTCAGTGTTTGAAGCTGAGATAGTACTGCTGTTCCACGCCACAACTTTCCGGAAGGGGTTTCAGGTGACAGTGCATGTGGGGAATGTGCGACAGACTGCTATTGTAGAGAAGATCCACGGAAAGGTAGGCATGGGAGGAAAAGGGAGAAAGATGAACCTCCCTGTGGGATTTGTTGGGATTCTACCAGGCGGTACTGGTATCTTGAGTAACTGTGTCCCTTCCTAGAAGCACACTCCATCCCTTTATGCTCCCCATTTGGTTGCCTTTCCTCCCAGTATGTTAAAGAATTTTGTCTTCACAAAACAAGTACCATGATGGACACAAGCAGCAGGACTGTGAACGGAGGTGAACTATCCATTCTCCAAAGCTTGTGTCTTCCTGTCTCCCCTTATGCATACAATAATGGGAAGGGTTCAAGCCATGCAGTCTGAGGGAGGCAACCAGCTCATATGTCTCATCTTCTTAGTATCCGCATGCACCCCTCCTGCATGCACTAGTATGGTAGATGGGTCTGAGCTCTCCCCTCTTTCTTTTCAGGACAAGCTGAGAACAGGAGAGAAGGCAGTAGTCCGTTTCAGGTTCATCAAGCATCCTGAATACTTGAAAATTGGAGCGAAGCTGCTTTTCCGTGAAGGAGTCACCAAAGGCATTGGACATGTCACTGACCTCCAAGCCATCACCACCAAAGAAAACAGCCTGGAGGAGTCCTTGGGGCCTGGACAGCTGACCTTCTGACTACCACTAGGTCAGAGAGATCTCCAGTCACCAGCAACCAGGGAGAAGGATGGAAGCTCCCGTGGCTCTTTGAGCAATGCCTCAAGATGCTGCTGTCCCATTCTAGCGTGGGTGTCCCTCCTCCGCACTGTGAGATGGAGCCTGGGAGAGTTTCTTACGTTCAGTGCCATACATGGGGCAAGTTAAGTGTGTTCTCCACGTTACCTGCAGCTTTTGTTACCAAGCCTGCCTTCAGAATAGATCAGAGGCACTTGCAGACCCGGGAAGGCAAGTTCTGGCTTTGTGTATTGTTTGAAAATTACTGGTTGGGAGGAGCAGAACCCTTGAAGACTAGCAGTGAAGGGATGTTTTTCCATCTCTGGCACAAGATCTGGTCCTATTTCTGCTCTCTGAGCACTGGGTTGATAACAATCCTCTCTCGAGTCATTGTGCAGCACATCCATCTGGACAGGAGATGGCAAATGCCCTGCTACCCACAGCAGGGGCTTGGTTGAGCCTCTCAAAATTAGTTCAGGACACCTTTTAACTGTTTTGATCTTGATTGGCTTTAATCTGCTGTGTGTACGTTTGTGTGTTGGTTTTGCATTACTCTTATGTGAGTGTCTTACTGTTGGACAAGTGTCCTGTTACCCCACTCACATGTGCACATCCAGCTTTCTGACTGCCGGGAAGCTGTGGCTGCTCCAAGTGGCACAGCCTCCCAATGTAACGGCATGAAGGCAGAGTTTGCACTTGCATCTGTTCCCTGCAGCAGCTGAGCAGGAGGCCATTCTGTGGAGCAGGGCCTGGGCCTGGGGCTGTGCAGGTTGGTTTGGCTGTAAGTGTCACCTGCATGTTGGCAACAGTGGTTTGCAGTGGGCTCCTTGGTGTGGTTGTTCCAGGGCCTAGCCTCGCTTGTTTCTCACATGCTTGCCTTAATGTGTGAGGAGGACAGGCTCTATAACACAGAACAAGGTGATTCCTGTTGTTTAGATGTGATTTCACAGTGGCGTGATTTTATTTCTGTTTCTCCTCAAGAAAGACTTCTTTTCTTTCCCTTGCCACTGGAGTTTGTTGTCAGAGGAAAGCTGGTGTTTCCAGCAAGGACTGTGTGCATATGGAGATTATAGAGAACATTGGTCTTCCACTTGCTATTATGCAGCTCCCCTGTGTGACCGTTACTCCAGGCCACTCAGAGCCTGGAGGGTGCAGCAGGGCCTGTAGAGCTGCACCATAAGCTTTTGACTTTATTGTGGACTGTTGGACTAAATGTGTCAGCTGCAAGCAACAGGCCTTAAGCCAGCCCTGTTGCATAGTACGGTGGCCTGCTAGCCCTGACTAGAGAGAAGAGTGAGGGCTTGTGATGGCACTTGAACACCCAAACAGCCCTTCTACTAGTCTGAAACCAAGTTCTGCTTCTGGTCTGCTGGCACTGAGTGGCAAGTGCTGATCTGTGGATGTTGCAGAGCAGTGATCTCTGCTGGGTTGGGCTCTAGCAGGTGGGGAGCTGGTGGCTGCACCCTGTGAAGAGCATATTGAGTTGTGAAGACACCAGTGAAATGGTGGTACCAATGAAGGGATTCAGGGACACCTCAGGAGTGACCTGTCCCTTGGTGGGAGCACTTACCCAGCTGAAAATCTGCTTCTTTCCCATCAGCCCAGCAGTAAGACAGCAGCTGCTGACTCAGGGTTGCTGCTCAAGCAGGATCCCTGTTTCTTCCTGTGCTAGCACTGACATGGTCTTTCACCCATGCCTGCAAGGACAGACCCAGCTGCCAACAGGCTCTTCCCTTTGGTGCTAGTGGGTCACAAAGAAAGCTGCCTGCAGGTGGCAGGAACTCCAGCTGTTTGCAGCAGCCCTGGTGTTTTCTGCCCCAAAGTGGGTATGGGGTGCTGTGACCTCTGAAATAGCTGATGGCTGGTCTCACCTCATCCCTGCCATCTGTGGCATGACTGTTCTTGGTGCCATGCTCGTCATAATTGCTGTTGTGTTGTCTTGAATTTTTCTAATGCTGGGGTTGTTCCTGTTCCCCAAGCATCTATATATAGATGTACAGAATAAAGATGTTTTATTGAGCTTGCTGGCTGAGTTGTACAATGAGCAAGGGTGGAGCTAGGCTCTTGCCCTGATGCCCTTGGAGCTGGATCACAGTTGGAGATGGCTGCACTTCACCCTTGGGTGAAGCTTCCTGCATTCAGCCCTATAAATACCATCCTGTGGTGTGGAAGGAATGCACGCACGCTGCTGTTTACAACTGTGCTCTCCCAGTTTATCTGAGCAAGCTGGGGTGTGCAGCCTGGGGTGACAGGCAGCCACGTCACCCTGAGCACAGCACTTCAGGCTGTTGTGGGTGGAACAGGCTGTGGCAAGTGCTTCCTCACAGCCACAAATTCTCCCAGAGCCTAATTAAAGGGATGCTTTCTAGGGCACATGTCTAACCCATGGTTTGTTTTTAAAATAGGTTTGACCTTATCAAGGGGTTTGCGATTGCCTTCTTTCCATGAGAACACATGGTTCCCTTGGGACAAGCAGAAGAGCTTCCCTGTAGAGGTGACTTAAGTCACTGGAGGGATTTGGCTGTTCTCAACTTGGTTTTGTGTCAGGTAGTGGCATCTGCTGAGTCCAGTCCTGCCAGACACTTGGGAAATGCGATGTGCTGCTGTCACAGGAGCGTGAGGCAACCCTGCCAGACTGGTTTTGACTTTTCTTTACATGAGGACTTTGGGAAACTTGTCGCTTTGCAACACAAGGACTGTCATTAATGGGAGTAACTCCATAATTCCTTCCTCTGCTGATTAGCAGAAGAGCTGCACGCACCAGAATGAGCTGCTTGTGCTTCCTGGAATCTGGTAACAACTGTGTTGTGATGTACTAGATCTCCACTGACAGCAATGTAGCAGCTTCCCAGCACAGGCTGTCGGCTGGAAGATCAGCTCAACAGCTGCAAGTAGGATGCTGCAGTTCAGAAACAAAGGAGGAACAGCATATGCAAATACAGCTCATTATCTGCTGCCTGAAAGGCTCTTTGCCCCTGCTCGGGGTGGGGAAGCTTGCAGCTGATGAAACTCTCTGCAAAGTGTTTCTAAACCCCACCCAAGTGCTTCCTTGACGTGGCATGTTCCCTCCCCCTGCCCTAAAAGCCGAGTTAAAATTATTAGTAGCAGCACTTCTTGAAGAGGCCAGTGGGCTCCGGGCAGCCAGCAGTGTTATCACAGGGCTGGGCCCTCCTGGGAAGGTGAGGGCCAGCCTCACCTTCTCAGTGCCTACTTGTCCCCTCCATGATACTCTCCTTTATTGGTTCTGTTGCAATATTTGGAGCACTGGGGCAGCCAGTCTGATGTGAACTGTGGCCCAGAGAGCTGAACAAGTCATTCAGCAGAGCACACACAAAACAGATACTTGTCATTGTTTGCATGTAGTATCACCCAGAGTCTAGGAAGGGGGAAAAATGTGGTTATACATTCTTTCTGTGATGGAGGAAAGCTTTCATAGAGGGCAGTGTGACTCTGGCAATGTTTCCCCTCCCTTCTATGAGGACTCTAGCCATAGACTATTAATGTGTCAATAGCAATTATTAGGAACCAGAGCTGAGATTTCAAAAAGCCCAACAAAAAGTATACCTGTGCAGCTCCAGCTTCCTCACATCTTATTTCACAGGAGCAGTCTGGTCTGTGTCCTCTAGCATTGGTGATAAACATCACACAATGGCCTGCTACACAGACGGAGTTGCTAAACTGTCTATATAAACAAAAATTCTGACAGGGAGAGGAATAAAAATCAGTGTTTTCCTGGTGAGAAGGAACCCCACAGAGCTAAGCCACCATATGTAAATTATACAGTAAGGGTAAGACCTGCAAATGCAGCCAGAGGAGAACCACCACGAGCTAAATGCCTCATACTAAGTGACTGGATAGGTGTTCAAGCCTAAGTTTGGCTAGATTCCCTGGGATAAGCCACTGTACTTACATTACCTGATTTTACAGTAGGAACAGAGAGGTGTAGGAATAGAATTACCAAGCAGTGATGCTATGGAAGTATCCATGGCAGGAGGTGTAGGTCAGAGTGCAATGCAGCTTCTGGCAGCACCAAGCAGGCAGAGGAAAGCTAGCTGCTACCAGCTAAACTGCTTAAGTCCAGCATCATATGCAATTCACAAGTTGTAGTTCCTCTTACAACTCAGGGTAGAGATAATTTATTCGACTTTTCTGCATTAAAACCTGATAGGCAGTATAAAAACTTCCAACTGTATTTAAAAACACTGATTATCTAAAAACTGCCAAAAGTCCTAGCATGGCTGAGAGTTAAGGAGGTAAGCGCTTGAAGAAAAAATCTAAAGTTCTTGTCACACCTTCTCTGGGTCGTTTTGCACTAGATCCTGCTGGAGCGTTGGGCTTGTTCTTCACCTTGGCAGGAGACCTGGAAGCTGCAGACTTTGGGCTAGTTGCTGCTGCTGCTGTAGGATGACTGTGCTCCAGGAAGGAGCTTTGCAGCTCCAGAGCAAAGTGGTAGTCCATGTGCTCTGGGAACTCCCACATCAGCACAAGCTGGCCACATTTCTCACAGCGCTGCTGGTCCCCTGGCGAGCCCGGAGGGAGCTGGGCAAGCTTAGGAGAGGGTGGCAAATTCTGCTCATGTCCCTCCATAGCTGGCTCTAATTTGGGAAGGGTTCTGGAGCTGGGTGGAGTCAAGGGTGCTTGTGTAGCATCAGACAATGTCTTCTCACAGGGAAACTTCTTACAAGGAGAAGCAGGGCTCCCATCTCTGGGACTCTGCTTCACAGGGGACTCCAGGTTACACTGCACAGAGCCAAGTCCAATGCCACCTCTCTCTTGGTGCTCTGGGGAGCTGGGCACAGTTGACTCTGCAGTGGGAGCAGCAGGCAGGCTGGTCAATGCTGCTGTCTGTGACTGCTGCCTTTCTACTGCCTTTTGGAAGAATGACTCAATAGCATTAGCTGGCTTCTGTCTAAGCTCTTTGCTTGGGCTCCTAAAGAATTTGACTCTGGGCCTCCCAGAAGTCATGGTGTTTTGGCTGGCAGTGCCATCAGGCTGGGTATCACTCGTCAGGAAGGTGGTAATGCCTGCAGGGAGGAGCGTGGCAGGCTCCGAGAACTTGTTTGCTGAGAGAAGCACCGATATGAGTGGTGGAGACCTGCAAAGGACAGACCAACATCAGCTTAGACACCAACCTGGGAAGCAAGAAGTCTTCTAAGGTAAGACTTTAAGCAACATAAAATGTTCACAGGCAGAAACAGGGGAACTGCAGTCCCAGTATGTGGCATGAGGTGGGATAGATGTTTTCTCTGACAAAATGTCAGAGAAATGTGTTAGTATTGCTGCCTTCAGAACAGAGTCTCACAGATGTAGCAGGCTGTGCTGAGCAGAGCAGAAAGCCCCCTCTCAGAACAGCATTTCCTAAAGGAAATGCCTCTGCAATGGAGCAGAGGCAGCCAGCTGCCAGCCTGGACTTTAAGTACACCACGGGCTGGAGCAGATAAGAGACTCCCAGGCAAGATGAGAGCGCCTTACGGGAGCAGCAGCCTTGTTGGAGCCTAACAGACAGGGCCTTCTTGCCTAAACTATGCCTCAGCCTTCACTGCAGAGCAGGAAGGAAGTAATGTTGAATATGAGAGCTGTGCAACTTCGTTTTCCTTCCTGCTCCAAAAGCCTCCTTCCAAAAAGCACATTTATCTTTAGTGGAGGAGAGAAAGGCCTAGCTAGCTTTCCCAGCCCAGCAGGGCAAAGGACTACCTTACTCCAGCTAGACACTCCCTTGCCAGCAGAAATCATAAGCTCTGTCAGAATTGTCTTGACACATGTGAGGCTAGGAAGAGGCCAGGCTCTCACAGTTGTCAAGCAGAGGTTTTTGTACTCTGCTTTGCATGTGCTGGGTATCACTTTTCCTGCAACTAAGCATAACACTCTCGTTCCTTTCTGTCAGGCTCCTGCCTCATCCTGCACCTCCCAGAGCAGCACAACCGTTGACAGGGACATGAACCACTTCCTCCCACACTCACCAGGCTGCCTGGTGAGTCCCAGCCATGTTGCAGTTTTGGATGAGGGCAAAGGCATCGTTGCACATCTTCTGGGCATCATAGCGGGACAGAGCACAGAAGCGTGACGCCCGGGTGTCTCCCTGCATGCGGATGACCACCATCAGCTGCTTGGCCACTCGGTGGTTCTGCAGAGAGGAGAAAAGATAGCTGTGTTTCAAGCGACACCTGCAGGAAAGAGCAGGAAAGGTCTAGCTGCCCAGAACCCTGTACTATCAGCCACTACCTCCCGTCGATGCTGTGTGACAGATGTCAGCTTGTCCTGCCTGACCTGATCTCCAAGGGGTGACATGCAGGACCAGCAAGTGCTTGTATGGCTGTGCCACACAGGATGGGAAGCAGTTAGTCCTTGCTTTTATTCAAAGGCAGCTGCACACCTTTTCTTGGCCTCCCTGCAGCAATGAAGTTAGCAGATTAGCTGCAGCCTCACCTGCAGTCTACCACTCAGATTTGAGAGTATTGCTTCCTCCCACTGCACAACACAGGCAGAGCAGCATCAGCGAAAGGCTTGCAATGGAGCAGCAGTGTGACAGGATGAAGATGCAGCGGCTTTGAGCTCCCTCCATTGTAAAGCACAGGACTAGAACTGTCCTTAGCCCTGTGGTTTTCTGGGGCAAAACCATCCTTCCTGGGCAGGCTCCTGCACACCTCTTTGCTTGGGGCACCTCAGCACACAGGCATACAGCTGAGGGTGAGTAGATTTCCTCCCCCACCACGCACCACCCTCAGCCTCCTGCAAACGGTTTGTGTGCAAATGCACACAATGGCTTTCTGAAGGCTAGCAGGGAGAATGCTGTCCCCATGCCTCCCCTCCTTACCTGGCTCCTGTCCTTGATCAGTCTGGATTCCAGCTCCAAGGCTAGCTGCAGAAGCCAGTGTTGCACCTGGACAAAATAGTGGCAACAGACAGATTGGACCTCTGCTCACAGCATGACCACCAAGCCACAGCAACACTCTGCACACTGGGGAATGCTGGAAGGGGATCAGACTGGAATGGGCATGGACCATCATGAGGCCCCATAGCTGGAGTACTCCTGGAGAAATCAGCCCAGGTGAGGATTCAAAACTGGAGGCAAGGCAGTGTAGATACCATACAAGTCCTGCAGCATTACTACTAGACTTTGCCAAGTAATCTGTGTCCCCTGTCCTGGATCTCTTTGTATCTCCCTATAGCTTTGTGGGAACCTCTCCCCAGCTAGCAGGAAAGGTGCACCCTCCCTCTTTCTTGGGGCTAGTTACCTTCTTTTTAGCAACCAAGCCCTTGAAGCCTGGCACTGTGAATACCTTTTGAACAGTAAGGCCCACGGTTTTGCTCATGGAAATTCAAAAAGGTATCCAGCCTTGTTGGAAGGAGTTTGTCAGTACATTTCTGTCAAATGTCTATTTCCTTAATCTCTAAGGCCCAAACCACTTCCTCCCACTGAGCCCTTAGGCTGAGCTACAGGGCACTGTGCCATAGAAAAGCAGCAGTTTTTCAAGCTAGTCTCAGCTTTTAGCAGTCTCATCTTCTCCAGTGCAAAGGTCAAGCCTTGTGCTAGATGCAGGGTTCTCCTACCTCCTTCTGCGTGGCCAGGGCTGTCCTCCCAGGGAAGTTCTTGCTGCAGCCAATGGACTGGGGCAGGGACCGGTTTTTGACAGGTTCATCTTCAATTCCTCTGCACAAGTCATAGAGCCAGGACCTGAAATCCACAGACAGGCAGGCATCACTGGGCAGCACATATGCCTTCTGCTAATCTGTGCTTTAAGCTCTGTCCAAGCTGTGACTCTGCCTCTCATTCCCAGCTCTGCACTTGCAGCTTTAACTGAACAGGCAGGCTTCCTTCAGGCCACAACTGCCTGTCAGCACAATTTCTCCACCTCTTCTCCCGAAATGGCAACAGTTTACCAGTCTGCAGGGCACCCCAACCACTGCTGCAGGCCCAGAAGTGGTGTTTCAGGCTCCAGTCCAGCCTTGTAATTTCCTCTGTAATGAGACTATCATGCCTGTCTGCTTCTCAACCTGCAGGGAGCCCTTCCCAGGCACCATTCTTAAACACTGTAGAGGAAGGCTGACAGGCAAAAACATTATCCTGGGGAGGGTGCCTGGGAGCAGGCAAGACTGGAAACCTGCTTGTGGGCCAGCTAGATCAATGCTTCTCAAAGATGTCACTTAAGTTTTACCTTCCAACCTTCCTAATAACAGCAGAACAACCTGTGACCAAAAGGAAGTCTCAGTTACTGCTAAGAGCCAAGTTGTGATAAGCAGTTTATCATTACCCAGTTTTGTCTCCAAAGTGAGTCTTGAGTTCTGTTTCACTGAACTGTGTCAGCTGCCCAATGTACTCTATTCCCAGGATGTCTGTGATTGCAGTGCCAAGCTTGCCTCCCAGGTTCCGGCTATGGCAGAGGAAAAACAGAGAAAGAGAAAGCACACTTGAAGAATCATGTGGAGACTATGACAAGTTTTCTTGCAGCAGCTGTCCCTAGATCAGGACAGATAGAAGCAGTCACAAATTAACAGGACAAAGGAGAATACTTGGTACAAAACAGCTCTTCTGCTTGTAGTAGAAGGGCACATAGGAGATGAGGTGGGGATGGCTCCCTAGCTTCCCCATATTCAGTGCTGCTCCCTCAGGCTCCTTTGACAGGATCCCACTTGCAGAATGAGATCCCAAACCATGCTCTGAAGAATGCCTCACATGCTCCCTGCTTCCTCCCACACAGACAGGACTCTTCCCCACACCCCTTCCATTCCTAGTAAGACACTGAAGGCAGAGAGCAGCAGTGCAGATCTGGAGAGCAGGGCCAGGGATCCATTCCTCTGGAGCTGCGGTGCTGGTAACAACTCTTCCCTACACCAGAAGTAGTAATTCTGCACAGTGTGGATGCTCAAAACCAAACCACATCTGCTCTCTGGGAGCACAGCTCTGTGACTCACACTGGGGCACACCTATGGCCTCCTTGCCCACATTTGCTCCTTCCTGCCTTACACCTATGCACCCCAGCAATCATCTTGAGCACAGCTCTACCCAGGGAAGGGCTGCCCACAAGATGCTAATGGGCTATCCCAAGCACACTCCTCCTCAACTGTCACTCACAGCCATGAGGGATTAGTGGCAGGATTTCCTCTGTTTCTTACAAGCACTGATGAGCAGTTACTTGTGGAGTTAAAAGCCTTCGCTGACTGCTACCAATTAGCATCAAATTGCTCTCTGTTGAGGTGGCCAGGAACAGTTTCCTACCCTCAGGTCATTTTAGTTCTGCTCACACAAACAATGATGACAAACCAACAGGAGCAAGTACCACAATAATGAAGGCAGGATCTCTTCCTGATATAAAGCCTGGGTTGTGGAGGAAGCACAGTGTACCAGCTTTTCAAATACATGCTTTTGCCACAGAGCAGCTTAGCCCAAGCCCCAAGATACACAAAAGCAGGGAGCTCCCCAGGACTTACATATTGCCAACAGGCAGTTGGCTGAAGAGCTGTGGGACAAATCGTGAAGAGACTAGAGTCTGACGGTTGGGCTTGTTTAACCCACAGGCCAGTTTTGCCAGTGTCTGTAACACAGAAAGAGTGGAAACCCTGTTATTACAAACCCTGCACATTGTGACCCTACCTAACAGCTTGTGCTGCATCACCTCTAAGAGCTGCCTTTGGAATAACTACTAGGAAAGACATGCAAGTTGCACTTGCAAAGGAAATCTGCAACATACAGAATTACTAGCCTGGAAGGGATGTTCTTCAGCCTGTCTGCTTTACAGCTTCCATTCCCACATACCACAGGATCAACAATACACAAATGTTTAGTGAGCTGTTTGGTGTTTTTTTTGAGCAAGTCTAATAACTTCCTCTTTCCCTGCTTTACCACACACCCTATAACTAAGCAAAATATCTTTCTTGCCTACTGAACCATGATCTTTATTAACAGCCTGGTTTACAGGCTTACATACATTCTTACTTTTCTAGACAAAGCAGATCACTTGCCTTCAATTTTTCATATCCAGGCATTTTCCAGATGTCCAATGATTGTTAATATTGTTTCATTGGAGATTCTTCCAAGTTTACCCATACTGTTTACCAAGTGAAATGCTACAAGCTGAACCGATCACTGAGACTTCATGGGGAGAAGTAATTTACTATTTCTGACACCTTCTCTAATCTGCACATGCTGAAACAGGATTTGCCATTTCAACAAGAGCACTCATATTGCTGACTCATCCTGCTGCTTGTCCACAGTAACTCCAGGCTACTTCTGACTTACTGTGCCTTAGCCAAAAGCCTGCTGGTTGTTTTTTTCCTGTAAACCACAAAAACAGTCCACAAGTATTGTGCTTGTGGTATTAGATATACAGTCTTCAGGGATAGCACAGTATGTCATAATTTCTTTACTCTCTTTAAAAAAAAAAACAACCAAAACAATGCTAGCATAGAAAATGGAAGTTGGGAAAGGCTGCTAGGGCTAGAAGGGATGCTCTCATTCTTAATTAAAGACAAAACGCCAAATTGAACATCCTTTCCACTGGAAATTTCTGTATCAGTTATCTTCCTCAGCTAGTTCATTTCTGCCTTACAGTTTGCTCTAGTCTTAAGGTGAGCCACTGCAGAATTAGCTATGTACAGCTGGTAATAATTCCAGTTGTTTCTGCAGCAGTCTAAGATGAAATTTATATTCCTTAAGTTCCAAAGCATTTTTTTAGTGAGAGCTTGCATTTTTGAAGTCATAGCTGTAAAGATAAGCTCCTTTTGCAAAGAATGAAATGAGTGCTAGATGCTCTCACTAAACCACCCTGCACCCAGCAGGAAACCCTTTATAGCTGCAGCATCTAAGTCCGTTTGTTTCTGCAGCTGCTGTCCTGCATGAAGTGCCCCTGTGGCTGCTCTCAGTGCACAGCCAGCAGGGGTAAAGACCAATCAACCAGAAAGAGGAAAAGCAACGGGACTCACCTCAGTGCCCCAACCTAGTTTTCTTCCTCCAAGTTACTGGGAACCTGTGTCAGTAAAAAGCGTTCCCTGGCTTCTATCATAGCCACTGTTGCCTAAAACTTAAGGTGAAGGTTTCCTGCTTAAGCTTATTTTTTTTCCAAAGAAAACTCTCCTATGGGACTTTTCTTCCCAGGGAGCAAACTCATTGGGGTACACCAGGAATCCAGGCAGTAAATTAATTGAGTGCTGACTGCACAGGACATGTCTCTGGGAAAAGAAAAAAAAACCTCTTCCCCTTCCCAGATGTTCTGAAATTTCCCTGAAGGTGTGTTCACACATGGCTGCATTCCCCACTCGGCTCATCTTCTATGGGAGGCTTGGAAGAATGCATAGGAGAGTGTCTACAGCACACTCTGCTACTCAAAGGAAAATCAGGCTGATGTGTTACGTGCATACCTTGTTGTGCGAAATCCCAGCTGAACACCTGAATCCAGTGGCTTCTTCTACAGCCACCCTTATTTCTTCCACAATTACTGCACCCATGGTTAGCTGCAGGTCAGGACAGTCAGGGTTATCAAAAGATAGTGATGCCAGCCACTCATGCAAGCCACACTGCCGCAGCTCCTCTGGAAAGGGGACACAAAGCGGATCAATGTGAGCATTTCTTGCTGATCCCAGCAAAGGGACCAGTAGCATCAGACAGCTCCAGCCAACAGCCACATGCTTCTGTAACTGTGCCAATAGCAAGGACGAGAACAAGCACCTTAAAAAGCATTCATTGGGGAAAACACAAATCCCATTTACCATGCTTTTGCTTCAGGCAGGGCGAAAGCAGCCAACCCTCTACCTCTGTTGCTCTACGAGGTTTATTACCGATGGGGCAGGAGAGGGACAGCACAGGCGGCCCGGGGGATGTCAGCACTAGGCTCCTTTCTCGCCGCACTGGGCTGCCTCAAAGCCAAGCCGTTAGAGCTGCCCCACTGCGCTATGCAAAGCTGCGGCCCAAGCCCCGCGGGGCCACCCCCGGGGCCGGGTCGGTGCGTACCCTTCCCGCCGGGCTGGCGGCTAGGGTCGTCGGGCAGACCCTGCACGAAGGTGGTGGGCAGCAGCTCGGCCGCCAGTGGATGCCCCTGCAGGGCCCGCAGCCGCTCCCGCGCGCTGCCCGTCAGGTCCAGGTACGCCTCGTCGATGCTGGCCCGCTCAATGGCGGCGAAGCGCGACAACACCTGCATCACCTCCGCGCTGGCATCTCGGTACCTGCCGGGCGGCGGGCACAGCCTCAGGCGCCACCCCGTGTAAGGCGGTCCCCGCCGCCGCCCCACCACCACCACCACCCCTGGCCCCGCTCACCGGGTAAGGTCGGCTTTGCCCCGCGCCTGGGGCACCCGCGCCAATACCAGCTCAGGGCACAGCGCCCGCGCCTCCGATGCCCACATCCCGCGGGACACGCCGAAAGCGCGCGCCTCGTAGCTCACCGCGATGATCCTGCAAGATACGGAGGGTAGTGCAGGACAGGCACGGCCCCTTGAGGAGCGGTACATGGGGCTGGACCCACGGGCGTTCGGCCCGCCAGCGACGGCCGCGGAGATACCTACCCGCCGCCCTGCCACTCGGTGTACTGCACGACAGCACAGGGGCGGCCACGCAGTTGCGGGTCGAGGCGCTGCTCCACTTGCATGAAGAAACAGTCCATGTCCACCAGGGCCACCACACGTTCCTGCCCCCGTGACATCTCACCACCATCTCCTTCCCGTCCGACTCACTGATTGACTGACTGCCCGCCACAGTGGAGTGACACGCGCCGCTCTGCCTACCGGGAGAGGAACGGGTAGGCGGGTCCTGCGCTGGGCACGCAGGGAGTTGTAGTTCTTGTGGGAATTCGCCGCGAGGGTGCGCGGCCCATGCGCTTTCCCCGCCTGCTCCTTCCCTCCCCCTGAACAGTGTATGCGCAGAGCCTCTAAGGTGTCGCGCGTGCGCCGCGTGCTGGCCGCCTCCTTCTCTAGCTTGTTGGTGACCGGTGGCGTGGGCCCGCTGCTGCCATCGCCATGTCCGCCGAGCAGGTGAGCGGCCTTTGCGAGCAGCTGGTGAAGGCGGTGACGGTGATCATGGACCCAACCTCTACACAGCGCTATCGCCTGGAGGCGCTGAAGGTACTCGGAGGGGGAAGGGAGGGGAGGCGGCGGGCTCTGGCCACGCGGGTGCTCTGTCCCTACGGTCCCGGGGCCCTCTCGGGCCCGGCGGGCGAAAAGAGGGGCCGGCCGGCCCCAGGCAGCCCCCAGGGCTCTGGGAGTTGCCAGGAGGCAGAAGAAGGCGGCGAGGGCTGTGCCTGCGTGGCGCTGAGGGGTTCGGGTGGGCTCCTTTCGGCGTGCTCTCTGGGATGTTGAGACTGTCCCCCCACCGTTCTCGACCTCACTGTGCCTGCTCCTGTGTTTTAACTGCGTGTGCCCGTTTCCGGTCCTTTCCCAGTTCTGCGAGGAGTTCAAGGAGAAGTGTCCCATCTGCGTGCCCTGTGGGCTGAAGCTGGCCGAGAAGACGCAGACGGCCATCGTTCGGCACTTCGGCTTGCAGATCCTGGAACATGTGGTCAAGTAAGGCAGCTCATCCCGCCGCCCATGCCCCTGCACTGGGGAACACGGTCAGCCCGTTGCCATGCATCTACTCCTGTAGGCTCGGCTCCCCTTCTGGAGCCTCACACTTTGAGGACGGACTCTCGGGATGCAGAGTCTGTTCTGCAGTAGAGGACAGTTGCTATTCTGCTCTGTTTCTTTCCTCCTCAGTAAAAGGAGGAGGAGAAAATGGCTTTGGGGAGGTTGGGAGGATTGATTCAGCATGTTCTAAAACATGTTAACGCAAGATGTGAATAAGCATACAGGGTTATCAGAAGGTCTTTGTGGCATTCTCTGTCATTAGCTGGATGCTAACAAAGAGGCTTTGTGTTAGTCCACTTCTGGGATTCCTCTTCTGCCTCTACAGACCTGATGCTTTGTGCTTTTGCTGCTTCTCATGTGTGTTGATCTCAGTGGTGCACGCCCATTTGCCAGCAGCACTTTTAACTCGGCCTCTTCATTAAGGGCTTAAGCACTGCAAGAGTCAGAGAGCTGTAGTGTCTCTCTAGTTTAGGTAAAGAAGTGATGACTAATAAGAATTGTCAGTGATCTTTATTAATGTTTTGACTTTGTCTCCTTTTTGTTTCTTTCATTTTGTTTTCTCTTCTTTTAAACTTTCCAACAGATTCCGCTGGAACAGCATGCCTCGCCTAGAAAAACTTTATCTAAAGAACAATGTCATGGGCCTCATATCTAGTGTGAGTACTCTCTGTTCCAGACTGTTCTTTGAAACATCATTCTAAAACTTGGAGATAGAAGGTGGGAGTGAAAGGAGAAAAGGCTCCAGTTAATGAGCATGCACATAATTGAACCTGAGTTCAGTTATGCATTTCATTACTTTCTTACTGTGCATCCATGGTTGTTCAAGTGCTTTTCTGTGTCTTATAGTCAGGTCAGTAACCATGCTGCCTCTTACGGTAGGAAGTTGTGAGACTTGTATAACACATATATTCTTAGGAGGAAATTCAGTGTGTCTGAATGTTCTTACGCTTTGCAAGAATACTAAAGTAATTATCTTAGTCATGTTTTCTCTATTATTTTGATTGCTTTTGTGAACAAGTGACTTCTTCTTTTGAGGAAAATCCTTTTGGTTCCTACAGTTCCAGTAGCTATGGGTACTTGGGAGGGTAAGAGTATCCTCCAAGGTAGCTGGGATGAAGAGCTGCCCAGTACTGTGTTGTTTCATTACTTTTATTTTGTGTGGTTTGGAGTATTTGCAACCACTGTGCTTCCCAGATCAGAAATTTAAATGTCTGTTATTTGCTGTTTTGTATAACTCTTCCCCTCTTCTATCATAGGGAACTCAAAGTATTCTGGAGGAAGAAAGTCACATTAAGGATGTTCTGTCTCGCATTGTGGTGGAGATGATAAAGCGGGAATGGCCTCAGCACTGGCCTGACATGCTAAAAGAGCTGGATACTCTCTCCAAGCAAGGGGTATGAAACACACCTGTCTGTTCTCTTCTGCTTCCTCATAGTATCAGTATTGGTCTTCCATCATACTGAGGGAAGCCTGACTCACTCACGGTTGGGTGAGAGAGGCTGATGATGGACTCAAAAGTTCATGTAAGATATCCTAGGAGATGATTTTAGCAGAGAGAACGCCATCCTCCTGCTTTCCCAAGATGTGACTTGTATCTTCATTCATGTTCACTCTCTCTTTACATCTCTGAACTAGCCTCTAGAGATTTTAGTGTTTGAGCTGTGCTAATGGAGTGTATTTCATTTTGGGCCATCAGGAAACTCAGACAGAACTGGTGATGTTCATCCTCCTTCGTTTGGCTGAGGATGTGGTGACTTTCCAAACTCTGCCTACCCAGCGGCGGCGAGATATCCAGCAAACCCTGACTCAGAACATGGAGAAGATCTTCAACTTCCTACTAACTACCCTGCAGCAGAATGTCAACAAGTACAGACGCATGGTAAGAGTCTCCTTGAGTTCAGTCAGTGCTGGAAGTGTTAAGGAATTGGGATATGATTCGCAAGTCAACCATGTAAGTGCAGGAACTGTCTGAAATCCATTGCTGTCACTGTGAGGCAGGGCTCTGCTGTGGCCTGGGAAGCCAGTGCTGATTAGAGAGACTAAAGACACAGAGTTGACAGGGTTAGTGTTGATAGTTCAGATTTGCTAGTGTAAATGGCTTGAGTGGATGCATGCCTCATCTGTACTGTTGGAATGCTCTGCTGATGCTAGGGGCGTATGGCTTAGCAAAAGGTGTGGTTGTGGCAGAAATGGGTAGATTTGGGGGAGTTTAAGTAATACAGTGGCAAAGAGATGCTGTCCTGGGCTTGTATCTGCTCTCTTAGGTGGCAGTGGTGTCTTTGTGGTGATGCACCAAAATGTATGAGTTTTTGATGTATCTGCATTGCATCCAGGCCTCTCTGTCCTTTTCTCTGAGAGATCAGGAAGCCTTTTCCTGTGAAGTTGTGATGAGGAGCACTCTTCCTTTCTGTGCAAAGAGACTTCTTTCTTGAATTCTTACCTTGAGTCAGATGTGCAGGTTGGTCAAGATGGATGGTGAAGGCAAGTCTCTAGCCCAGTCTGTTCCTCTGAGAAGTGGATTTGAGAGTGAAGCACAGTTGAGAAACCAATCTAGAAATAGGTTCCTTAGGTGTATCTTGTTCTTGTTTTCTGTACTTAAAAGCCAGAGTTACACTAAGTGTGAAACTGGGAGGCGATGAAAACCCTTTCCTGCCTGACGTCTATTTTTAATTTTCCTGATGCACTAACTGGCTGAATAAACTCGTCTGTAGTGCACATACTTCTCTGTGCAGTTCATGGTGGTGGGTGGGAGACCCTGGTTTGTTTTGTAGTCTGGTTGAAATGCATTTACTGGTAAGGTTTGATTTGCAATGCTTGAGGCTCTGGAGTGTGGCTGCTTCTGCTAATGGTGGAATCTTTCTGATTGGCAAGGTTGGAGCACCCCAGGAACAAGAAGCTCTCACCTCTCCACAGGTTAGCAGATCTTTGGGATGTTTGTGCACAGGGTAAATTCTGAGGGTTGGGTGTTCACTTAACCTGTCTGCGCACTGAGACTGGGGGAGATGATGTACAGTTCTCCAGGATCATAATAATCTGCAGTTCTTACAAGTATGCAGTTCTTGTATGGTGGCTCCATTGTTAAATGTTTGGGGGACAACCAGATTAACTTAAAATCACTGCACTTGGATACATTGATGGACAGTTTGCAATGCAAAATCTTGCAGCAGAAAGAAATGTTTGTGGTGTCTTTGTATTTGGAAAACAAATCAAACCAGAGTGTCATTTGCACTAGTCAAAAAGATGGTGCAAGCAGTGCATTGCTGCTGTTAAGTGTTTGGAACTGCAAGTTGGGCTGTAGGCTTTTGCCCCAGCTCTCTCCAGCTCTCTTTCTGCCCATAAACAAATCACGTGCCCTTTTCAGACATCAATCTCAGTATATAAAAGCCACCAGCATCTTTCAGAGTCTGGCTTCTGGATGTAAGATGCTCTAAAAGGTCCAAAGTTTCTTCTATGGAAGCTTCCAGGAAGCGCTGAAATGCCTTTCCTTCTTGTCCCCTGTGTCTCCCTGGTGCCTGCTGACTGAAGTGTCATCTTTTGGATGAGAAGGAAATTGCAACTTAACTTGCAATTCAGAGCCCTGTTGTCTTACTTGCCACGAGGCTGCAGAGCTGGTTGTGATGGCTGCAGCAGTGTCCTGAGCAGAGGCTGTGTTGCAGCCTCTTTCAGTAAGGAGCTGTTCTGTGAAGCTGCTTCTGGCTGCATTCTTGATAATAAGCCTGTCCACCAGTGCTTGGGTGGAAGTGTTCTGTAGCTGCTCACTTACCATCTCTTGTTTTCTTTTTCAGAAGACTGATCTGGCTCAGGAACCAAAGGTGAGTGCACCTATGCAGGAGTTAATGCATTAGTCATTCTTAAGACCAAGACTGCTTAGAACTTGGCCTTTTGCAGGCTTTGGAGTCTATTACCTGCATTTCTCCCTTACAATTTTTTCACCCATAATACAAATCTCTTGAGATGAGAGTGGTGATGTGTGGCAGCAGAAGGGTCCAAGCCTCTCACTCTCTCAAGGTTGTTCCTGTTCTGGAGAGTCGATAGCTTTAGGTGGGAATTGTTTCTCTTTTGCTCTAACTTCTTGCCTGCTCTCTGTTCACAGGCCCAGGCAAACTGCCGTGTGGGGATAGCAGCACTCAACACCTTGGCTGGCTACATTGACTGGGTGGCCCTTAGCCACATCACAGCAGATAACTGCAAGCTTTTGGAAATGTTGTGTCTGCTTCTAAATGAGCCTGAGCTCCAAATAGGAGCAGCAGAGTGCCTCCTTATTGCTGTCAGCAGGAAAGTGAGTTCTTCCTTCTCAGCAACTCTTGTTCCCCTTTGTTTTCCTCCTATTCTCCTATATTGTTCTTCAGATTGATCAGTGATGTCTTTGTCCTTTTATTGAAAAAACAATTAAAATTTGGTTGCTTATATTAATGATATTTAGCATGAAAGTCATGCCAACACGATACATACAGCAACTGTTGGAACCCTCTCCAGCTTTTGTGCTTAACTTTCCTTGCAGTTTTGAAGTTGGAGATCCCACTGACTCTTCCTCCCCCCCCCCCCCCCCCCNACAACTGTGAAGTGGGAAATACTGTCACCAGCTGTGTCATCTGGCAGCTCAGACAAATGACAGCAGGATCTAAATGTGTTTGACCCATACATTGACAAGCAGTTTAGTGTCAAGGCTGAGTGTTATATCAGCTGCCTTTAAGTAACCAGCCAGTCTGCTGTGAAGAAGAGATAATGTTTCAGGATCTGTTTTTTGGTTTAAAGTTCCTGTGGTGGATTTGCTTGGGGAGATTTCTTTTGATCAGGAATACCTTAGAGTTTTTGGGAAGTTTTTACAGAAATAATTTGTGTACTGTCAGCCTCTTCCCAGATAGAAGGACAATTGGGCATCTCCTAATCTCACTTGCAGATGGGAATAAATACTTACATAGATAGGAATAAGTATGTATGTTCTAACTGAAGCATTTGGCATATTTTACACATAGGGTAAGCTGGAGGACCGGAAGCCTCTGATGGTCTTGTTTGGAGATGTTGCTATGCACTACATTCTCTGTGCTGCTCAGTGAGTACCATCCTGTTGCTGTTGTCTCACAAAAAAAACTGCTTACAAATGTAGATTTGATTTGCAAAAGGTATTGCTGCTTAACTGCAGGAAGCTGGGACTGGGTTAGGAGAGAACAAAACCATGATCTCTTCTGCAAAACCTGAAAAACTGCAAGTTTTGTCAAATGTCATAACTGAAGGATGAAGTGGTGTCAATGTCAGAGCTTCCCCAGCACCCTTTCAGGAGGGACTCTTTAAGAGAGGCAATTTCAGAGGTTTTAGATGACAATAAAGCAGTACTTCTTGACAGTAGCAAAGAAAATGCAGTAGAATCAAATTGCTTTAGTCTTCTTTTTATCTACAAGACAGACAGCAGTATGGCTATTACTTACAGTGCGAGTAACTGTGATCCTCTTTTTTCCCCTCTCTCCACATTCCCAGGACAGCAGATGGAGAAGGCCTTGTGGAGAAACACTACGTTTTCTTGAAGAGACTTTGCCAAGTTTTGTGTGCATTGGGCAGCCAGCTATGTGCATTGCTAGTAAGTCTCTGCTAATACCAGCAGCAACTCCAGCAGGGCTAGTTTTTAGGGCTGGGGCTGAGGCTACTCTGATCTAAGGTAAGAATCAGGGTTCTGGCTGTACCTTTGGTAGCTGTAGGGTTCTCCCCACACATTTGGAAAAAGCAGAAGTTGCTCTGCTTGCAAGTGGGATAACTATCCTGACAAGTCATAGGAATGTAGAATGGAGGGCTGGTGATTAAATTCAGGTCTCTGCTGTCAACAAGAGTTCTCTCCTATAACCTCTGTGAACTGCTGAAGCTTCATTGAAAATTGGTCAAGTTTCTTGCTATCTACTGCTACAGAAAAACTATCCCAGGAAATTATTATTGTATTATAAGCCTTTTAAATTTCCCTATTAAAAATAACTCAGAGTATACCCATTTGTTCTTTTACCAAGATTCTCTTAAGCTGAAGGAAGAAATAGGTTTTGTTCTGGTGTTCATCTTTCTGATGCTTTGTGTGAAGATGAAGATGGACATTGATGCTTTGCGTGCCGTGCTGTTTGCTCCCTCCATTGAGCACAGTGCTATAGTAAAGAAGGCAGGCTTGTTGAGAGATGCTGTTTGTGGGGAGACTGAGGCATCCAGGCTGTGGAAAATGATAGAGCAAAGTAAATTCTCACAGGGAGGGAAAATAAAAAAAACCCCAAAGTCTTTAAGAATTTATTCCTAAAAAGAATGGACAGCATACAAAGGGTGTATTATTACTTAAAGTGACTTCACTTGCTGTTAGACAGTGGGAACTGCTAGTCTACAATGAAGTAATGCAATGGGGATTTGAATCCTCTCATTCCAATTCACCTGTGAGAGGCAGCACTGAGCTGTACAGCTCCAGAACAGGAATCTTGAGGGTACCAGGTCATACTATGTTTAGTGAGGAGCACAGAACATTGAATTTATAGCTCTGGGCTAAATTTATTTTCCTTACAAACTTCCCAGAAAGTTATTTGTAAGAGATGTCCATATATTAAATGCAAGAAACATTTGGAGGAATGGGTGTGAAATCATCCAGGTGTATTTGCTTGTGAAAGTCTGCAGTAGCAAATTGCTCCACTTCGGTACTGCTGGGTGAGCTTGACCCAGCAGGAGTAAAATTGTGACTTGTGGTAGCAGCAGTAGCAGTTATGAGTTTGGTTTTAACAGAACTCCTAGTATCTTGAGAAGTCACCCTTTTCAATGAGGGTAGTGCTGCCTCCAGCAGCCCCAGGCTGGTCAGCAAAACTTGATACTCCTCAGGCTATACTGGTTTCAGAAAAAAACTCCTTTTAGGTCTGTGGCCTTGGGTGTAGTGCTCCTGCTTACACAAGCCCAGCATGACACAGAGTTAGTAATTTTGTGAAATTGTTTGTCTTCCTAATAGGGCTCTGATTGTGATGTGGAAACGCCAGCCAACTTTGGGAAATACCTTGAATCATTTTTAGCCTTCACAACCCATCCCAGCCAGGTATGGAAAGGGCTGAAGGTCTCATGTATACCTCTGTAAGAATGTGTGAATGCATAATTGAGCTAACCTATACAAGACTGCGGAACTTCAGCTGTCAGATACCTCTTTCTAGGGTCTCCATTTCAGCTGAATACTTGGAAGGCAGAGTGGTTTCTCCTCTGTTACCACCCCATCAGGAACAGTGCCTGACATGAAGGTGCTCACTATAAAGTGCAGAATTTGCAGTCAGCCCTAGTATTTACCTAGAGACTTCTGGCATTCTGGAGTTTTGGGTTGTGCCTGCAAGCTGCCTAGGCCTCAACCAAATAGTCGGTGTAATTTGCTATTGCCTTCTGTTAGCAACACAACATTAGTAGTAGAGATTCCAGCACTGAAATTCTTCTCTGTTTTCCTCTCTTCTTTCTTCTCTTGCCAGTTTCTGCGCTCTTCCACGCAGATCACATGGGGAGCCCTGTTTCGGCATGAAGTCCTATCTCGTGACCCATTGTTGCTCGCTATGATTCCCAAGTATCTCCGTGCTTCTATGACCAACCTAGTGAAGGTATGTGGGAATGGCAGCCACACAGGTGTGAGAAGGTGCCTAGGTGAACATGGCCTGTAGATCCTGGGGAGAATCTCCATCTCTATTGTGTCTGCTGGAGACATGATCACCAGGCCACTGAGCAAAGAGATCTGTCTCAGCATTTTACTGTCTGCTCCTTGTCTTCAGTCTACATCTCTTTGAAGCTGGTGTTAGCTATGATGGGTGACTTCTCTTTTTTCCTGACCTTGTCTGCTCTGTCTCTAGGTGGGCTTTCCCTCTAAAACAGACAGCCCCAGTTGCGAATACTCACGCTTTGATTTTGACAGTGATGAGGACTTCAATGCCTTCTTCAACTGTAAGTTGCCATCACCTGGTATCAGTGCTATTGCTTGTGCTTTTCTTCTTACTTGCAGTTGCTGGCTGAGCTTGGAGCCTGCCATGTTGGCTTGGCAGCTTCCATTTGTGTCTTGACTCTTTCAGCCTGAATCTTGGAGATAAATTAATTTATGATTTTCCTGTTGCAGCTCAGGCATTTAATTTTACTTCCTTACTGCTATTAGTTTGCCTCTTGGTCAGTAAATAGCCTAGTAGCATTTGTTACCTAGTGTCAAAGAAAATGTACATCTTGGTCACCTTGAGGAGGAAATGAGACAGCCTGGAGTCTTCTAACCCAAACAGCTCAGATTAGGAGAGGAAGACAGCTTACAAAAGACTTTAAATGTCCTTCCACCAAAAAAGGTCTCTCTTGGCCGTGTTAAGAAGCTTCTGGTCCAGTACAAATAGCTAGAGTTGAGCCATTAAAATAGCCAAATATAATCATGATCTTAAACCAGCAAATGGCAAAGTCAGGATATTAGTAACTTTATTTTTCCTTTCTTTTTGTGTTTTACTTCACAAACCCAAGGTTGATTTTCACTGGCTGGTATATAGTGGTACTCACAGGTGGCTGGGAGGATGTACTTAATAAATTACTTAAATTCTACTTTTTACATTTATATTATTTATTGAAGTTTTAAATGTTGCCATTTTTATTGCTTATTAGATTGTTTATTTGTTTACTTATTGTAATAAATCTATTTGGGTGGAAATCAAAAAGTAGCTAAATGCAGAAAGCCAGAATTTGAAGTTATTTTGGGGAGTTAAATTATATTGAAGATATTAAATATAGAAGAAAGTTAAACATAAAATAAAATTAAGCCAGCTTTTCTAAATGTATAAGTTACATCTATAGTCAGCAGAACTGATTCTTTTGTGTGGTCATGTAGTGGAATATTTGGAACAAATGAAATTCATGTTCTGTGCTTTACTTTTAATAAATCTTTGAAACTGAAAAAATGACTTCTTTGGGTTTTTTGAGTCGTCCTATAATCTGAACTGAGTTGTGTTTAGCTGAAGGAAATTGTAGTTACCTAATGCTGTTTTTTTATCTCAGTATCTCAAAGTGCTTTGTAAGAAGCAAACATGTACAGTGTGAAGAATTTTTTTTAATGGAAAATAGAGGCTTAATTGGAGTAAATATGGGTTCATCATAGAGTTTCATAATTCATACTGCATTTTAACTGAGGTACTTTTTATGTTAATCCCTCATTTTTTAGGCCATTTAAATTGCTTCCAGAATTGCTCACCATGTTACACCTAGTTTACCGACTATATTTGAGCTTAGGACACAGCTCTTGTCATAGCAAGAGTTCAAAATGTTCCCAGGTCTGCAGAGCTGAAGGTGACCTTTGGGCAAGGGAGAATTTGCAGCATCAGCTTGTTGCATGATGTCTGATTTTTTTTTTCCCTGCAGCTTTCCGAGCCCAGCAAGGAGAGGTGATGAGGATGGCTTGTCGTCTGGACCCTCGGACTGGCTTCCAAATGGCTGGTGAATGGCTGAAGTACCAGCTCACAGCTCCTGTTGATACTGGACCCATGAACTGTAAGTTACCTGGGGAAAAAAAAAAACAACAAAAGGGATGTGGGATTTTTTTAATTCAAGCCAAGAAGAAATTGTGCTTTTTTTGCCCTTTTGTTGTTGTTGTTTGTTTGTTTTTGTTAGGGGAGAGCCAAGACTCAACACTAGGTTTTCAGGCTTTTAAGGTCTTTGTGAGTTAAAATCAAATCAACTGCACCCCATAGTTAACCATTTGCAGATGACCTATGGCATAGCTAATGTATTCTCTAATGTATTCTCATCTGGAATACTGTGTCCAGTTCNTCTCTCTGCAAAACAGAATCACAGAATCATTAATGTTGGAAGAGACTTCTAAGATCAAGTCCAACCATACCTATCACTAACATACCACTAAACCATGTCCCTAAGTAGAACATCTATACATTTCTTAAACACTTCCAGGGACAGTGACTCCACCACCTCCCTGAGTAGGCTGTTTCAAGACTTAACAGATGCAACTGTCCCTCTGATACAATTTTAGAATTATTTGCACCTTGTTATCTCTGTAACATATTATTTCTGTCCAGGGAAGTTCTGCCTGTCTGGAAAATCCCTCTGTCAGTCACCTTGCTTTCTTCCTGTGAAGCAAGGCCACTTGATGCTCTGCAAAGTCACACTGAGGGCAGTCTTGCCTGCAGTGCTGATGCTGGGCATGTGGTCTCCATCTTTTAATTCTACCTTCTGGGATTTGTTGGTACTGCTCCTTACAGTATCTCAGAGGTCAGACTTATGTCTCAGGAGCTTTCACATGGGTGTACCTTGATTCCTTCCTGTGCATCCCTGCCAGGCATCTTGCAGGGAATGCTGTATGGCCAAAATACTTCGGAGTGCTAAGCTGTTGCAGTGTGGGAGCTTATCAACCTGATGTTGTACATGGAGAGGAGCACAGTGAGAGCTCCAGTATTTTCTTCCTTGCAGCTAAGACAGGGGAAGGTCTCTGCTCCATCTTCTCTCCATCCTTTGTGCAGTGGGATGCCATGACCTTCTTCTCGGAGAGCGTCATCAGCCAGATGTTTCGAACCATGGATAAAGATGTATGTATATCAGATGCTCTTGCCTGCTCTCCTGGCTTGTTCTAGGTTGACATGAGGTAGTTTGGGGTTTTTTCAGCTATGTTGTCCTTGAAAAGTTTGTAGTAGCCAGTTACCTTCATGTAAAAACTGAGATTGTTTGATGAGTGATTCACATGAGGAATGATGGGACCAAACTCATACTGGCTTACTCTCAGGAATGTCTTGGTTCTGGACACTATGCCATGAGAAGTCACAGGAGAGTGGTCAGGTAACATTCTATGATTCTTTGACATAGCACCTTGCTAGAGGAGTAGAGGACTACTTAACTGAAATTTCCCAAGTTTATTCTTTTTAATTACCCCCTGTTTTGTTGGTGTTGGTTGTTTTTTTTTCTTTATTAATGTTTGGAGGTTTTAACTTTGAACTGAATGAGAAAAACTTATGCTCAGGGAATAGGAGATCAGAACAAATTCTGCTCTTTGTTCAACAGCAGACAAATCAGAAGGAAAGCATTTTTTCTTAGTCTGATGTAGACTAACTTGATTTTTTTTGTTAGATTAGGCTGCTCTTTCAGTTTAGTTCATCATTCTAATCACAGTAAAGTAATTACATGGTAATTAATACAGTTGGTTAAGTGTGGAATCTGTTGGACAGAGTCAAGAGGAGAATTAGGAGCCAAAGTGAGAGAAAGGAAATTTACCTTTCCTGAAGATGCAAGGAATAGTATGGGGAGCTGAGATGGGACTTGACTGCCCTACCAATAATGGCAATGCTGCTGTCCTTTTTCCTTCAGCAAGTGCACATAGCACGATTAAACTGAGATTCCCACTATTTTGCTTTCTACTTGGAGAGCAGCAGTGTGCACTTGAGAGGCCTGATATGATAGCAGCAGCTCTGTGGCCTAGCTATAGGAGTTGTAGAATGTGTATTACAGGCTCAACTACTGAGTGATGCCTCTTTTTTTCTTCTTTCCGTTTGCTGCCTTTGTAGGAAATCCCAGTGAATGATGGCATAGATCTGCTGCAGCTTGTCCTTAATTTTGAAACAAAGGACCCTCTAGTCCTGTCCTGTGTGCTCACCAATGTCTCTGCTCTCTTTCCATTTGTCACTTACCGACCAGAATACCTACCACAAGTACTTTCCAAGGTAGGTCCTTGCAGACCATGCTAAAATCAGATAGGCTTTTAGTGGTGCAAGGCCATTGTACTAAACTGCAGGAGGATTCTCTTGGCATTACTATCAGGAAAGGGCTATCCTTCATGTTATAAGATGGGAAAAACTGAGTCTTGTGTAAGAAGAAATGATGTCAAATAACACACATTTTTCAGTTTATAGCCTTAAATGCTTAACATTAAGTGCATGCTCCAGCCAGTAGACATGATGATTTATTGGCCTTGCTGTGCTGATGGCTCATCTTTCAACTTCAAGGTTCTTCACTGATTGATGAAATTACAGTAAAGTCTTATGATCTGTTCCTTGAGCTCAAAATACATGAGTGCTAGATATGAACAAATTATGTGAGTTTTTTGATTTATTTTTTTTCCTCTCTTTTCTCACAGCTCTTCGCTTCAGTTACCTTTGAAGTTATAGAAGAAAGTAAGGTATGTCTGAATTGTTATCTACTAATGAGCTATAAGAGTTTGATCAAATCATACTCTATGTGAGAGCATGCTGAGTCTGAAGATTCTGCTGTGGTAGGCTCCTCAAGTGTAGTCCTGCTCCTGGAAAGGGCTGAGAAGTCTAGATATAACTGATCTCTTCCTGGTTGACACAGCCTAATAAGCTTTGGCTCACAAACGTAGAAGGCCACAGACATGGTCTAAGGTCATTGTAGTTAGTCCCCTGGTCTACCCGACCAGGTCTCCCTCTGGCCTTCCTGAGAGTAAAACCTAACATTATCTGTGGGTATTCTTCAGTACGTGGTATATGTGGTTGTGAAGGATGGCTGGAAAGCTGCCAGCTACCTGCAGAGTGCTTGGAGTCTTGAAACAGTAAGATAGATCCATTGCATCCTCACTCCTAGAGCGCAGCTTGTTTGAACATGGGCTTCTTGAGTTGGCCACTGCTCCAGAGGAAATTTGATTATTGCGTGATTGTTTGGGGTGGGAGATTTGGAAATGCTTTTTTGATCTGTACTCAACAGTGCAGTAAACTGTATGTGATGCATTTGTCTCTTGAAGATACCCTGCATTGGTCTGAATTTTTCTTCTGTTGCATTGAAGTTTGTTGTGTCTGTCCAGGCCCCTAGAACTCGAGCAGTGAAGAATGTGAGAAGGCATGCATGCTCCTCAATCATAAAGATGTGTCGGGATTACCCTCAGCTTGTCCTGGTATGTAAATTCAACTCTGTCATGAAGAGTCTTGCCTCAAGTTTCAGCTGGATTTTTGTCAAATTCCTTGGCCTACAGCCTTTGTTTTTCTTTCAAAAACCATTCCTGCTGCACAAATGACAACCTGTTTTCTTCTCCCTTCACCCCTGAAAAATATTCTGCCTGAAGAGTTGAATTGTAAAGTGATAAATAAAAAGGTGATGACTTAAGTATATAAGGGATGAGGAGGAGGATACAAGCAGCACTAGACAGGTTTTACAGGAATGTTTGCTGAATTTCCATTTTGTCACTTGTAGTGGTCTTGTAATGGTTGATTCCGTAGCTGGAGATGCTAGCAATGACTAGTCTTCAGGCTTTCTTCTGTTAACAAAATGAGGAGCAAGAGAAGAGTATTTGTTTTCTGGATTAGCTTGAGGAGACTAGAAAAAACATCATTTAAAATCCATGAGCCAGTGTTTTATTTGGTTTTGCTGAACTAAACAGCCTACATGCAAAATGCATAGCTCTGAACTCCTCTCATTAGTGGGGGTTCTGTGGAGTGGCCCTAGGGTTATGGGAGCACCACAGGACATGGCTAGTTTAAACAAAGACATTTTTGGAGGATGCTCATTAAAGTAATTTGGGGATTCCAGTCTGCATTCTGGAATAGCTGCTAAGAACTAGCAGATTTGTCTTTGTCCCACTCTACTTGTCCTTGAACTACAGCTCTCTATTTCCCATGGACAGCCAAACATCCTCGCTGGAAGAGGCAAGGGCCCAGAGCTGCCCCAAAATATGTTCAGATGACTGTGCTGAAGGGGATGGTTGGTAATGCTTATACAAATTTATAGGAAGACATGTTTGCAACCAGAGTGGGTAGGCAAAAACCTGATCAGCCATTCCTGTGGAGATAGTGGTACTGTTAACCTAACTGTGAGCAAAGAGATGTCCTAAGCCTGGCACCTGCAAGCCAAGGGAGCAAAGTACTTTCTGTGAGCAAAATAAAAGCTCCAAAACTGTTTTGAGGTGTGACACTGTTGTAAGGGATATGACTGCCTAGAAGAGACGGTTTTCTGCTTACTTGGAATCATAGAACAGCTGGAAGAGACCTTGGATCTTCATATGACTGAAGTCATTCCAGAGACTAAACTAAACTGGATGCAGGATGATGATAGGGAAGAGAAGAGGTTCTTTTAGACTGAACATTCAGAGAAACTTGAGACTGAGGAGGAGATAGCTATGTAAAGAAAAGGTAACTTAAGACATGCTTCTCTAGCTGTTCTGTGTAGTACAGCACACCCCATGTCTGCCTCCTCCACACCAAATGCATGATGTTCTTCCACTTGGATTTGTTTTCCAGCCAAACTTTGAGATGTTGTACAACCATGTGAAGCAGCTGCTCTCCAATGAGCTACTTCTGACACAGATGGAGAAGTGTGCTCTTATGGAGGCCCTCGTCCTCATCAGCAACCAGTTCAAGGACTATGAGCGGCAGAAAGCTTTCCTGGAGGAGCTCATGGCTCCTGTTGCTGGCTTATGGCTCTCTCCAGAGATGCAAAGGTATGGGTCATTCTTCTGAGTTTTGAGCTGGAGGTGTTGCACAGTTGATGTCATGCCCAGTAAGGGAATGCACAAGCCACATAAGGGTGAGTGCATCGTGATGTCCTGTGCTCTGGACAGTCATTGTGCTAATAGCTGTCCTGCAGTTCAGAAACTGTCAATAGGGCCTAAATGTTGTTTGTTGAAAATTGATGGGTAAGAGTTGTTTAAGGTGATAGGGGAGCACTTTCCAGTATGCTCAAAGTATTTGCAGAGAATGAGAAATAAAAGATGTCTTTGCTCATCTCCAGGAGAAACTAGGAAGCTGAGGTGTCCTGCAGCCCTGGGCAGCTGGATGTGCACAGGAGTTTTCCCAGCAGGGCTATCTTCATAAAAGATTCAAAGGTTTTAGGTCTTCATGGCCCAAGAGAACTGTAGATGTTTTTAGAGTGTACATAGTGCTTTTTATCATGTTCCTACAGTGTGGAGCACCAGCTTGTTTCTCTAGCCTGTTTTGTATTTAAGGTGTTTATTGCCAGTGCAAAGCTCTACTCAAATTCCCTGGTATAAGCAATAATTCTCTTTGCTGTCTTTTCCTGCTGCCAGAGTCCTCTCAGATCCAGAAGCTTTTATCTCCTACGTGGGTGCAGACAACAAAATTGCTGATCCAGTCTTGGAAGATCCTAGTGGCCTGAACCGCTCTAGAGTGAGTATCGTTACCAGGAGAGGGGCAATCCTTAGCGAGGTGGACTTGCCTCCTTCCATCCTCCATTTCTGTTGTGGTTACACACAAAATCTCTCCTGATGATCCACATCTTCAGGGTGCAAATCAGTAGGTTTTTCAGATTGCAGAATAACAGGCTGGCTTTTGCTTCTTTAAGCTACAGTTGCCATGTAGCATGTTGGCCATGCAAAACAATATTATTTAGAGTGAAGCATACTATTCCCTACTACTTGTGTAGCAGAGTTTGGTTTTGGAGAAGCAATTGGTTTACATGATTTTTGGAAATGCAGTGCAGTAAATTTTTCTTTTTGAGCCAGGCAGTGTGGAAAGCATCATGCTGAGACTGCAGCATGGAATATAATTAAAATTCATCCAAGGAGATTTGTGTTGTTTGAGTTTTTAGTGAAATGTCTTCACTTCTTCTGCAGAGCTGTGCTTGTGATTTGGGGCTAATGCAGTTTGTCATCACAGATCTCTACATCTGTCCCAGTACGTGAAGGAGATGAGGAACTGATGGTGTAAAACCCTTCCTTTTAGGGGGCAACTGCCTAGTTGCTTGTGTAGTCATGAGACTATGCACTGATGCTTTATCTAAATGTGAGTTGCTAGGCCATCCTGCCATGGCCAAGGATCACTGAAGATGATGGAACGCAGCATGATTGTTTGTTGCATTTTGTTGGCAGCAAACCAACCAGAATTTGTCCCTATCACAAGATTATGCACACTGTAGAGCAATCCCTTTGAGATGGGATGATGATGGGTTTCTCTGAGAACCTGTTTATTTGGGTTGTGGTCTGGCTAAGAAACACTCTCTCCACATCTCTTGCTGCAGATAAGCTTTTGTGTGTACACTATTCTGGGAGTTGTGAAACGAGCTCGTTGGCCTGCTGATACTGAAGAGGCAAAAGCTGGAGGATTCTTGCTGGGACACATGCCCAGTGGAAGTCCAATCTACCGTAATCCCTGCACTGAGCAGGTCCTGAAGCTCTTTGACAATTTACTTGCTCTTATAAGGTGGGTCAAGTTCACTTGAAATCATCTGTACTGATCTAAGAATCTCTGAAATCCAGACTGTGATAAATAATATGGAATGCTCAGAGCATGTTCTCCTGGTGAAGCCAGCAGGAAACACAAGCTGGTGCTGGTGCCCAAGTACTGTTCCTGACTGTTCACAGTGGGGAATGGCACTGGGGCAACGAGCCTTGTGAATGTTCATTGGCCTGGCCTACAAGAGTCCATCAAAGCCAATGGGAGCTTGGGCTGGGGTTGCCTCCCCCACCTCCACTGCTATAAATCTGCCACCCAGTTAATAGTTTCTCGACTAACATCTCTGCTCTGCCCTCAGCCCCTACAAGGCCACCTCTCCAGTCACCACCAGGGCAGTCCCAGCTCTCATCGCATCCTGTTTGTGTTGTTCTCTCTTCAGTGTTAAATTAAGCTGATTTTGCTGAACACGAACATCAGCCTCCGGAAACATTGTCTGCTATTGAAATCAGTGGATGCATACTCTCAGGCTGTTGCTACCTTGCAGTGCCTCTCTGTACATCACTGGTGGTGTGTACATCTGGGGCAGCCAAAGAAGGGAGCAAGAGAAGGCAGAAAAAGGGAAATACTGAAAAACACAGTTCCTAGAATTATAAAGGAGGAAGGAATCTATCTCGGGGTAGCAGCTGACACTGGGATTTTGCCAGGCTTATGGGGCAATTCTGTGAGATAACCCTGCCTATTATGTACTTCAAAACTTGAGGCTCTGTCTCTGGCAGGAGCCTGTTGGAAAAGAATATTTTCAGATCCACTTAAAATTTTCATCTCACAGTTCTGTGAGGAAAGGGGCCCTGTTACTCAAGCACTGGCTAGTCAGGTAGGTTTGGCAGTCACTGCTGCTTCCAGTGAGAAGCAACATGCTGGAGTGGTAGGATAAGCACGTGTTGCCTTGGCCTACCCTAGCTGTGCACCTTACTGCAAAGCTCTGTGTAGCACAATAGATGGTACTTTGGACAGTGAGCCAGGTTGAACCATGTTGTTATGGCTACAGAGTTGTGCTTGAAGTGTTTTTGCCTTTTATCCTACAAGGCTGAAGATCCTATTGATGAGCTTTTGGGAGAGGTTGGGTAGAGCTGTCCGAGTAGAGGTAGCCTCATGGCATTTCTTCCAGAGCCTGGAACATGCTCTGTATTGTGGGAGACCAATTAAACCAGTGCCCAAGGTCTCAGCAGGCTGCAACAGACAGACTTTTTGCTTGTGCTGTCACTGTTTTTGCCAGAACTTAGGCATTATTAAAAATGCTTGGGATTTCTGTTAAAACAAGCTTAGGAAACTATTTGTCAAACTCTACTTCTTTACAGGTAGTGATAAAGAGTCTGTGCCTGCTTGTTTACCACCTCCAGGAAAATACATGGGCTATGTTCTATTGCCAGTGCTTTTCCATCTACGAAAAAGAGGAGGTTCTGGCTGGTTTTTGATATTATGCATCTGTGGTGTTAAAGCATCTCCCCTGCAGACCAAAATCTTTTCTGAGCACATGGTAGCAACATAAATGGAACGGTCTGTACTTCACTCGGAGGTATCCAGGCTTTTCTTAAGGCTGGATGCTCCAATAAGAACCAATGAATGATACATTAAGAGCTGTAGATCCTCCACCTCATACTTTTCCTGTGTGCTGATGGATGTAGAGGCCTCTTTGTGTGACAACTGCAAGCTCATTGTTCAGTGCAAATGTTGATGATGCTTATGTTGTTCTGGAGAAGTTGGAACTTGTGCTATGGAGCTCCTGGTGTGTTTATTGCTGGCTTTGAGTGCCTTTTCTGTGTACTGCTTCCACAGGCCTTCTTTAATATTAATTACACAAGAGAATATGGAATCTGTAGCAGCCTATCAGCAGGCAGGAAGTATAGGGATATGAGGAAGGCTGGCTGGCAGGAAAGCTGTCCATGTGGGGATGCCTTCAGGAGCATAGTTACCTTACTACTTGGATTCTTCTCTTAGTTCTGTGCCATTAGGCAGCTTTCTGTGTGGATAAGCCAAGGTTCAGTGTTGTTCATGAGCTTATGCAGGAAGCAGGTGTGGAAGTCCTCACAGATTGTGTTGGTTACTGTGTGAGATCTGTAAGTAGCAGCAGCACAGATCCTACTGAGCACCTGAATTGAGTACCAAGTCAGGCACCGACATGCAAGAGAAAAGGCTGACTGGCTGGGCCTGCTGCTTTCTGGGTGTTGTGTGGCATGCTTCTGCTGTGTTTGCAGACAAGCAGTGAAAGTTGTTAAGCCATTGGGTCTTTACCAGGGTAAGTAGCTTGAAAAGATAGGTAATAGATGAGACCAAAGAGCTCGGAAGAAGGAGAGGGACTCAAGGTTACAAGGAAAAGTAAGGTAGTTTTGAGTGGTGTCTTTTTGTGCCTACCTGTATTTGTCTCTGTCTTGTTAGCTGTGTTTACAGAATTACTTTGAGGTTGCTTTGCTAATCACTGCTTTCAGGCCTTTCTCCTGTCCTCTGCAGTACCTCATTTAATCATTCTAGATTCTGGCTTAGGTTGTTCTCTCTTGAATTTGAATCTAAATCATGATCTCCAGCCACTTTTAGATACAGGCACGTTTCTGGAGTCAGTAGCTGCATTAACTGATTAGTGCAGCTGTTTTGTGCTGGGATTTGCTTGTGTTTTGTTACAAATGAACTGGTCAGGCTCAGCAAATGCTTTGCATGGACAAAGGCTTTTTTGGAACTCCTCTTGATGAGATGCTGACATTCCCAAAGCATTAATGCTGATGAAAAAGTTTTTGGATAGACATGGATGCTGTAAGCATTGTCATTGTAGACGACTTCAGCTTTTCTTCAAGCACAGACTATGCTAAAGGACTCATCTTCTGGCCTTCAAGCCCATCTCTCTAGGTATCAGACAGTCTTTGCAGCAGAGTTGTGATTATCACTGCAAATCCCCCAAGTCTTGCCATATTCTTTGGTTCCCTTTTCTAAAGCAAAAATGTCTCCTGGATTTTGTTTTTCCATGTTCACCGGTGTGGGGAAAGCCCAGGAGTGCTGCTCACTGCTGAGTCTCAGCTGGAACATGCCTGGGGGCTACATTTTCATCATATATGAGGACTGTCAGAAGCTTCTTTTTTTTTAACTCTCACGGGGAGCAGCTGTTTAGTCATTTTCTCTCCATTACCATTGGGATCTTATTAAGAGAGATTGGCCTGTGAGTGAACAACTGCTCTCACAACTGACAAACTTGAGAAAATACTTCAAGGACTCTGAAACAACTAAGGACCATGACCACAGCTTCAGAATACGACTGTCTGGCACATCCTGCTGGGATTACAGCAGTGGGATTTCAAGGTTCACCACCACAATCCCACAGCCCTTGGGTTCATCCCACCACCCTTCTGCCCAGCGTGAAGTAAAGCCAACATTAGCATGGAGCAGGCAGGAGGTATGCATGAGGAGATGATTTTAGCAGCTAGGTTTCAGGATGGCCTCAAGCAGTAATGCAGAGTTTAAGTCAATGGAACAATATTATCCTATTTTGTGGAGGCTGGGCTGCTCCCTGACCCCTCTTGGGAAACTAAAACCAGCTTGTGCCCCTTTGAGGCTTGTTGCATGGTGTTACATCCAGCCCAGAATGAGAGTATGAGTCATTAAGAAGCCATTTGTGAAGCTCTTTCTTAAGAAACTTATATACTTGCCTTCCTCACGTGCAGTGAGCAGGGAAGTATTTAACACTTTCAGAGAGAAATGGGTTGGTTGCCACTACAGAGCTAACTCAGGCAGACATCACTGCATCGAGGTTGCCAGGACTGGAAATATAGACCTTCAAAACAAAACAAACAAACAAAAAGAAAAAAAAAATCCTTAAGACATGAGTGAAAGCAGAGACTCTGGAGAACATACTGAGGTCCGTCCTTGCTCCCTTCCCCCAGCCATTCCCATATACCCCCCTGCTTTGGGAAACACTGCTCTAGGGGAAGATACTGAGTTGCCCTTGATCACCTCTAGCAGCAGGTACAATGGCATTGCAGTTTTGGAGGAGGCTGCAGGATTTGTGCTGTGTGCAGCTGGCGACACCCAGAGTGGAGGTCTGAGGTCTCAAAGGAGAGAGGTAGGTGAGAGAGACACCCCCTGCCAAGTCCAGCTCCAAGTGTCAGTGCCCTGGCTAAGAGGGGGACCCATTTTGGCCTAGATGACAAGAACCAGCCACCCGTGGCTGAAGTGGTGTCCCTTGCGGAGAGCTAACCATGGCTGCCTCCTGATGATGTGGAGTTGTTCCCAGCTGGACTGTGTTGTCCAGGGGGCACGTGTGTCTGATGTTCTCCCTAGAGTCACTCCAATGCCACCTGCCTTTCTGGGGACTGTGACCCATCCCTGGGGGCAGTGTGTGTATTTTGGAGCTGAAACAGCCCCTCCTTCTGCAGGGGCCTTAGGTGCAGAAGATCTTTTGAGATTGCAGAATCCGTGTCTTGTCAGTTTTAAAAAGACATTCTCTGATCCCCTTGGCCAAGCTAATAAGCTGTTGCCAGCATCAGCTGGAGAATTGCTGGGAGTTTATACTGCTAGTGCTTGCAAGGGGTGGGCTGAACTGAAATAAGCAGAAGGGCAGCCAGGAGGTTCAGGACATGAGGTGGAGTCACTCCATGTCTCTGTTGGATCAGCTTCCCCAATATTTTTGCAGGTGGGGAAGGGGGATCCCATGCACACGTGCTTGGTCTCACCTTCCTCATCATCTGCCTCAGAGGAGCTGTTCACAAGCTGAAGGAGAGGATCCCACTGTCAAGGGCAAAAGGGCTTGACCAACATGAGTATAAACCAAGTGCTCTTCTGTTTCAGGACTCACAACAATCTCTACATGCCAGAGATGGTGGCTAGGCTGGGGGAAACATTTGCAAAGGCCTTAGACATGCTGGAGGTGGAGAAGAATGCCATCCTAGGTAAGGGGCTTCTCTTTGGGAGGAATATGTGTGCAGATTATCAGAGGTGTTTAAGGTAGTGGTCCATCAATAGCAGTGGAAATGAACAGAGACTGGAGAGCCAGATTCTTCATAGTATTCATAGCTCATTTATGATCTGAACCTGCTAAAATGAAGAAGTTAAATAACTTAAGGGTCTGATACAAATTGGTTTCTTCTGCCTGAAATGAAGGAGGTTTGAAACTGGATGATCTTTAAGGTCCCTTCCAACCTGGGTCATTCTGTGATGATGATGACCTCCACTGTGGGTACAACCAACCTGAATCTGGCTGACCTTTGAGGGCAGTTTTTGCCCCAGGATTGCTGCACCTCTTCCCATTTGGCTGCATGTTGATCTTGCCAAGTGCTGCTGCTTTCACTGCTGTCTGCCTGGGGCCTGCCCAGCAGGTTCTGAAGGTGCACTGTGCTCTAATGTAACTTATTTCCCACAGGTCTCCCTCAGCCTCTGCTGGAGCTTTATGACTCTCCTGTTTACAAAACAGTCTTAGAAAGGATGCAGGGCTTCTTCTGTACTCTCTACGACAACTGGTAAGAGCACCAGAGACTGCCCACACAATCCAGCATTGCACTGGAGCAGTAGGCTGCTGTTGTGTGCTGAGGACTTCTAGAGTTAGACTTTTCATGTAAGCTATATCCTGTAATATCCAAGTGCAAGCTGCACTGGTGAAATACACTTGGTGATTGTAACCTACTGGATATACATGGAACACAGTTGCTGGGAAAAATACCTGGAAATGCAGATCTGCTTCTAGTTCTTCTGCAGTTAGGTAGTCAGGCTGGAACATCTACCTGGTATCCTGACCTAGTTTGTCTCCTTGTCACTTTTAATCATGAGTTAGGATACATTAGCACTTGAAAGTGCATTATAGTGCTTAAATGCTTAGTTCATTATCTCTCTGCAGGTATCTCAGAAAAAAAAGAGATGCTGTGCTAAAATTCCTCTCTAGTATTTAAGAACAGAGCAACTATCTAATCTCAAGATGATAATACTTACAATCTTTGCAGGGCAGAGGCTTGGTACCTGTTACTTAGCAGATATGCAACTAACTTGTTTTTTGTTGGAAGTTTCCACATCCTGGGAAATGCAGGCCCCTCCATGCAGCAGGATTTCTACACTGTTGAAGGTCTTGCCTCCCAGCTCCTCAGCTCAGCTTTCGTCAACCTCGACAACATTCCTGATTATAGACTGCGCCCCATGCTCCGTATCCTTCTGCCTCAGGCCAGCTAGGGAGGCTTTGAACACAAACATTGAAAACCTGCATTGTTTTCAGTATGGCCAAGCCAAAGAAGGGTGATTGAGGAGGTAAATGGGGATACACCTGATGTGCATGAGGAATGAGCCTAGGAGGGAACAAGCAGAAACAGCAGTGCATGGGGTCAGGGAGAATAAATGCAAAGGACTGTCCTAGAGATATCATGAGAGGTGGACAGTAGCTTCTGGAGGGTAAGGGGGCTTAGATAATGTAGGAGCTTAGCAGTGGGGTGTCAGACTAGGCTTTGCTTTTGTGGGAGACCATCTGGCTTTCCCAACACGCTTTCTATAGTTGGATGTTCAGTCCCACAGGTAGGAAATGGGTGCTAAGCTCCTTCAGCCTAACTGTTAGGGGAAAGGGCTGAATACCTCATGCTCTTGCTGTATAGAGGTGCCACTTGTTACTTCAGGGCTGTGAGAAGATGGGCTTCAAGGTGTCTGTCACTTGCTGGCTTGGGTGGTGTGCTGCAGTTTCCCTAGCAGCTGGCCATATGTGCTGGATCTCTTCCTTAACCTGTCTATGCAGGTGTGTTTGTGAAGCCCTTGGTACTCTCCTGCCCTTCAGAATACTATGAAACTTTTGTCTGCCCTATGCTGGGACCACTCTTTACCTATCTGCATGTGGTAAGAAAACAGCTTGTTCAATGTGTGTTCCTTGGCAGCCCAGACTCCTTGTAGCAGCTGGCAGGAACATGTGAGAATGTCTGTCTCTCCCAAGCCAGCAGAGATAAGGTCAGAGCCTCTATGCTTAATGATTTTGATGCTGTTGGGGGGGCTTTTGAGGTGCATTGAACTTTGGCTGTTGCACAGCACCCCTTGCTGGAATTCAAACTTGTGGTTATTAGCTCCTCAAACTTCAGCCCTGAGAATTTTTCTGGGTTTGGATTTGGCTCTTTTTGCCTGCGTGCTCTCATTTCCTGACAGCTGACTCAGATGCCTACAGCCACAGCATCTTCAGCACAGTTGGTAGCAGGTTTTGTACCATTAAAAATGGGGTTTGGCATGAGAGCTGTGTTTAAAGCTCTTGTGCTTCTATCAACAGCTATCACTTGGGTCTCTTCCCATTGTGTCCAGCACTGCTCAATACTTAAAGTATTGAATCTTCCCTTTTGTCTTCAACAGAGGTTGTCTCAGAAATGGCAGGTGATCAACCAGCGAAGCATGCTCTGGTAAGCTTCCACCCCTTGATATGAGGAGGAAATGGGGAGTGGGATGGAGCTTTGGTCTTTTACATGGCCTTCTGCCTAGGGAAACAGCCCTGTCAGCACAAGGCTGGAAAACACTGTGTTTAGCTTGATGGTGACTCATTCCCTGTGCTTGGGTAGAGGGGGATACTTTAAGACACTAGCTCCCTTCTCACTAAAACCTGTTCTCTTCAGTGAGGCTGATGCTGCAGATGACAACCCAGAGTCTCAGGAGATGCTTGAGGAACAGCTGGTCAGGCTGCTGACCCGAGAAGTGATGGATCTTATCAGTAAGTGAAATCAAGCTAGATCCCCTGGGATATTTGGGACATTTGCCCTGGAGAGGATGTCAGGAATATCCAGTGTGCAGTAAAACTTAACTATAATGGTCAGTAGTATTTAACAGAATCCTTAGAAGCCAGGTGTTGAGACAGTTAAATTTGCCAAAATCTTAGCTAAGTTTCTTCCTTTTGTTTTGTTAACATTTAGGGCTCTGTGGTTTTGGTACTGTCCCTATAGGAGTCTAGTCCTTCTTTGGAATCTAGGTTTCTCCTCTCTGTGCCCTGGAGCCCACTACAGGACATTTATTTGTGGAGTGTAGAGCAGCTTTGTTGCTGGCAATTGCCATGTCTCTAGCCAAAGAGAAGGGAAGAGTCCCTCCCCCAAAGCAATCTTCCTTCTTTGTGTTCCCTTTCCCCAACATTCATGTTTTTGTCAGTGTGACTTTGAGCAGAGAGGCTGGGAGAATTGACTCAGCATAAAGTTCACAGATCATCAGCCTTCTATCTCCTTTCTTGATTGGCCTTGTTGCCTTAAGATGGTGGTGTTCTCAGGTCATAGGCTTCAAATGATTTTGCATATTCCTGGTTCTTAGTAGTTTGAAGCAGCCACTGTGCAGCAGGTTCCACTGTGGGAGGATGCTGTGGGTGGGCTGTTTCAGCCTTTCACATAGCAGTATTTGGCTTTAACACTGGGCTTTCAGATTCTGTAAGAGCTGGGGGAGCTTGAAGCAGCTGTGAGCCCATCAGAGTCTGAAGGATATCTCTGCGTGTTCTCAAGTACCATCTTCCCTTTTCTGTTCCTCTGACCTGCAACTGTTTTTGCAGCTGTTTGCTGTGTTTCTAAGAAAGGCGTTGAGCATAACACTACTGCTGCTGTAGATGGAGATGGTAAGTAAATGCCTAACTTTGCTTTAACTGCTCTTGATGTATACAGAGACTTTTCCCACTCCTTCATGCATTTGTTGAAGGAGAGCCTTGCCTGTTTCCAGAAGTTCTGTGTGATGGTATAGGTTTGGTAAGAAGCCTTCAGCTCTGTCCTACCCAGTGTGTCCGAAGGCCACAGAAAACCCCAGGTTACCTTAGGAACAGATGTATTGAAAGGTTCAAAGGTAGCATATTGGAGCAGCTGAATTCTTAAGGTACCTAGAAGAGGGCTGGGGAGAAGAGGGGGTATGAGCACAGTCTTACCAAGAGCTGAAGGTAGGTAGTTGGGTGCCCTTCCTGCCTGACAAAGGATGTGTACTTTGTGCTTGGAGAGAGATGTTCTGGCAAGCTGTGCTAGCATACTGATTCTGTGTGCTGTGTCCTGGTTCACAGCTTAGTTCTGTCTGTGTCTCCCTCAGGAGGCCACGTTCACAGTGCTGCCTTTTCTCTCTTCTGCAGATGATGAGGTGATGGCCACAGACGTGACTCCCCCTGCCAGTGCAGAGCTCACTGAGCTTGGCAAGTGTCTGACAAACCAAGAGGTAAAAGTCCATGTTCTCACTTCTACCATCCTTTCTCTGTACTTGTCACTCTTGTCAGTGGTGCAGCCATATGTTGCTACAGAGATCTGGGCTGCTGGAACATTCCCCAGGGTGAGAATCTTCTCTTGGAAACGTACATGTTTTTTAAGGGCCTTGTCAATGGTTGCAGAAGCCACAAAGCAAATGGAGGTTGGGATCTGGTATAACATGCAGCTTTCAGCCTTTTTGCAGACATGGCCCTGGGCATTCAGCCCCAGGGTGGTCCCTGATTTTGCCTCTATTCTGGGCTCCAGTCTTCACAAGGAAGAACTTCTCCTAGCAGCTGGGTTTTTTTCTGTAAAATATGCCAGAGCTGGTACATGAGCTGCAGTGTTACCCCAACCTACTGTGCCAAGTGCCTTCATCCTGATGCCTCTGTACTACTCCTGTCCTGTGGAGCCTCAGAAGCTCTTTCAGAAAGCTTTTGCAGTGACTTGGAAGTAGCAGCTGATGTGAGTCTGTGGGTGCCCCAGGACCTTTGCAGAGGAGGCGAAGGGAGCGGGTTTGCTAGTCATTGGTTTCTCAAGGCTATGGTGGTGCACACAGGTGGTTTTGAGCACCTTCAGCTGGAGCAGCATCAGCACATAGGATTCTCAGAAGATATCCCTGAGGAGCTCCTGCAGAGTCGCTTGGTTGCTTCTTGGCTCCCTTCAGATTTGAACCCTGGAGGTGGGAAACAGTTCCTCTGACTAGTTTCCTTCTCTTTTCAGGATGTTTGCACTGCACTGCTGATAACTGCCTACACATCCCTTTCCTGGAAGGACACCTTGTCCTGCCAGAGAACCACAACACAGCTTTGCTGGCCACTGCTCAAACAGGTACCTCTGGGAGGAAGAAGGGATTAGTTTGGGCAGGGCTGGGGGAGGAAGAAGCTCTGAACATAGAAGCATGGCTGCTTTACCCTGGGCACCTTCTCCCTGGGCAAGACTGAGCTGCTGCGGAAAGGCAGTTATGTATCCTGCTTCCATGCTGACAGTGCATCTCCTGCAGGTGCTTCCAGGAAACCTCCTGCCCGATGCTGTGTCATGGTTTTTCACAAGTGTGCTGAAAGGCTTACAGATCCATGGGCAGCACGATGGCTGCATGGCAGCTCTTGTCCACCTGGCTTTCCAGATCTACGAAGCCTTGGTGAGAAACTCTGCTCTTTATCCAGATGCAAGGCTGGCTGGGGAGTGGTGGAAAACTAATCCTGTGCCTGCTTGGGTAGGAGCAGAGGAGCCAGTGGCCTCCAAGGAGGGCAGGGCAGCTGCTCTAGCAGGCTTGTATTAACTGTACCTCTCCCTGCAGCGCCCTCGCTATGCTGAGCTGAAGGCAGTGATGGAGCAGATCCCAGATATCCAAAGGGACTCTTTGGAACAGTTTGATTCAAAGCTTCTCAACCCAACACTGCAGAAGGTGGCAGACAAGCGCCGGAAGGATCATTTCAAGCGCCTCATCGCAGGTTGTATTGGGGTAGGTGATACCTTGGAGGAAAATAAAGCTGTTTCATTTCACAGCTGGACCCTACAGAGGTGATGGGGTGGCCAACCTGCCTGCCTCTTCCCAGCCAGGAGGCTGTTATGGCATATTCTCAGTGTTTGTTCTCTCTCTCTTCAACTTGGAGATACAGTGGGGATGGCAGCAGACTGAGCAGCCCCTCCAGCAGTGGCTTCTCACTGAGAAGCAGGGGGTACCTTGCACAAGGGTGCCCAGGGAATATGATATTAAAATGTTTGAAGCTGCTAGGTGGGTGCTGGGCTTTTGTGAGGGTGGTAGCACTGGAGCCTAGTGGCACTGAATGAGAAGCTGGGTAGCTGCTGCATTGCTGTTTACCTCAGTGCCCTGGCACTTGGAAGGACCAGGCCTGAGATTCCCTAAAATGCAAGCGTGAAGCCTGGGCCTAGGGATTGCTCAGAATCTGGGGCTTACCTCTGAGCTGAGTAGGGGATCATGAAGGCCATAATAACTGACGGATGCCTGTCTGTCTGTCCTCTGCAGAAGCCCCTTGCAGAGCAATTCCGCAAGGAGGTTCATATCCGGAACCTGCCATCCCTCTTCAAAAAGGTGAAGCCATCATTGGAGACAGAAGTATTAGAAAATGAGGTTGGAGAGGGCCTCTCTGCACTCTTTGAGCCCTGAGCCTGGGATGCTGCAACCATCTCCTTCCCTACCTTATATTTTGTCTCTTCTCATAGTAAGCACATTAGATTCTCCTTGTCATTGCCTCCACAAGCATTTGTCTGAATAAAGCCCCATACAGGTCCTATCCTGTTATCCTCCCTACACTGAGATAGGGCCTACAGTGGCATTTGAATACTAAGCTTTCCCTGATTCCTTTTCCTTCCCTCCACTGGACGAGCATCTTTAGACCTCATCTCTGCAAGGTGGGAGCTGAGCCCATAGACTTTCCGTTAGGTAAATCCTGGTCAGCCTGTAGCCTTGAGTCACTCTTGCTCCACATCTTCATCCTTTGGGGTTTAGGATGAGTGCAGAAGGCATAGTATGCCATGTCAAAAGGGGCTACCCTAATCTTCCTTTGGGTGCTAGCAACCAGGCTTTGCAGGGAATACATCAGACACTCCTGTCATGCCTGTTACCACTTGTCCCTAGCAGACTGGTATTCTGATGAATCTGTTTTCCTCCAGAATGCTGAGCCTTGGGCTGAGGGCTGCGTGCCAGAAAGCTTAGCAGTGCTCTAGGATCTCCCTCGAGATCAGCCTTTCTAAGGTGCAGCTGCTCTCTAGAAAGAGGCAGATACTGTCATACATATATGTATGTACACACACACACATATATATAATCATAGAGCTTGTTCTACCCAGAGCCAAATGGAAGGCTTTTACTTTGTGCCAGCCTTTCTTGAACATCTCTCGGGGGAGCAGGACAGATGTTTTTTGTTTATTTTCTTTTTATCATGCTGATAGACTAGAACATGGGCAGTGCAGGGTACACAAAATCTGGACCAATATCTGAGGCACCTGTAAACCAAAAGGGATCTCCTCACCCTCTTGCTGTGGAGCTGACAGGAGCCTGTGTAGTCTGGTACTTCTCACACAGTTGGATGGTGGGACAGGAGGGTTGGGATTTACACTGCAGTTTACAGGGGTAAGGCAGGTCAGAAACTGGTTTTCAGACGAGGTGGGACTCTTGTCAGGTCATTTCAGTCTGCAAAGCTGCTGCTTCTTACATGACAAATGGTTCACTCAACCTATCCTAGTACAGGAGCTGGGAGCATCTGTCCAGACCTAGCTGGCAGTTAGGCCATGCAGGAAACGAAACAAGTAATAAGCTGTGGCAGGGGAGAAGGTGGTGTCTTCACTTGGATAGACTGGACAGAAAAGCTGGGGTTGGGAGGGATGGGAGCACAGAAAGGAAGAGCAGGCCTTGGGAATCCACTCAGCCTCCTGCCCCCGCTGTTCCACCAGCACCTTCCACTTTCTTCCTGGCCTCAAACTTTTTTTAACCTCTGAGCTAACATGGCTCCTGGCTCTAGCAAAGAAAGGCTGGGTGTATTTATTGTGTTGTGTTATTTTTAACATTCTGTGACTTCATGCTACACAAGGGGTTTTTTTAAATGGTTTTTAGAACCTTTTTTGTAGGAACGTTGAAATCCGAAGCTGTCTGAACTGATTGTGTTACACCTCTGAATGTCAATAAAGCTATTCCAGTTTCATACACGTGGTGTCATGTTTCATTTTTATTATTTTATGTTTCAGTAAGATCTGAGGCCTCTGCTCTAGCCAGATTGCCCTCCTTATTCCAGCTATCAAAAAGGAAGCACATTTGCTGGTAGTTGGCACACGTTATCAGGGAGAGGATGAACTATTCCAGGCTATATAATTAAGTTAAAAGGCAGGGGGGAAATTGCATTTTTAAGTACTTATATCTCACATCTGGTTTATCTTAATTCCACGACAGCCACTCAGTCTTATTTTTACTGCTTGAAGGGTACATGTTACCAAAGCAGAACACTTAAGCATGGCTCTTCCAGGGTTTGTCCCATGGGCAGTAAGAAAATATGCAAAGCCATAGCACAGAAACATGCAGATGCTACTAAAGTAGCCTCCAAGCCCAGCTCTAGCTACTGCTGGGAGAAACAGGGTCTTGTGGTAAGTACTGGAGTTTAGCCATAACTCTCTCAGCTGACCTTTTCAGTAACCCAGAAAGGTGATGGAGCTAGTACCTTTGGTCTGTGCCCAAATCTGATGAGGGCTGCATGAAAGGCCTCTCTTAAAACAAAAGCCCTCCCAAGAGGAATTTGAACCACAGCAATGTAAGGTTTTTGTTACAAACATGCAACAATGTTTTATGTTTCAGTTTTTCCAAGGCCCCAGCTGTAATCCAGCCCAGCATGGAAGTTGCTTTAGCTTGTTTAAACTGAAAGAATCCAGCTAGAAATCACTGTTTTTTTTCAGATAGGATTACCACCTAAATGGTGTTGATTAGAAGCTACCCACAGTCCCCCCAAAGAGAAAAAAGGTGCCAATGAATAACAGCACCAGGACATTTAGAATACCACTAATAGATGAGGGTTTTCCAGCAGGTATGCCACAGGTGCAGCAAGATGGAAGCTGCAAGACACACAACAGCAGTGTGCAATAAGGAATGGCAAGAGCACCTCAGCAGCACCCCTGTTGACACACAGCCATCACTGTAGATGTCTGCCCTCTTCCAGTTTAAAACCACTAGCCCTTGTCCTTTCGCTACAGGCCCTGGTAAAACGTCTTTCGCCATGCCCCCTTTATGTATAGAAAGGCCACAATACGGTCTCCTTGGAGCCTTCTCCAGGTAAAACAACCCCAACTCTCTCAGCCTTTCTTTATAGGAGAGGTGTCCCAGTCCTCTGACAGTCCAGCCCTTTATCTACTACATTAACTACTCAAGCTGGTTTGAGACATCTGCCAAACAGCCCTGCACTGATACTGACTTGTTAAACCTCACTGACATGCTGCAAAGTGCTTTACTATGCTTGCCCTATCAATCCTCTTCCCATACTCCATGCAATCTAAAATAAACGTTATTATTCACCTTCAGACCTGCTGCCACTTTCTTCTCTGTCTATTGCAGTCTCAACAACTGTGAACAGCACAGGAGACAGGTGTAAAAAAATCTCTTTATTTTAATTCATCTCCTCACTGAGGCTCATCACATCTGGGAACAAATCCAAAGAGATGGTCCTACGACTCTTAAGCCCATCTCAAACCTATTGCCTGTGAAAGAGGAACTGTCCCTGCAGGCAGGTGCAGGAAGCCCCAAACAGCAGTGCAGGGATATACTTCCCAGCTACAGCCTTGTCACTCCATAGGCACAGAGTCCAGCTCATTTAGGAAGCGCTGACACTTTCCCATCAGGATCTTGATGGCTTCACTCACCAGCACATCTGGAGGCAAGATACCCGTCGACTCCACTGAAACTGTACAGACACACAAATCAGAACAGCCATTAGGCACCTTCAGCCTACACCTGGCTCCAGCATTTCTGTCCTTCATCTTCCACCACACTTCTGACAAGCCAGATCTTCACAGTCAGAGAAGAAAAGGCTACATTTGCCAGCAGGAAGACCAAACCACAGCCTCAGTCATTACTCACTGGAATATGAATGTATGATGATGAGGGGAGGGAAGGGGAGGTGAGGCAGAGACCTAGCTATACATGCTGGCCAGTCTCTGCTTGTTGGCACAAACCACAGCATGGCTCTATGTTCTATGGAAAATGGGGCACTTACAGATGTAATGGTTTCGTACTCTTGCCAGGCGCACGAGGTTTTTCAGACTTTCATGACGGAAAACTTCTCTGCTGAACGTGTCAAAGCGTGCATTGGCTACTCTTGCCACCTTTTTTCCTAAAGGGAAAAAGATGAAATGAGATGGGCACCTGCAGCCTTGTGGTCACAGCAGGTGACCTCAAACACGCACTCCTTGTCAGCAAAGACTGTAAAGCCACCAATATAAAGAATTGGCACATCCCCAACATGAAACTCCAACCTGACAGAACTGGGTTTTTTTAATAGTTTCGGCCCTAACACAAAGCTTGTATGTACCCCCAGGCAGGTCACAAGAAGTCTTCTCCATGGTCAGCTACTGGAAAGAACAAGATCACTACCCAGTCTTACAATTGAACAGCACTATAAGCTGCAGTCAGCAGCTGCAGAGCTCTGCTGACAGGCCCCCTGGTGCCTTAACATTTCAGGGTGATCCCAGTTCATCACCCAATACATCTGCATGTAACAGCCACTCATCCACAAAATCATGCTCAGAATAGCACTGAGCTATTCTGATTGGCAAGGAAACATGACAACATGGTTTTGTCTCTAGTCTCTTATCAGTTGCTGCTAAGACTTGTAAGGCACTTAGACAAGGAAAGAAGTACCCTTGATATTCTGGATCTCAATGACTCCAGGGGAAAAGCATTTCTGCAACTTCTCAGCTGCCTCATCCTCAACAGGCTGCAGGAGAGTAATGTCAGGAAGCAGTCGATAACTAGCTGTGGCCACAGGAGAAAACTTGGCATGATCTTTACCTGCATGAAGAGTTCAGAGTCAAGGATAAAGGCAAGCCTCAGGAAATGAGAGCAAAAGGGTACTGGGGGCCTAACATTCCAGTGGGAAAGCCTCCACTCTTCCCCTTCACACAAGTGTGCTAGTGCAAGCACTCACCCTGCTCCTCCCGCTGCCCCAGGTCACCCTATACCCACAACTCACCTATACCCTTGACGCAGTGCATAAGAACATCTATTTCCTGGCCAGGTCGCAACAGTGCAATGAGGATGTCATCGTGAACAGGTCGGAAGTCAGCATCTGGAAAGAGGTCTGTCTGATTCCCCAAGGGCACCCATGTCATATGTTTACTGTACACTGCAAAGAGAAGCCACAGGCATCAGTCAGTTGCTGCCTCAAAACAGGTCACTGACCTGTACAGGACTGAAGACAGCAACAAGTAAGTTTAGCACAATGAGGTAATCAGCTCCCTGCTCACAGGGCTGAGAGAACAGACCAAATCCTCTCTCTCAGTACTAAAAAAGCTAAAAACAGTACTCTTTCAAGGAGAGATCTCACCTTTGTGATTGAAATATAGTTCATTAGGATCAGATGATTCCTTGGCTGCCTGAGGGTTTCGGCTGCATTTTATTTTCAGCTGGAACTGAAGAGTATCTATTTCTGTGCCTTCCTCATCTCCTGGCAAGGGGAGAACAGCAAGAGCCTCTTTAGAATCTCTTCTGCTCAGTTTACGTGACCCTGATTTCCTTCTTTGGAGGAAACCTTCAGTATTTCTATTTGATCCAAGACACTCACCTTGGTTTCTATACTCAAAGAGTCGAGGGTCAGCTCGGATAGGGATGAGGCCCAAGCGATGAGCCAGAATTTCATCCTGCACAATGGATGTGTTGTTGTACACAAAGACTTTCTCTACAGCCATTGTTGGCACCTCAAGGAGAAGAGAGATCAAGTCACCGTAAGATGACAGTTGAACTACACACCAACAGAGTATCCAGCTAGTTTCCCTTCTCTCCCACAAAAAAGTGCCCCACAGACTATTTTCAGTGGTATTTCTGCCACACCAGGCTACGCAATATACCCTCATGCCCAACATATCCCCTTCCTCCTTTTAGGTTTGTTTGTTTTTTTAAAGCAAACGATCACAAAAGGTGAAGGGTAGGTTGATCCACAGACACTACCAAGAGCACTCTCAAGAGCAACATGTGCTATCTCTCATGCTGCTAACGCCTTAACTTTCTTTGAGCTCCAGGCACACGTAGGGACCAAACCTGCACTTCTCTTCCAAACCCAGAAGCCGGCCGTAAGCACTGACATAAGGCAGGACCCTTATGTAATCATAAGGCAGCGTGATTGCTGCCCAATCACGCAAGTTTCCCTGCTCCTAGGCCGGCACTCCTAAGGCCTTCCCCGCAGCTCCCCGCACTGCCCGGCGTGCCTCGGTCCCCAACCCCCGCCCAACCCGTCAGCAGCGGTACCTCAGCGAGCAGGATGCGGCGGAAGGCGTTGGCGATGGCAGCGTCGATTCCCACCATGTCGAATTCCAATGCTCCCTCCTCCTCGCGGATTATGTCCACGCGGAACGCCTGCACGGGCCACGCACCGCGGGTCACGCCAGGCGCGGGACCAGGCCCAACCCCCCGACACAGCCCAGCCGCCGGCGGCGATCACCCACCTCCTCGAAGCGCTGCTGGTCCCAGGCGTCATCGTAGCCGGGGTAGTTGCCAGGGAAGTCGGTGGTATGGACCTGCAAGGAAGCAGATAGGACGGGCCATGATGGGGGCCGGTAACAGGGAGCCCCACGCCGTCCCGTCCCGCCGCGCTCCACTCACGTTGCGGACGCCGAACTCGCCCAGCACCACGCGGTCCCGCATCTCATCTGTGCCCCGCTTGGCCGCCATGGCCGTCGCCGCCAGCTGGGGACGTTAGAGGGCGGTGCTCCCCGACACGTGACGAGCCTCCGCCCACCCACGCCTGGCCTCGCCGCTCCTGGGATGCGTGGCGCTCTCCCGCTGCCAACTGGCGCGGGGTTTCTGCAACCGCGTATCCGGGACTCCCGCCCCGCCACCTCCTTTCGCTGTCTTGCCATTCCCCCACTCAGCTGTGCCCTTCCCCGTCCTGCGCCACACACAAGATGGCAACACCGCCCGCCCTCTCTCGCGCGCCCTCGCGAGAGCGTAGGGACAGCCCTCTCTCCCCTGCCACCGCTACCGTCACGTCCGGGAGCTCCGCTGCTGGCAAGTGGCCACAGCCAGCGCGGCTGGGCTAGGCTGGGCACCATGTCCACACCGGGGACGGCGGCGACGGGCGGCGGTAGGAGCGGTACCGCCACCGACTGGGGCGGCTTCGAGGACAACATGCAGGTGGGGCCGGGCCAGGGGTGGCGGCGGCGGCAGCGGCGGTTCTGGTGCTGCGGGGCCGAGCCGAGAGGGCACTGACGCTGTCTGCCCCCGCGCAGGGTGGCGGTTCTGCTGTCATCGATATGGAGAATATGGACGACACGTCGGGTTCCAGCTTCGAGGACATGGGCGAGATGCATCAGCGCATGAAGGAAGAAGAGGAGGAGGAAGAGGCGGAGGGCGAGGCAGGGGCAGCCGAGGAGGAGGATGGAGAGTTCCTGGGCATGAAGGGGCTGCGAGGGCAGCTGGGCCGGCAGGTAGCTGACCAGGTGAGCGCAGCCCCCAGCAGCCTTTAGCTCCGGGGTGGACCTGTGTGCCCGCCCAGCCGCTGCCAGCTCCCTTCTCTCCGCAGATGTGGCAGGTGGGGAAGAGGCAAGCTTCTAGGGCCTTCAGCCTCTACGCCAACATCGACATCCTCCGGCCCTACTTCGATGTGGAGCCTGTCCAAGTGCGAGCCAGGTGGGCAAGGCCTGGCCTGGGCTGTCTCTGCTGGGGAGGCATGGAAGAGGGGGCAGTGGCTTCTTGCCAGCAGGAGGCTGGCTGTCCCCCAAAAGTCAGCAAGCTCGTGTCAGCTGCCAAGCTTGCAGGAAGGCTCAGAATGTGTATGCTTTTTCCCACCCTCCTTAATGAGGTCTCCCAGGTGGACTGGCAGCCCTGTCACCCAGCATTGCTGATCAGAGCAGAAAAAGGGATTTTGGGGCATCTTCAGCTGCATTATGTGGCTTCACTTCGGTTTCTAACACCACTGTGTTTTGTGAGGCTGGATGAAGAAAGGTGTCTTTCCTTCCTGCTGTTCTGTCAGTGATCTCTCATTCCCAAGTGGATCCCCAAACAATTTTATTGAATCCATCCCCAGCAAAGTAAGAGGTTTACCCTTTAGAAGGAGTTTCTGTCTCCCTAAGCCTGTGACCACAGGAGAAAATACTGGTAATGGGTGTATGGGATCTTTTACTTTTGAAGGATTTTGTTAACCATCCTGTTGTCCTCCCTGCTTTGCTGTCATGCAGACTGCTGGAGTCCATGATTCCTGTCAAGATGATTAATTTCCCACAGGTAGGTTCCCTTTTGCTGGATCAGACTCCCATGGCCAAGTGAATGTCCCACAGACACTTTGTAAAACAAAAGTAGTCCACATTATTAAAAACTTGAGTTTGTTAGGTGTTCATCTCCCATAAGATGCTGGTTAATGCTTTCCTGTGATTGTTCCAAACCTCAGTGTACTATCTTCAGTGCTGATACAGTTCTAGACCTCTAGAGTTTACACATCCCAGACTCCCCATCACACAGCTTGTTCTACCTGGCTCCTATCAGCAGTGGCCTTGCTGTTATTTCACAGGCAACTGGGTGATAAACTTCATCCAAGGCACTTCTCACATCTCTTGGGGTGGGGAGTCTGGCATTCAGGAATACTAATCAAACCTTCCCTGATCTGTCTCCTGTAGAAGATTGCAGGTGAGCTGTATGGACCCCTCATGCTGGTTTTCACACTGGTGGCCATCCTTTTGCATGGGATGAAGACCTCAGAAACCATCATTGTACGTCAATTCTCAATGATAAGTTGTAGTTTGACAGGGCTCTGGATTGCTATAGGGACACTAGAAATGGAGAGGATACCTTTTCCATGACTGAATAACACCTTGCTGAAAAGCAGATTGATTTGAGGAAGAACCTGCTGGTTTGGAGATGGGAGGAAGGATGCATCAGAAAGTCTTGATGCTAGGAGAGCTGGGGTGTAATGCATGTGGCACCCTGAACACTGCTAGTCAGCTATTTGATAATGCCTAGAAAGGCTGTGAGGCTTTCTGAGGTGGAATTTGGGTGCTGGTAGGTCACTTCTTTGAGTCCTCCTCATCCTGATGCTGTCTCCACAGAGGGAAGGCACACTGATGGGCACAGCCATTGGCACCTGCTTTGGTTACTGGTTGGGTGTCTCCTCTTTCATCTATTTCCTGGCATATCTGTGCAACGCCCAAATCACGATGGTGCAGATGCTGTCGCTGTTGGTATGTATAGATGGAGCTGCCCCAAGATACAGGTTGGCTGCACAGTGTTCCAGCACAAACTCTTCCCAGAAAAACAGGAAAAGTCCTTGTAAATCAGTGGTCCCAGGATACTTTTCTGACCTGCCTCATCCTAGACACAGTGACTGCACAAAGAGGCGGTTCCTTCATGTAGGTCTCCTGCTTTGTACTTCCTGATCAGAGTGCCTGGTGGTAAAACAAAAAAAAAAGGAGATTCCAGAGAAACTCTTCCAGAGTTCCAGAGGCTCTTCCCTCTGTTTCCCAAGTTGTTGCACCCTCTGATATCCCTGTGAATCCTTCAGACAGATTATGTGGGTGTGAGCTGATGTTCAAACTGTATGATTGACTCTCTGGCATTGAATGAGTGGTTTATGAAGCTTTGCCTTGGTGAAGCATTACAGGAATAGGCTGCTTATGCTCTTGAGCAACAACAGCCTTTTGCATGGGACTGACACTTGTAACATCAACATTTTTGTTTTGGCAGGGCTATGGTCTTTTTGGACACTGCATCACTCTCTTTGTCACCTATAATATCCACTTCCACTCCCTCTTCTATATCTTCTGGTTGGGTGTTGGTGGACTCTCTACACTACGAATGGTAAGCAACAGGCAGTCTGGGGCCCTCCTCTAATAGGGTCAAAAAAAAAAAGGAACTATTGTTTGCTTTCTATTGGACCTGGCAGTTCATTTCACAGCCAGTTAGGCTGCAATGAACAACAGCCTGATGCTTCTGGGTCATCTGGCCCCTGGAAGTGCTGCTTGGATTAATATCTTCACCCAGGAAGTTTGCTCCCTTACAGCCCTTGCTGCTGTGGGGAGTTGTGCCTGAGCATCCTGCAGTTTTGGCAAGATTAGGCAAGGTTCACCTACACAAAGTCAGATTGCTCTGAATTTGTTGGTGCAAACTGCAAAAAAGGCTCTGAGCAGCATTTCTGCTGGCTTTCACCACTTGGCCCATCCTCCTAGGTGCTCCTGACTCTGCAATGCCAGAAGCTTGTGTAGCAGCCACCTTGTCCCTAATCTCCATCTCTCTCCTAGGTTGCTGTGTTGGTGTCACGCACCGTGGGGCATACCCAGAGGCTTATCCTGTGTGGGACTCTTGCTGCTCTGCATATGCTTTTCCTCCTCTACCTGCACTTTGCTTATCACAAGGTGGTAGAAGGTAAGGAAGGAAGATAAGAAGACATATCCTGTTAGATCTGGGGGAAGAGGAGCTGCTTTTTGCTCTTGAGAGAAAGGATGGACAGTTTAGATCTAACCTGAGGGTATCTGTGCCAGTTTCCAACCCAAGAATGACCAGCATTAGCTTTATTAGAGGAAGCTGTTGGAAGTAGGGCAGGAGGCAGACGTGGGGTAGCTTCTGTGCACTGAAGTTTAGTACTTAAAACCTTAGTTTTGAGGCAGAGCACTTACTCTTTCCCCACAAATGAACTGACTGAACAGCACTGACTGTTAACTGCATGCAGATGTTCAGTCCCTTCCTGAATCTTGCAGAAGTCTGGTTGCTTTTCTGTGATCAGGAAATGTGTCATAAGTCTTTTTCCTTCTTTGTGTACACCTTTTTTTGTGTTGTACAATACAGATAGCAGAAGCTGCATCTGTGCCATTTACCAGGCTGTACGTGTTCAGGTCCCCTTTCTGTGTCTCTTTTTGTTTTCTCCTAACAAAGCATCAATCTTCTTTTAATTAAAAAAAAAACCCAAAAACTAGGAAAGACTTTCCCCACCCCATCACTGGAGAGTTTCCAGATCTCTAGACAGGCAATTCTGCAAGCCTCTTTATGAGATTAGGCAAACCTACTGATGGTATTTCAGATAAATCTGCGTGATTTGGGGTTATAGCATATCAGTACAAGTCCTTTTAGATGTAAATTATGTTATTTCCTGGATCTTTTCTTATGGCAAAGGTTTTGAGCCCTGATTTGCAACTTTTCAGCAGATGAAATAGGATAAAATAACACTCCAAGCAATTTTCTTCAAGGCACTCCAAGACTGATTATCAGTCTTGAGAGGGTAATTGACAAGGACTGGAGAACACTTGCATCAGTATGCATGTTTCCTGCCAAACATACTCTATGTTTGTGTTTCAGTGATAAAAATTCCAAGTTGCACCACCAGCTGCAACTCCTGATGTGACTGTGCAAGTGTATTTTAGGATGAAAGCAAACAATTGGTCTAAGAGCAGGATCTGCACTGGAATGAGGTGGAGAGAGAATTTTATCAGTCTGCTTCAGCAGAGCAGCATCCCTGGCAGCATCTGCATTTGAGTCAAATGACAGAGAACTGGATCTGACACCCTTAAAATGAAAGGATTTATGTTCCTTTTGGGAACACAGTTACCTTGCCCCAAGGACAAGCTCTAATTATACCCTGTGGCCTCTGGATAGAGGTGTTTACTGCTGTTTAGTCTTTGGGGCTAGATGTCACCACCCATTGCCAGCAAGTGCTTTGCATGTCCTGGGCTCTGCCACCATCAACTACTACCTGGTCAGAGAGAAAAGCAAGAAGAAATGAAGCATCTGAACTGACTCTTGCCACTCTTCCTTTTTTTCCTGTTCCCTGCAGGTATCCTGGACACATTGGAAGGACCTAACGTGCCACCTTTTCAGAGAGTTGCCCGAGACATTCCAGTTGTTTCCAATGTTGTACTGAACACAACAGCCAAAGCCATTGCGTTGACTCTCTAGTTCCACAGACTTGGACTTGCTTCCTTCATTACTTTTGGGGCTGTATAGGGCCTTAATAGCCTGATGCCTCTTAGGAACAGGACAGAACAGCAGGAAGAAGACTTGGTTTTGTTTTCCTGGACCTGTCCTTTGGGTTGCAGTTATGGGCAACTGAGTGGACTGCACCTCAGTGAAGTGAGAAGAACTACACTCTTCCCCCACCCAGGTCTGGGCTGTCTTGAGTAGAGTGGTTCTGTTGCCTGTATGTTTAGCTGGGATTTCTCAGTGCAGTTAGTCCCTTACCCCTTTCTGCTTGCTGATGTAGCCCCAGGGGTATCTGCTGTGTTCCTGTCCTGAAGTGGGAAGAATTAAATTGATGTTGGTGCTGAATGATGCCTTATGTTTAAGCCTACTTGTGTAATGGGAGAGTGCTGTTGGGTCTCTCTGCCTTTATCTGTCCCATCCTAGACTCAAAGCAGGAGTCTTTGCAGTTTTCTGCTGTCCTACTTCAGACATTCTGTGTGTGATACATGGCTTGTCTTGGGCAGATTTTCCATAGCCCAAGGGGCACAGGAACTTAAGTTTCTCTGGAGATTTTCAGAAACAGCACAATGTTTAACCACATGCTTTTCCTTGTCCTGTTCCAGATTGACTCCTCCCTTTTGACTTGGTCCAAGCTGCTACCCCTCCATTCTGTCCTTTCTCCTGTGTATGTCAGAAATACATCTGTCCTCATGCTTTCACAGTACCTTTTGTTCTTACCACCCTTATGCCCACATTGCTCTGTGGGACAGCAGTTCTGACTGCAGGGGCAGCATGTTTGTGCATGATCTTCTGTGGATATGTTTATTAAGAGGCTAGTTCAGTCCATCCTCATGCAGTTTGCTCTCATGTCTCCCAGATATGGGACTTTCACCTCATTTCTCTGAGCAGGAGTGGCATCCTGCTCTCCCCCAGTCTGCTGTGTACTGTCAGGCTCTTCAGGCTGAGTCTAGGCCTTGTTTCTGAAAGAACTGGAGCCTTAAGAGTCTCTGGCAAGCTTTTCTCCAGTGTTTCCATTAAACAAAAGCAGAAATGGGTATGTGTGCAGTGGTAATAGAGTTGGCATGTTTATCTCCAGTGTACTGGTGTAGGAAAGCTCCAGTAAGAATGGGGAAATGAAACAGCCTAGCTTAGGCTGGCTTGCACTGCAATAACTCACAATTGAGCAGCTCAGATGTACTCTTCCCTCACTGCTCTAACTTGTACTAGTTTGAGAGTGGAAAGCTGATAATTGGCTTTCATCTTTTCCTGTAGCTCTGGATGATTTGGGGAGAGGAGCCACACCAAAGAGAACTTCACCCTTATTATGCCTAGGCTGGGAAAAAAACCAAACACAAACCCAAGATATTTCCCTGTCTTGGTGTAGCTGTGCACAAAGCAGATAGCATGTCAGAACTGCACTTTTTGGTCTCTTGCTTATATTAGTTGGAGAGGCTGCAGCTGTAGTGGCATTCAAACTAGTACCAAGCTGCAATGAAAGAGAGGAAGATAGCACCAGCTCTTGTTTTCAGACTCATCATCTGCTTCAGGTAAAAAGAAAAATGTCACTGAGCATTTTCAGTTCATAATTTGTTCCCCTTCCAAGAGCAGAAAGCACATCTGCTAATGAACACATATGTAATGGACATGGTTTCTCACTCTCCTCCCACACCCCTTGGGAAAAGAACATCACTCAGAGCAAGTTATTTGGGGGAACCAAATTAATTATTTGGGCTAGTAGTCTCCACAGTTTTTGGACCAACTGAACCATTTTAAGCTCCTAGAATTTCTATTACATTCAAGGCTGACAAAATGGAAGTGTTAGTCTCTAATGGTGACCCTGTATTTCCCTCTTTATTATTCCATGGGAAGTTGGTTTCTACCCTGGGAGCCTAGAACAGGTCTGTTTCTCTTGGTGCAAAGTCTCCAAGCACAGGCAGGGGGGAAGGGAAGGAGAAAGAGACAATTGTCACTAGAATAAGTTCATCCAAGAAGAAAAATAATTCTGCACTGAACTATCACTGCTGACTTGCAGACACTGCTGGAGAAGAACTGTGCTTCCCTCCCACAACTAGTCACTTAGCTACATCAGAGGAATGAAGCTGTGCCCTGTGTTTTCTTCAAAGCAGGGAAGAGAGCAGTGACAAAACTCTTCATGGTTCCCCTGCACAGCTTGTGTGTTATGTCAGCTGGAGACAGATGACCACGATGACAACCAACCACCCTCTTGGAAGCTGTGGGACTTGCTCTGCTCCAATTCTTCAGCCCTGATTAATTTTCTGTGCAGCAGCAGCTGGAAGCTGAACTGTTCTGTACTGCCAGAAATTCAGTATTTGGCTGAGAGCTTCAGCATCTCTTGCTGACAGAGAGGGATGCACTTTTGCAGGGAAATGCATACATGCTGCATTTCCAGGGAGCATGCTGAGCATGCAGCCTTAGTAAACTCCTTGTGGGAGGGCATCTCAGTGTTTACTCAAGTCTTCTAATTATCAGGACAAGGCTTACAGCCCTACCATGCCAGACTATCTCCACCTTTGTGTCCTCCCATGGCTCTTTAAGAAAATCTAAATTTTCTCCCTACTCCCTTGCAGCAAATCTGAAATAATCCCTCCCACCCATCACCTCTCCCTTTGAAGGAAAGGTAGCTCTGTGAGAACTGTTAAGTCTCTTTATTAAATATGAAATAAACATATAAAGCTGTCAGATTAGAAAGAGGAAGATGTATATTAAAGCATCTATGACCTCCTCCTCTCTGTTACAGTACCTAGAAGTCAAACCCTTCTTACAGTCCATCCTTCCTGCACTGTCACAGGTGTTTTGGGAGGCTGTTTCTTTTCCCGTTTTTCCTCCCTGCATCCAGTCTCACTCTAGCTGCTCCTCATCCACTGTTTCTCTCTGTTCATGTGTTAGCTCTCAAGGGCACCAGTCTAGAGACTCAACTTTTATTCCTGGTACCCCCCAGCAGGTAAACAATAAACTACCTTCCTCATACTTGCTGGGTAATTGCACATGCAAGGAAGCAGCATCTAGTTCTTCACAAAGTACCACTGCCAAATTCCCCTCTGCATAGCCTGTTACGAGGTTTAGTGAGCCAAAGCTTTGAACCATTAGCTCCTGTGCCCCTTTTCCCAGTGTATTTGATTCACCATGAAGCAAGGTTGAACAGTTGTCTCCTCAATGTGGTCTTGCTCCTGACAACAGGCAGTGAAGATGCCAGCACTAGGGCATTTTCATCAATGTTTCAGGGCTGCTGCTGTCTGCTGAAGTGGGGCATGTCCCAGGGGCTCTCCTCCAAGCACCTCTCTAATAATAGCCTGTTTAATGAAACGTGTTAATTAGTGCCTTGAGGTAACTGCAAGTGAGACTGAGTGCAGTCTTCCAGTTGACCTGTACAGATCAGCAGCTGGTATTTTTTTGGCCACCCCCTGTCCACCACACTTCACATCCAGTCTCTGCCCCTTGCAGCCCTGCAATATGTAGGATCCTGTTCTCACCTGGACCACTTAATGTGATCCTAGAGATCAGTTGCTCCATTTTTTTGAAAGCCATTACTGGTATCACAGCTGGGTGCTTGCAGCTGCTTCTCATATCCTGGTGCAGATGTGTTACAAGGCCAGTGATCTGTTCTAGGCATGTGTTGCAGGTACAAGACTAAGCCCATGCACCCCTCTGCAACAGGGAAACAGAGAAAGGTAAGTAGCTCTAGAGAACAGCAATGGATTCCTCAAACAGTGTTGTGACATGTACACTGTAGGTAGGTGTTAGATGCTGCAGATGTCCTAAAGCCGACATCTCTGTCCAGCTTCTTATCTGCTGCTCCTTGTGTCTCTTTCAGGACCTAACACGACCCTCAGTGCAGGTGACCTGCTCCTCCATTTCACTCAAGGAGAATTGATTCACATCTCACTCCACTTCCTATTTTACCCCTCCCTTTCCACCCTTTCTCTCCCACCCTAGCCTGCAAACCAAGCAGAGGAGCCTGGGTTTGTCCCAGAGTTACCCACAGGTCTGGAATTCACTCGAATGCTGCTATATGCAGCAGCCAGATTAGTTATGTGCAGCAAGCTGCCTACTTAGGCGGTTTAACCTAATTTCCACATCACTGGCTTCCTTATTCAGCTCAGTGGAGTTGAAAACGCAGAGGCCCTGCTTCCTATTTCTCTCCAAGTACGGGATTACCCAATGGAGGGAGGAGAGGAGACAAATCCCTCTGGTCCATACCAGCAAATTAGCAGGGGACAAGGTACACACCTCACACCTCAGGTGAGGCTGAGGGTGCAGGATGTCTGCTGCAGGCATAAGGAAGCCTATGGCACTTCCCCAGCCGTCCACCTTTTACCAGCTGCCTCCCAGCACTGGCTTTGTGAGCCCTGGGCCACAAGGAGTGGTTCACACCTACCTTGCCCTTAAGCCCTGTGTCCAAGCTCGAGGTGTAATGGGTTTAAGCATAAATGTCACTGAAGCTGGTGGAAAACTGCTGTCCCTCAGAGCAAGAGTACACCATGGCCCAATGACTTTGGCCCTGTCTCCAGGTAGGAGCAGGACTAGAAAGAGCCCTTCCCATCAGCTTCTCCCTCCTCTCCTGTGCTCCTTCAGAGCCATAGACAAAGCCCCCACTGGCCCTGGCCCTGCCATTACCTCAGGGCAGCAGGCAGGAGCCAGCGGACGCTGCTGTCGCCCCTCACGGGCTCCGGCTTCGAGTGGCACCGGACCCCAAGATGGCGGTGGGAGACGCTGGGGTGGGATAAGGAGTCCCTCCACGCCCATCCGCTTCCGCGACGAGACTGTCCCGCTCCCGGCGAGTGGACGGGAACGAGAGGAGAGCGGTAGCGTCCCGCCCCGGGCGGTAGGAGGTGCCCGGAGCCTCAGCTGAGAGTAGGCGGGGCGGTCCGGCAGGTGCGGGCGGAGCGAGGTGGGGAGCGGCGGGGCTGCCTGGAACCTGCCCGGGGCTGCTGGCGCAGCGGAGTGGTGCAGGGCTGCCCCGTGAGGCTCGGAGCCCAGCGCTGGTCCGGATTAGTCCCCGTCGATGAGTGCCCTGGGTCTCGCTGTCCGCGGAGGGGAGGCGGCCCCGCCGAGTGGAGCGGGACGGCCCGGCGGCCGCCGGTAAGGCTGCACGGTGACGCCCCCGGGGCCGCGGTGGGCCGGGCTGGGACTGCCCCGGTAGCAGCGGCCGTGGCGGGGTTGGCGGCAGCCCCGGCCCGCAGCGCGCAGCGCGGCTCCCTCCCGGCGCCTGACCGCCGCGACAGGATCGGAGGGCGGCGGCGGCGGGAGGCAGCTCCCCGAGCGGGGGTAAGATGCTGCCGGGGTCCATCCAGATCTCCGGGGAGACGCTGTCGGGGGCGGAGATCCGGGACATATGCGAGAGCCTGCGGGAGAACTCGGTGCGGTTGCTGTCGCTGCGGGGCTGCCAGCTCTCCGAGCGGGACTTCGGGCACGTCTGCCGGGGGGTGGCCGAGACTCGCTCCCTGGCCCAGCTCAACCTCAACTTGGGCATCGTCTCCAACATCAACCGCGTCAAGCAGCTGGCCGAGGCCCTGAAGACAAACCGCTCTGTCCAGTCCCTCTTGTGAGTACGGCGGGGCAGGGGGCTGTTGGGGGTGCCCCTAGCTTCCTCCTGGGCAAGGATGGATCTTTCAGGGGCTCACAGCTCTGAGTCAGCTCCTGAATTTAAATCTTGCCTGAAGAAAAATGCGCTTGATGTTGCAGAGGCTAACCCCTTGCCCTTCACTCGGCTGGGAGGGAACCACCTCTGCCCCTGCTGGCTGGGCAAGGCCCTGGCTTTCAGGCCTGGCCCCTCCAACCTGGCTCTCCCGGTGATGGGGGCTGCCTCTGCCCCCTGGCATCCCCTGCACCCTCTTGTCCTTGCCGAGGGAGGAGGACCCTTAAAGTGGTCGGCTGCCACCCAAAGCAGAGGCTTCTCAGGGCTTCTCCTCTTCCTGGGGTTAGAATTTGTCATCCTCTTGGTTTCGACCGCTTCCCACTCCTCATCAGATTAGTTAGCCCCAGGAAGAAGGCTCCACAGTAATTTTCCCTTTTACCTGCGCAGCCTCCATGGGAGTCCCCTGACAGATGCAGGCTTGGCCCTCCTCAACCCTGCTCTCTCCATCCACCCGTCGCTGGTGGCTCTGGATCTAGGAGACTGCATGCTGGGTGATGAAGGCATCAACCTTATCTGTGGGCTCCTGCCGCCTGATGGGGCCAAGTCCGGTAAGCACCAGGGGCTGTGGGCTGCACAGTGACTGGTGAAGCTTTCACATAGAGCAGATGCAAGCAGCAGTAAATCCTCAGCCCTAGAAGTGACAGGCTCTTTAGTTTGCCCAGGCTGAGAAATGTCTTTCCCCAACTTAAGTAAAGCAGAAAAGCCAAGCAATAGTGGAGCAGGTCTCTCAGGCAGCCATGGGCTATTTGCTGTTGATCTGTCCTGCTGGCAGTTTGGAGCTCAGGGCCCAACAGGTTGCTTCTGGTTCATGATGGGAACATTTGAAACTGTATTTGCATGTTAGTAATGATCACAGATAAGTAAGTACATGGTGTGCCTCCACCTCAGCACTTGACTTTATTGTCAGTACCTGGGAATTGTCACTGTGGGTGCTCTGAGTGTGTAGTTGCATGGCCATAGTCTTAGTGCCAAGACTGATCTTTGCAGGGGATAGTCTTTGGTGGGCAGAGACCAGTTGGCCTGTTTAGCTGAGAACTGGCACGTGCTGAGGTAACACCGTCCCTCTCTCTTGACTCTCAAAGTGCTTTGCTCCTCTCCCCAGCACCTTTTCTGTGTGCTCACAGTGCCACTGGTGCTGTTATTCCTGCTAGCCAGCCCTCCCAGGTGCAGGTTTTGGAGCCCACTGTCCCCACTATCCTCTCCCCAACTTGTACCTTGTGCCACCTCCTTCTCCAGTCAATCACCTCACACACCCCTTAGTTGTTTCCATTGTGTTTGCTATTCAGGGTAAATGGGACATGGGTTGGAGAGCAGAGAAATGGGGCAGTCACAGCATGGGCAAATGAAGGGCTGCTGCTCAAGGCAGCAAAATATTCCACTATCAGTGAAATAGTGATGACTATTCACAACTGTGACATCACACCTGTGATGACAGTTGTCAGAGCAAACCAAACCCTTTAGCCTGTTACGGGACACAACTCAGAGCTGTTCTGGTTAGCTGAACTAGTTCCCCTGAGACTGCTTTAGTGACCCTAAGGCTCTGGTTTGGTGTCTCTCTCTTCTCCAGGCCTCAAAGAGCTAACACTGAGCGCCAACCCTGGTGTCACAAGCAAAGGCTGGGGCCGCCTGGCCATTGCAGTGGCTCACAGCTCACAGCTCCGTGTGCTGAACCTGGACTACAACCCCTTAGGTAAGCTGCTGAGTGCCAGGGAGGAGAAGCATGGGATGCTGCACTCCTGCCTCTCAGTGTTGGTGCATTTTGTGCCAATGGGTGGCTGAGGACCAAGTTGTAGAAAGGTGGTAGAGCATCTCAAGCAGGATGGGACAGTTTCTTGCATAGGTGCCTTCTGATCCCCAGCAGGAAGTTCATGCTGCCAGGCACCTTTGGCTGTAGGAAAAGCTAGCCTGGCTGCTCTGCTTGTGTGAGCTGGCTCTGCGTGCCTTGTGAGGAGGTGCAGAAAAGAGGTTGTGCCTTGCCTGCTCCACTGCCTTTGTTGTCACGTTTGACTCTCCATGTCTCCCCCATTCCTGAAGCCTTGGGCACTGATGCTGGCTTGGCACATGCAGTATGTCACTGTGCTCCCCCCTTCATCTTTCCTGCGTAGCAGGGAGGAGGAGGAGAAGAGCCTGGCACTCGTTGCCATAGAAACCAACTCTCTCCAGCTCTACTGCAAGGTGGTGAAGAGGATATTGGGTCATGCCTCCCTGAGCATCAGCAGAGTGCTCCCCACCTCATCCCATCTGGAAACAGAGCCTCCCTCCAGGCCCTGTCTGTCTGAGCAGGTACCTCCTCTTGGGCAGGAAAGCCCCCAGAGTGTTACCTAACAGCAGCCTGGGGTCTTACTCTTCACCAGCATCAATCGTTAATGCTCCTGGTCCTGATGTGTCCACTCCCAAAAGTCTGTCCCCTTTTCAGGGAGACAGTCCGTAGCTGGTGCAGAGTCCTCCATCTGGCTCCACCCTCTACCTAGACTAAGGTATTCAGCTCCTTATCCTGCATCTGGGATGTTAAAGACCCTCACATGCTTGAGTAAGAAGGAGATATGGGAAGATATGCTTCCTTGGGGAATAAAACCCATTTCACTGCATTCCTCCATGTTCCCCCTGATAATCAGTGACTGCTCCTTTAACTACAAAAATGGAGCACCTTCATCTTTTCTCTTGACCTTGTCAGATTTTTTTTTCCCCCAAGGTAACTGAGATTTGGAGGTTATCTGATGACAGAAATACTCAGAGGATGTTTCCATGACAGCCCCAGGCTGATGAGGGCATGTGACATTTACATGAGGGAAGGCAGGCACTGCTGACAGCCCTGGTTTCCTTCTTCTACAGGTGACCAGGTAGCAGGGATGCTTGCTGTCGCTGTGGCCTCCAGCCGAACCCTCGAAGTTCTGGACTTGGAGGGAACAGGACTTACCAACCAGTCAGCCCAGGTATGAGAGCCTACAGTTACTATACAGTATCACTGACATCTCAAGGGCATAGGTCTTGGCCCTAGGACCTAGACCTACCTCTGTCCCCCTCCCCAAGTCCATATGCACCTCCTTCCCTCCCTGCACCCAGGGGTGTTGTTGCTTTCCCCTGGCTTATTGCATTTGGCTACAGGATGAGCTCGTAAGCCACGGTTCTGACCTAGGGCTCTTGGATCTCCCTCAAGTCAGCAGGGAGAAACACACAGGTCTATTTGTAGTTTGGTTTTCTTGGAAGAAGAAAGGGATTGGACTTTGACTGAGTATCAGAGCTAAAGCTCTGTGGACAGATAGGGCCAAGGCTTGGTAGCACAGGCTCTGTTCTCAGAGCCCGAGCTCCCAATGATAAGACGGCATGATCCTGATTATGTGGCAGCAATAGGGTGTAGAGCAGTTCCTACAGCTAGAGCCAGGAAATCCAGGCTCAGCTCTTCCCACAGAAAGATGAGGACACCTCAGGGCCTTAAAAGGGATGGCAAAGGGAGGTCAAGGCCAAGGGAAAGTAGAGGTAAGAGGAGGAGGGCTGGAGTTTGCAAGGAGACCAAGCATTTAAGCTTTTCCTGTTCAGCCTAGCTGCCATTTGTGCTGCTTGTCAGCCTGTTTTATCTCACCTTCTGTCTAGACTTTGCTGGACATGGTAGAGAATTACCCTACAGCCCTACGGACACTCATTCTGGCAGAAAACAACATTAGTCCAGAGCTGCAGCAGCAGATTTCTGACCTGCTCTCAGAGGGTGAGGAAGAGGAGGAGATGGAGGCTCGCGAAGTCACAGCCAGGGAGAAGAACCCCTGGATCTGCCAGAACAGTAAGAGCTCTGGGACTTGGGCTGTGGGCAGGGGCTGGCAGGCAGGAATTGGGGTGTCTGGGGTGTTTCCAGCACCACTGGTCTCTCCTGGTGGGGGTTGGTGTCCCTTCTCCCTGTGAAATGGAATCTAGACAGCCTCCAGGCATGACCTTCATGTTCAATAGCATTGGGCTGGGCTGCACTTGGAAAGGGAGCCTCCAAGGACAATGCAGCTGCTGCAAAGAGTGGAAATGGTACTTCAGAGGCGTTTTCCCTGATGCTGCAGGAACAAAATCTTTGTGCAACGTCTTAAAACTCAAGGGCAGGAGCATTAAAGATCTCAGGGGCCTTTGCCAGATATCTTAGCCAAAATTCATGTCATTCCTCACTGCTTCCAGAACCTCCCTGCAATCCACACTGCATTAGCTATTCCTATCTGTGCATCCCAAACGTGTGAAGGGTTAGCCAGGTGCCAGAACCTGTCTGTTACTTGTAACAAAAAAAGGTATATTATGGAGGTAGCAGTAGTCTGCCATTTATTGTTTGTGCATATGATATTTTATATTGTCATGCCTACCTTGTGATCCTGCTGGTTTGGGATTTGGGCTTTTTTTTTTTTTTTTTTTTTACCTTTAGTTGTCCTTTCCCCTTCCCAGTTCTCCAATTCTCATATCAGATAAGTACATCCACTTGCTGGGCCTCAAAACATCTGGATCCTCATCTGTTAGAGCCATAAAAATCCTTTACTGACAGCTCTAGCCAAGTTTTGGATCCAGTTTTCAGAAACTAATCCCTGAAACAGAGTTCCTATGCAGCAGTTTTGAATGTGTAGGACTGGATCTGATGCACATTCCTACCTCACACTGAGAAAAGATTTCTTTTCTGTTTAAAAAGGCTTCTGGATGAGAAACTAGTGCCCTGCTGAGTTTCTGACTTGCTATGTGTGCCCATCCTCCTTGCAGCTGATTCACTTGGCGCGGAGAAAGTCGCAGTGTTCCTGGCTGGTGCTCTGTGCCATCACAGAGCCAGCAAGCTGCCCTCACTTTCCTGAGGCAGGCAGGGGAAGGCTGCACAAGCCCTCCATTCATGGAGCACAGGAAGTCATCATTTCCAGGACTCTGCTGCCATAAAATATCTGAGAGCCTGCTGCGTTCCCTGCTTTGGGGAAGGCACTACCACCACCCTACATGGCTTTGGTTGGCTTGCAGCCTGCCAGCCCATCCTACCTGGACACTGTCTCTAGGTGAAAAGACACTCAGTGAATGCAGATTTAAAGGTCTACATAGGGCTAGATAAGGACACGGCTGGGTCAGCACCAATACTACCTGCAAGTGTAATGTGAGGAGGGTTCAGAGCTGATGTTCCTCTCTACAGCCAAGGTAACAAATGCAGATCCCCACCCCGGGCTCTTGCTGCTGTCCCTGCCTCCCCCTCTCGCTAAACATTGTTTGTGTTCTGCTGCATGGCCAGAGCAGACCTAGTTACAACTTAATCTCACAATCCTCTCAGCAGTTTGCTTCCTATCCTGTGGTCCTCTAATTCCTCATCCTTCCCTCTAGATCTGGAGTACAGCCCTCCACTCTCCAGCAGCCCAAATGGCTCATGGTTTTCTCCCTCTCCCGCCACAGATTCCAGCGCCCAGATGGTCCTGATGACGTCAGGTCTTGGTGACAGCCTCTTAGCAGAAACAGAAATGTAGCTGGGCTACCCTGCCTGCTTCTGCTGAGAAGAGCACAGTGCCCGCGGGTGGAGTGTGTCTGCCAGCCCCTGCCTCTGGCAGGCTGCCTCAGCTGTCTTCTCACACATTTCATGTCCTGTTGATGCCTCCCTCGGCTCTCCATGCACCAGAACCTGGTCTGAGCAAACCTCCACGCACATCTCTCTGTTGTCACACACCCCGTTGGCCGCTTGTGAGTGTCCAGTCACTGCATGTGTAGCTCACGCTGCCCTGCCTTCCCCCGCTCCACACACCCTTGGCTGTGCCCCCAGGGCGCAGGCTGTATTTATTCAGATGTGTATAAGAGATGTTCTTTCTATTGCTTGTACTGCTGTCGCGATGAGAGTTTTATAAAGGTCACCGGCGTGACACCGCTAACAGCAGCTCCGTGGTTCCACGGCCCCGGAGGGGCAGACGCCGGTACGTGCGTGCGGTGATGGGAGCAGGCATGCGCTGTGCCGCACACAGCCGGCAGGGGGCGGTAGCCCCTCGCTGCCTCCACGCTGAGGCTGGTCCTCCAAGATGCTCGCCTGGCCCTGGCGGGGAGAGGTTGGACCCAGCCCAATTTTGCTGTCCCCCCGGGCCTTCCTTCTGCCCCGGAGGATCCTTGGCACCAATTGTGTACCCTCCGGTGAAGGCTGCAGACCACACCAGCACTGCAGGTTTCACCGTTCAGCCAAGCGCCCCTTTTGCTGGAGCTAGGCAAGGAGGATTGCGTTGCAAGGCTCGGATTAGGCTGGAAGATTAAATTGTGGCAGCAGCTGCTACTGAAGGGAACACAGAATAAAATCATTAATTATGGGGTCAAAGAAACAAGAAACTCTTCCTGCATCTTGCTTTGCATACACCTAGGTCAGAAAGGCACAGGCAGCATAATTTGAGATACGGAGGAAACTTCATCATAGCTCTCTGACCTCTGCAGCACAACATGAAATGCAATATAAAATTGAATGCTTCCAAGTGTCCATATTGGCATCTTTCAGGAAGCCCGGGCTATGTCAAATCAACCCTAATTAACCCTCCCTACACAAAATACTGACACTAGAATTCTAAAGCTCCTACACACTCCAGGGAGAAAGCATGTTACATGTTACCCTGTTAAATTAGTTCCTGAAATGGAGAACTCATAGTCTTACATGACTCTGAGAGCTGGGGCTTCAAGAAAACCAATAAATATTAAAAGAACTAGCTACACCTCATCCTACTCTCAATCAGCACTTTGCCAAGACACAGATCAGACAGAAGGACAGCCAGGAAAATACTTGAAATAGAGTAGGCTGAATTTTATGAGAAACACTGAGGCTTCTTAAAGCACAACAACCTTCACTACAGAGGTTCTGACAAGCCTAGACTTTACAGCCTCCAAGTAATGTGAAAATTACTCACATTGTTTTTTAATGTTTCTCAACGTTGCCTGGTTAAATAATCTGCACCTTTTTTAAGCTGCTGTCAGCTTCCAAGTCAAAAGTGACACAAGTGCTGCTGTGAGCAATGGCTTCTGGTCTGCAGGATCAGTTTGATCTTTGAGCTGATAGTCAACATATAATTACAGAGGTAAAACACCACTCCTCCCACACATCAGTCCTTGCCTTGGATTGCACCTCTTCTCCAACACAAATGACTTGCTTTGCACAAGCACCTGGAACCTGGCTACTAATAAACTGTGCACTCAGGATGACCAATGAATTCAGAGTCTCCTGGAAAGCTTACAGGTCACAGGATCACTCTCCATAGGAGAGCTAATGGGTGGCACAAACATTTCAGCAAATCTGGGACACTGGACCATGAAAGGCTTTGCTCTCTCACATGCTCAAGATCAGTCCAGATCTTAACCAAAAGAAAAAAACACTATAGCCATTGCCATCTACTTTTAAAATAGTTTATTTCTGGTCTTAAAATATACATCAGTTTGAAAATTTCAGAAAAAAACCCACGTTAGTTACAGATTAACAGTCTGGAGTTGGGACACTGAAAGTGGGGTCAGCTCAAGGCCCCAGAGCCAGTACTGCTGGAGGTAAGCAGGAGTGCAAAGGGCAGGCACTGTGCCTGCTGGGAGAGGGCTCTGCTCCTCTTGAGGCCATTGCTCCCCCTCAGCCTCTGCCAGTAGCCTAATGCTGCAAAGCAGAAATGTCTAAGTGAGGTGCTGGGCACCCCTTTGCCACCCCTCCATTTCTCCACTGTCTTGCTTTTAAGTCTACCTTGACCAAAAGCAGAGTGAGGCTGGCTCTGCCCAGCACCATCAGCTTCAGCAAGAGTGGGTTTTGTCCCCTGACCACTGTGTCAGGATTCAGGGGAATTCTGGGGAGGCAGAGCCCTGAGGGGCAATGCCTCCCCCACTGCACAAGCGGCTTTGCTGTTCCACAGGCAGGTCACCAGCAGCCTCAGAGCCAAAGGAACTCACTCAGTGAGCATCCAACCCCAGGTGATGTCCATGAGGCAGTCAGTATCTGGCAGACACTGCAGGTGCAAGCCCTAAGCAATACTGCAGAAGAACAGAAGAAATGCAGCAGTGGAATGCCTGATGAAAGCAAACACAAGGACCCCACTACCAACTTCAGGACAGGGGAGATGAACACCCTGCAAGCTCAGAGGAGGCTCCCACTCTCAGCACCAGCCTGTGTGCAAATGTATCAAGCAAAATACTGTAGCAAAATACTGAATCCCATCTCTCTTGCCAGAGGGTGGCATACAGCTCCACAACTGTTCAGGTGGGGAAACAAGGCAAGCATGTAGGCAGCAGCTCTAACCAGGGTACATAAAGCTGCCAGATAGGCCTGCAGCTCCCTTTCACAGGCCCTGGAGCCTCCAGGCTCCAGCTGAAGCCCCAGCTGGCCCCAGCTGCAAGCTGCAGGCCCTCTGCAGAGACAGGGGTTTGGGGAGGGGAATAGGGTCCCCAGGAAGCTCTTGGCTGCATATCTTGCTGTAAGCACATGATTGGGAGCTTCCTTCTGGACAGAGGGCTACTCTCCTACAGCCCAGTGAAGAGCCCTCGTTGAGTAGAGTGGGAGGACAACACAAACCCAACTCAAAAAACAGACAACAGGCTGAGGACAGCCAGTGAGGTTTGAGGGGAGCGTGGAGCAGGGAACCAGATTAGGCTCTGCCTCACACTCCCAGGGGAGCCAAGAAACACCAGACAGATGAGGGCACAGGACAAAACTAAAACAGGATGCCTGGGCATTGTAAGCCCTCAAAAAAATACCTACATCTACAGACCTCTCCCCTTCCCACCCTCCCTAACAAGACATCAAGCACACAAGACTGAGAAAAGTCACACAGTATCACACTACACTAGGAAAAACAGGTAGAGAAGCTCTACCCAGAAGGGGAGGCCCTGGAGAAGTGCCAGAGCCAGCCTGGAGTCCCCTGGAGAAAGGGTTGTGCAAAGAGACCCTGGCAAAGGGCTGCTGCAGAGCTGTGAGGTAGTGCATCTACAGGAAGCAGCTCGTCAGCACACTGCCCTCACATCCCTGCTGGCTCTGCACTGGGCTCTGCCTAGAAAAGCCCAATAGTGTCCATGCCTCACTTTGGGTGGGGTGAGACCTTGTTTGTGAGTCTGGAGGGGTTTCTGCAGGGTGGAGGCTGGAATCACAGGGAAGTACAGCTCTGATTGCGGAGCCTCATCAAACACACCCTCCGAGCAGGCATTGGACCAGCTGCCAATGGCTGTGTCTGTTTATGCAGGGCAGGGAGAAAGAAAAAACAATACACCCCAAAACCAAAGGCTTGGAAAGAAGAAAGAAGCCCACCCAAGAGCAAAGCATCAGCACTGTTCAAACAACAGCACAGAGGGCGGGGGAAAAGGTGTGAGGGAGGAGACACAAACACAAACCCCAGTGCCTAGCAGGCAGTGCCTCCCTGAACCACCTTGGCAGACAGCACCCATGCTCCACAACACAGCAGCAGCATCCGTGCATTGCCTCAGCGGGGGCTGGGTGCTGAGCCCAACACAGAAGCCAAGCGATGGGGACTTGCAGAGGCAGATTCTGGAGAATCACCCAGAGGGCACCCAGAGATAACAAAACCCAGCAGGAACACGAGACACCAGCAATCCTGGCACATCCCCAGAGGCACACAGCAGTCCCCTGGGAGAGTCCTCATGCCCCACTCATGGCCCCTGGGGGCTCCCAGGCAATCAGACACCACCATGCAGGCACTCTGCCCTGTTGGCACAAGTTAAAAGAGCAGAGCAGCTGTGGGCAACCAGCACGAGAGCACCCAGGGCCTCAGGTACCCGAGTGGGAAAGGAGAAGGAGGATGCGAGCCTGAAGAGGCACAGGCACCAGGACAAGGGGTACCAAGAACGAGCTCTGGTACAGGCACCAGTGTGAGGCTGTGAAGAGAACTGTGAGTGTGCCAGGGCAGTGGGTGTGCTTCTGCACGCTGTTGCGTGCTAGTACTGTGGGTCTGAGGTGCCAGGGAAGGGGGACCCCAGCTCTTCTAGGTAGCAAAAGAAGAGGATAAATATAAAATTTCAGAGCAGAGCCCCCTCAAGAGGAGGGTACTAAGAGAGTTTTCCCCTCAGAAGGTGGACAGATACTGACATCTCACAGCTTTGCAGCATGTGGATGCTTCTTGCCCTGCCTCAGCTGAGAAGGTTGCCCTGCTCCTGTGCCTGCGTCAGACTGTCCTTGCGATGTAAGTGGTGGACCCCCATCCTCTTAGGGCTGCGGTGTGGCCGACTGAAGGGAGGCTTGGCCCTGCCTTCTCCAATTTCCTCTTGGACACCTCCTTGGTTGGTTTCCTTGCTTCCCTGGAGCAACACTTCTCTCTCTTCAGCTGGGCTCTCAGGCAAGCCAAGGTCCACATAGTCCTTCTGCTTCTCTGATGAGGGACTTCCAGGCTCAGCAGTGCCTCCACCACTTTCCTGCAACAGCTTCTGGGCTTCATCCTGTGAGAAATCTGTACCATAGTCTGAGGAGAAATGGCTCCTGCGGGCTCTGGACTCGGTGCTGTCTGTGTCCACGCTCGAGTCCCGACTCACGGTCCAGCTGCAGCTCTGTGCAGACTCCTCACCATCCGAGTAAGCTGAGGCTGCCCTACCCAGCTCCTGCATGGAGCGGCTGAATCTCTTCTGGAGCTCAGGGGCCGTGTCGCGGCTGAAAGCCGTGCGGTTCATCAGCACTCGCTCTGAGGTGGGAGGTGCCTTGTCCACAAACATACGCTGCCAGTTGGCCAGCAGGTCCTCTTCAGAGCTGGCAGAGCTGGCAAAAGCGCTCGGGATTTGGGGAGGGCTGCTGAAGGGGCTGCTCTGGGAAGAGCCATGAGCCCTGGCTGCTTTGGGGGACTGCTGACAGGAACAGCTGGAGGCTGAACGGCGCCCTTCTGAAGCAGGGCTGTTGGGGAGCGTCCGCTGTCTGTCACAGCTCTCATCTTCACTCTGTACCAGGCTGAGTGAGATGGCCTGGCGCGTAGCATACGTACAGTTGGGAAGGGGGCTGTTCTTTGGGATCCTCACCTTATCCTCAGAGAACTCAATCACTTTGCGCCCGGGGTACATAGGATGGGGAGGTGAGGGTGTAGGGTATGGGCTTAGCTTCTCAAAGGCAGGCACCTCCTCTGGCATGCTTTCCACATTGCTCTGCGGCTTGCAGCCACCATTCTGCTGTTTTCCTGCATCTCCTCCCTCCTTCCCCATCTGCCCTGTGCTGTTGCAGGCATCAGGGGGGGCTCCACTCATGTCCACATGCACAAAGACATCCTCAGCCATGGGACAGCTGCCACTGCTAGACTTGGCTGAATTCAGAACCAGAGATTCTGGTTTCTCCAAAACTCTGGCAATGACTGAGGTGGGCACAACATCAGACGGAGCCAAGGTGTGGGTTGCCTCTTGACCAGGGCCTGCAGACTCCTGAGTGCTGTGTAAATGCTTATTGACCATGTCCTGCAGCTCATAGGGAAGCTAAGGAGAATGAAAAGGACATTAGAATGGGGCTGCCACACAAGCCATTTAGTTCCAAATAATTTGCCTTTTCCAACCAACCTTCATGAGTGTTTTGTACCTTAACATTCATCTACCTTGCCTTAAGAAAGGTATCCCTTTCCAAAGCAAACCCACCCCAAAAGGACTAACAAGGCTTTCTAGCTGTCACACCAGTCACTTTTCTAGGCCCGTGGTTCACAGGCCCCATTTTGCAAAGAGAACAAGAAAAGATGGCAGATGGGCTCAGTCCTCCGTGCCTGTGAGCACAGAGACAAGGCCTAGCCAGCACATGCTTGGAAGAGGTCTATTGATCTGTGGAAAATCAGCCAGTGGTTGCACTGAAGTGACTTAACAACCCCCAGTGCCGAGATCTGTAGTGCTCCCTGAATGCAGTAATTGCAGACATGCTGCCCTGGCAGCCTGCCCACAGACTAGAATCGATGCCTTCCCTTGTTCCTACCAACTGCACCACTTCATCCCACTTCCTCACTCTCTCCATTTCAGAGGCAAACATAGGGCTTATTACCAAAGATGCAGGACTGGGATGTCAACAGAGAGTAAGCACTGTTCCTTGTCCTGCAAAGAGGCACTGCTCTCTCCCCATCAGCCTGCCAAGCTGCCTTCACCTTGGTCACTGCAATCATCCACAGTATGGAGAGCAGAGCTCCACAAGCCACTCAAATAGCACAGAAAGGTCTGTCCTACCACAGCCAGAAGGAAACTGCATCCAAAGCTGGGGACGCTGGGCATGCTGCATGACAACAGCTGGCTGTGAGGCAGACTGTCTGCACAGCTGCTCAGCACCAACCCCCCCTCCAGTGGCAGCCATGTGGGATACAGCACTCTGGGGAGCAGAATTCCCTCCAGGGAGGGAGACAGCTGGGAGAGAGGTCAAGGTTACCCCAGCAGTAACTGATACACTGACCTCAAGGGTGCTAATTTGAGACACAATGGGGGAGGGTGACATATTGGTCACCTGCTAAGTTAAAAAAGACAAGCACCTGGTTTTGCTGAGAAGAACATAAGAAGAATGGAGTTTAGGGGTATGACAAAAGGAGAGCTGAGGTAAGGGTCTGAATGATAATTCAATAGAAGAAGTGATGCCACTACTGTGAAAGGCCTAAACATCTCCACTTATCCTGAGGGCAGTACAGACCTCGCAAGGGGGAGTGTGAGTTGGTACCAACCTCTTCCATTCAGGAGGTCTAAAAGACACCCTGAGTGCTGCTTGCCACATTTCTACTTGGAGTGAAAAGTGAAGCAAGGCCAGACTATTGCTGCTTGACTCCTTATCAGGCAGCATGGACCTTCCATGTGGCCAGGTAAGGAAGGGAAGACAACAGAGTGGGGTAAGCGAGAGGTCTGTCCTCCTGCCAGTTCCCATCAGGCACCCAGCAGGCTATCAAATTCAAGGTTATTGTGCTTTTTATAACAGCTCCTAGCTGAGCTGTGAAATGGAGCTGGGGTGAAAGAGGAGATGACAGAGGCTCTGTGCTGCCTTCTCAGTGGCAGTGGGAAGAAGAGCTCCCCCGCTTCTGAGGCTGAAGGATAAGAGACCAATAGCCCTGCAGAGAAAACTGGAGAAAGCAAGATGCAGGCAGAAACCATGAGTCCTTCTTGCCCACCTCAACAGGACTGCTACTCACATCAGCAAACTTGTGGTTCCTGAAGTGGGACTTGTTACACTTGAGCAGCTGTACTGCAAGGTTACAGTCCTGTCGATAGCGTTCCTGCAAGAAAGGGCACAGGAGTGCAGCAGTGTCAGACTGGCCCAACCAACCTCTTACCTGAAAACATGCCACCTGACCAGATGTTGCTTGAACAGAAGCAGGAGGAGGCATCTGATGAATTGCTCATGAGGACATCAGCTATTCCCTCCTCTCCACAGCCCTGTGTGTTTTCTTACAACTCAGCCAAGGCACCCCTTTCAACTCCAGTCCCTGCTCCAGGCATATAATCTGTCAGTGTATCAACTCTCTGTCTCTGGGGATTTTAATAATCCACACAAGTCCCATCAGATTTGCTATCCTATCCCAGAGTTCTCAGCCATGCCTAAAGACACTGCCTGATGTCAGGCGTCTGGAATAAAGAAAGACTAGAGGGAGTTGAGAGCAATTAACAGAAACAAGCACCAGACCCAGGAACTTCTATATTAATGGTGTAGAAAAGGCATCACCTCCCTTGCAGGTCTAGAGTACATGAACCCTCCCATTCACACAGCCTGGAGTTAAAGTCAAACCCTAAGTTCAAAAGAGCAAATACATCAAACTTGAAGATCAATTCTTCCTTGCTCAACCCCTCAGATCCTTTTCTGTTTGTCTGTCCCTACTGTTGTGTATAGCTCCCACACTTTCACACACACCAAAATCATTCACATGCTCCTTTAAGCTAGTGACTTCGAACAAGAGGAAAAGCCTACACCTTACACACTGCCACAGCCATCTGCAGACTGACACTTACATTGAGTTCCTCCAGCTTATTGATGGTGGTTTTGGCATCAAGCAATTTATTAGTGAGCTCTACAATTTCCCAGTCCAATGTCTTGCGGTCCATCTCTGCCTTTTTAATCTAGGATTCAAGAACACCAGATGTAAATCTTCCCAGCACAGAAGAACTTGGCTTCACCACCCACCTCAGCCCAAGCATAGCACAATGACATGTTCAGCTGGGATACAAAAACTTCCAGACAAACGGACAAGGGGAACAGCCTGGCTCTTTACCAAGGGAGTCTAAACAGAGCCAGCCACTCTGCTAGCTAGAGAAACAAAAGGTTGAGTTTGAATATCCAGTGTCTTCCTGCAGCACAACTGTGTTTCCTCTCTGCTCTGGTTCACAAAGTGCCTGGTGGAAAGCTAGTGGTTTTGAGTAACCAATCCCATCCTGCCACTGACAGCAAAAATCTCTAAGCCTGCGATAGCCAGACCTCTTCTCTGGGGCAACAGAATGAGAATACTGCCCATGAAGATCCAGCAGTCAATGCTGAATGGACAAAAGGTTTTATTGGCAGGTGTAGGGCATCATCTTGAAAGAGTTTAAGCCTTGCTCTAGTAAGGCTGTGTAGCTTCATCTGGAGCTCAGTTAATGCCCTACCTAAAGTATGTAATCTTACCTCTTTAGAATCCCTAACAGTTCAGGTACAGGGCCAACAGAGACCCAGATGTAACAGTAGAGAAGGGCAACAGCTGAGAACAACCAAGCCACCCCCTTCTCAAGAAGTTCTTCCAACACTGCCCAAGGGAGCTCTGAGGCTGTGTGTCAGGGCTACAGCACAATGACACACAAGAGGATAGGGGAGGACAATGCTTCCCACGTATGCAGTCTCTTGAGGCACCAGCACAATGAGTATTAACCCAAGAAATCTCATCCTAGGCTACATGGAGGCAATCAGCATCTCAGCTGTTCCACTTGCCTGCTTGCAGACTAGAAGGGGAAGGGAAGGAAAGGGAGCAAAGGAGGCTCAAGGCCATCCACATCTTGTGCAGTGCCACAGCTTATGGGCACCACTTTCCCATAACACCATGCTCCAGCTGGCTCAAAGTCAAATGCTCTTAAGATGGAGCACTGCAAGCTAGGACCTGCTGCATCTGTGGGCAGCTGCTGGATACCAGGTGAGCCCTTGGCTGGACGAGGGCTGGGGCCCCTCCATCTGGGATGGTGTATGTGGGACTGACAATGAAACCAACAGGCTGAGACATGTAAAAGAGGAAAAAGAAAAAACACACAAACGAAAAGACGCAACTGCAAAAATCCAGCTTTGGCTGAGAGAGGCCTGAGAGGTGAGTGCACCCAGCATGTGCCAGCGGCAGCGTGGGGAGAAGAAAGAGAGAGAGAGAGAGGGGAAGGGAGAGAAAAGAAACAGCCATGAGTGTTATGAATGCACACAAAAGACATACACACACATTGGCTCTGCTCCCGTCCTCCCTCCCAGGATGACCACCCCAAGACTGGCTGACACATCCCTGGTATTTTGAGAGGAACTGAAGCAACATGACGGAATATCATGCAGTTATGTTGTGGGGAAACAAAGCTCATATGCATGACCAGGTAGGGGCTCATTAAATAAAACAGTTCATGACATCAGCTGGAGTGGGGACTAGATGGTCATGGCCAGAATCTCATCCCTCACCCACTGCCACATCTGCTGAGTAAAGCCAGGGCCCCTTCCCCCATCTGCTCCTAACACACAAGTTTCTTCCACCTTCTCTCTGCAGTGACTCAATAGGGCACTTACCAGGGCATGCAGCTTCTCCTCTAGGTCTTGGTTGGTTCTCTGGGAAGCAGTGTAGCTGTTCTGCAACCTACAGAAACAAGATTGCATACCTGGGAACAGATCTCAGGCACCTGCTCATGTCCCCTTCATAGCTGCCAAGCAAACCACCAACTCCACAACTCCAGAAAGATGGGTACTAAGACAACCAGGCATATTAACTATGCCTCACCTCTGCTACATAATGGCCTTCAGACCCCAAGTCACTGGAGGCAAGATGAGGCTCACTGAGTGAAAGAATATTGCAGGGGACAGTGTGAATGACTTTGGAGGACTCCTCTAAGCTATGCCATATATAAGCATGGCACTGATTCTTTAACTGAGTTACTTTTCAGGTAAGGTGGTGACGTATTTTCTTGCAGCCATTAGTGGCTCCTTTTGCACACAGAGGGTAATCATCCAACCTGGATCCTGCCTTACATCCAAGAGATGAAGAATTCCCTGCTGTTGTCAGCACCCCTAAACTGTACCCTGGAGCAAGTAATGGCTGCAGAGCCTTTTAACTCCTGGGGGTGCATCTTTCTGCATGCCTTTGATTTACACAACAGGGCACAGCTTGCTCATGCAGGAGTCCTAGGGAGTCCTAGGTGAGAGGCATTGCTCTAACTCTACCCCTCTCTTGTTTTGTTTTTCATACCTACGGAATTTGTCCTTGAATTTCTCCAGCTCCTCACGGTTCTGGCCCAGCTCCATCTCCAGGTAGTCCTGACCTGACTCCAGCTCTCTCTCCATCACCTCCATCTTGTTAGTCACATATGTCAGCCTCCTTCGAAGCTCCTCATTCTCATGCTGCAATAGCCTGGGCCACACAGGAACAGCGTATCACTGAGTGCACAAACGGTACTCCACACCAGCACCCTCACCCTACTGCCCTGCTTTAGGGCCTAAGGCCCAACAACAGCAGCCTCAGCAAGTCAGGAACTGAACTGGCAGGCGACTCCAGCACATGCAGTGAGAGGTGCATCTGTCATGCAAGGAGGGAGACTCAAACTCTCTTGGAGCAGGGGCAAAGAAGCACATGCCAGCTGTCCCTCTCAGGTTACACTGCTTGGACAAGGCCCACTAGCCAGAGGAGCTGCACAGCTCCAGTGTCCCTCACTAGTGAATGAAACCCACTCAATAATTTATCCCAGTTGAGGTTAGAAGAGTTGAAAGTAAAAAGAGTAAATTCATCTTCTCTTTCCCTGAAACTGTTCAAAGGCCCTCAGATCTTTAATACATGGTAGAAACAGGACTCTGTAAAGCTTTAAGGTCAGAAGCAGAGGTGGTGAGGGGCATTTACAGATGTGATTACAGCTGCCAATCATCAACCCCATTTCAACACAAACTGCTCCACACACCGCCAGCCAGGACATGCCCAATGGTCAGAAGGACTTCCTGCTGTTTTTCATTCCTTTGTGCTCAGTTGCTTAGAAAAACCCAGAAGCACAGCTTTCCTCTGGCAGTGCAAGCTTTCTCCTCAGTATAGAATCATACAACAGTAAGGTTGGAAAAGACCTCTAAGATCATCAAGTCCAACCAGCAACCCAGCACCACTATGCTCACTAAACCATGCCACAAAGAGCCAAAAAACATCTACATGTTTTTGAATGCCTCCAGGGATGGAGGCTCACCACTTCCCTGGGCAGCCTGTTCCAATGCTTAACCACTCTTTCAGGGAAGAAATTTTTCTTAATACCCAACTTGAACCTCCCCTGGCACAACTTGAGGTCATTTCCTCTTGCACTATCGCTAGTTATCTGGGAGAAGAGACTGACTCCCACCTCACTACAACCTCCTTTTAGGTAATTGTAGAGAGTGATAAGGTCTCCCCTCAGCCCCCTCTTCTCCAGACTAAACAACTCTAGTTCCCTCAGCTGCTCCTCATAAGACTTTAGACCTTTCACCAGCTTCACTGAACACGCTGGCTTGGAGCTCAGTGCTAGCAGTTGTCTGTGCCCCACACCACCAGCAGCAAAGGGCTCAGCTCTCACCCTCAGCCAGCAGCAGGCCTCTGCATACTGCTTCTGGTATGCAAACAATGGTAACAACAACAAGAGTTTTTAAAAGGCTCTCCTCTATCTGCATGTATTAAAGGCTTTATCTCCTACTTTATTTCACATCCACCAACTCCTCTGCCTTGCACCTGCACTGTGGATCTATGTTCCCTCCTTCTCCAGGGGGAGAGACATGCAAGGCACAGGTTGGCAAGGTACAGACTAAAGCTCTGCCCACATGGCCCCAAGAAGACTGAAGATCAGAGAGGAGCCTGCAGGGCCAGTCAGCATCACTGTGCAGGTGGCACAGGCAGGATGTGAAGAATCAGCACCCCCACAGTTGCAGTATGATATGCACAGAGGTGGAGCAGGACACTTACTTCATCCTTTCTGCATCTGTCAAAGGTTCCTGCACAGAGAAAAAAAAAACAAACAGCTGTGAGATTCTATCAGAGGAGGAATTGGTCTCTATCACTGTTCTAAAGAGCAGAGTCTTGGCTGCTAGACCCTACCTGTGCCTCTTCCTCACCTGCTCTCACAGGTCATGCTAGGTAAGCCTAGAGCTGCTAGGATCTGTACACACCACTCAGCTGTATGATACCAAGGCAGACTGTGTGTTCTGGTTCAGGGTGGAAGAGCTAGATTAGAAACCACCACATAAGTTAGGTAACTTCACTCTCCCACGGTGCAATCTCAGTGTCTCTTGTAACACTGTCACCTTAGCTGGTGTTTCAGCTTCTTCCACATCCAGAGTGAGTGGGTAGCAGGAATCTCACAGGCCAGCATATACCGAGGACTGAACTGTCACCAGAGCAATCACAACACCCTCAAAGCCCCACAAAAAGAATGAGAGAATCATTTGGGAGCTACAAAATGTATCTACGATTTACACCTCCTAGATTGTGTGGCAAAAAGGGTTTCTTCCTGCAGACCTGAAACCAGCCACTCTAACTATTCTGGGATGGCAGAAGAAAAACCAAAGGTCAGAAAAGCCTGTGAAAGAAATTAATGTTCTGGGCAAGATCCCCAGAGATGGATGGAGCAGAAACCTGCAGAACAAGGAGACACAGCGCAGTGACAAGAGCACACAACTCAGCTGTTCTCACCTCCTCTGCACTCTCTGTTAACCTGTGAGATGGCTGCTGCCTGCCAGCATGACTGAGAGAGATTTAATCAGCACTAGAAGCAACTATATTTTCTGTGAAAGCCCAAGATTATGACCATTCTCACAAAGTCCAAACAGCCCATGGATTATTTTTGGGACTCGGTACCAAACCCAAAGTGCTGCCACACTTCAGGTTATCCACCAAGCATCACAGCCAGCTCTGGGCTGACAGGCCATGCCACAGCTAATGAGGTTGTTGAGCTGCTAGCAATATTACAGAAGGTAAACCACCTCAGACCTGGCCCCAAGACATCATGCAGCTGCCTCCTTCATCAATTCACAGTTCAAAAGAATAGTCCTTACCACCTGCATACATCCTCCTGTTCCCATGGGCAAAGCATCAATCCATTCTTTTCTTACATCCTGACCCCACAAGGCAATCAGTTAATTCATGCAGAATTATCTAGCAATTGCCTCCCCTACACCCACAAATAAACACACAGCAGATAAGTGACCAGGCCAAAGGAATAACATGATTGCTATTAAAATGAGGCAATGGCCCCAAAACTGGCTGGAGAAAAGAGGAGAAGGTTTACGAAGACCTGAAACAGCCACCACACGAAGAGCCAGTATTGTAAGACAGCCAGGCACAGAGCACACACAAAGCACTGGGAGTATCCCAGCACCTCCTGACACAGAGCTGCCTGCCACCTGCACACCTGCTGCCCCATGGTCTGTAAAGCCTCCAACCTGCAAACACCTGGGAAGTCTGCAGTGAGGGGAACAGCACCAGCTCTTGCCTTCCTAACTCCTGGGGCCAATGGGAAGCTGATTCCTCCCAGGAAGATATACCCAATGTGGAGCACAGCCATGAGTGGCACCCACAAGAAAGCAGCTTCTGGTGATTAAGCACCCATAAGATGAGGCCAAGGGGCCTGCTTTCTCTCTCCCCACTGGCACTACAGACTATATGAGATCCAGTCTGGAAGCCAATGGAGCTTAGGCATTTTTGAGATCCCTATCTGTGAGTCAATGGTCCTGGCACCTACCTTGTTTAGTGCCAGGCTGAAGGAAGGGGAGGATCTAGATGGGGTAGGCCCCTCCTCCCGACTCCAGCGTGTTGGAGTGGAGCAGGATCCTTTCTCTGGGTAGTTCGGCTCCACTGCATGCTTCTGCCCAAGTTTAGCACACAGATGGTGTGGCTGCAATAGCTGTGAACAGGGACTGCTTTCATCCCTTCTGCCCTCTGCCCTGCTTTTCCATGAAGACAATGAGTGCTGCTGCCCAGAGGATGTCCCTGCCATCCCCATGTCTGCCAGCTGCTGTAGCTCATACTGACACAGATCTACTACCCTTCTCTCAGAGGAAAGGACTTTTTCCTTACTGTCCTTCCTCCCAAGGACAGGTTTGTTTCTTAGTTTGGAAGCTTTTTCAGCCTCCTCAGCACACTTTCTCTGGCATGAAGCCATTCCCAGCCCCTCACATTTCTTTTCTGCTTTTCTTCTGCTTGGGCAGGGGGATCTTTCAGTTGCATGCTTGGTTTTGACCCCTTGCAGGCGACCTTCCCCTTGGCCTTCTGGCATGGAGCTTCTGGGAAAAACGGGAGAGCTCTGGTCTTGTTGTGCTCCCCTGGTGTCTCCCAGTGAGCGCAAGCGGATGGGACTCAGCACCCGCTGGGTAATCTCATCCAGGAATTTGGAGAACTGCAGTTTTTCCTCTCTGATCTTCTCCCTGCGCTTGGCAGAGTCAGCGGCACTGCTGCTGCTGTGCTCCAGTGAGGGCTTCTCCCTGCGGCTGAGGCCAAGCTGGGGATCACTGTGCTTGCATGAGCCGCGGCCACGGGAAAGTGTCTCTACCGAGCGGGTCTTGCGTAAGCTCTCATGGCATGGGCCTGTCATGTTGGTTTGCTTCAGGATCCCTTTGAGAGGCAGGTGTGTAGAGGACACCTGAAACTTCCTCGGTGTCAGGACTTCAGGAGGCTCTTTAAACATAAGAGAGCGTTCGAGGCTTCTGCTCTTGAAAGAGCAAGCAGGGTGGTGTCTTTCATCTCCAGACACCACAACTGTCTCCATGCTACGGCTCACAAATTTGCTGAGATGCCCACGACTGCGGTTTGGGCACCGCTTCCTATTTCGCTGCCCCATCTTCCCACCACCTGGAAGTGCTGGCGACACAGTCTGGCTCTTGATGTTCAACTCTGCTCTGCACCCTGCCACTTCCTTCTCACTGCTGGACTCCAGGGACCACGATGAGGACAAGTTTAGGTTGCAAACCTCGTACCCCTCTGCCTGCTTGAGCTGGCCTGCCTTGGTGTAACTAAACCCTGTTTGCTGGTGCAATGGTGTTAAGCCCTTTGCCACCCGGCAAGCTGTTACCTGACTCTGCTCAGCCAAGATCACTCCATCCTGGTCGTCGCGAAGGATGGGTACCTCATGGCGAATCTCACGATGCTGCGGAGGTGCCTTGCGGTAAGGCTTCTTTGATGGAGCTGTGCTTGACATCCTCCCACCTGCGTGGCTCCAAAAGCAGCAGACCTACCAACAGCAGAAAGTGCACAGAAGAGAGTGTCACAGGCGCTCCACCGAATCCTAGGAGTCACCCAGTAGGAATGCGGCTCCCCTGGAGTCCCAGAGCAGGTCTCCATGCAGAGTGGTAATAAAGCAGGGTAAGGATGTAGCCAAAAGCTTTGAGCAGCAGCTGCATGAGACGGAGCAAAGTAAGAGGTAGCTGTGTCCTTTTGCCAGTCAGTGAGAGCAAAGGGCTGGCACATCCTCCCCCCCTCTACACACGCTCACTCACGTAGTTTGTGTGTGTCCAGATTATATATAGCAAACAAGAACAGACCTCACAGCAGCATATTGATTAGGCTCTTTAGGAAAGGCCTTTTCCAATATGGAAACTGCAGGCCTTACAGGCAGCAGTGACAGCTGGAGCAGGAGTTATTGATCATGTGCTGCCACTGTCAGCAGGGACCATGTGGGAGGAGACTCCAACTATTAAAGAGCCCCAATCCAGAAGTTTTGGGCTTACACTGGAACCCCAATGGAGCAGACCACAGGAGGTTTGTCAGAAGCAGGTACCACACCATTACAACTGCTCACTCTGTCAGAAAAGACAAAGACAACCCTCAACTCAGAGGTGGCATCAAATTAGGGAGCAATGATGATGGTACCTAAGGCCAGATTTTGCACCATGCATCAGTACCACTAGCAGAAAGACCAGATTAGTCCCTTTACTCCAGCTGCTCTGGGCAGGATTGTTCTTGCTGCAGGAGCAGCAGCAGTACAAGAGCAAAAAACGGGGTAGAAGGAAAGCAGCTATCCTGTACACATGGAAGAATCTCCTTCCTTTCCACCACTTTGTGACTGCAGTGGAGGGCAGGATGGTTTCCCTTCAGCCAGCCAGGATTTCAACCACCTCAACAGACACAAGACAAGAAGTCTCAGAGATGCCAAGTAGTCCTGCAAAGCCTGATACCAGACTTTCCCTGATGACAACATACCCATCATTCACAGCCTCCCCATATTTGAAGTGCCCATTTCTCATTCCCCTCTCCATCTTTGTATCCTAGCACTGACTAAACCTAGCATCTCTGCAATCCTCAGTGTCTGACCTGCAGTGTCTCAATTTAGATCACCCTCTCCCTTCTTCTACAGGAAAGGCCATTTGACTCCCAGTCACATACCTTCAAGGCAGTCAGTGGATACCACTGGGCCAGTGACATAGCAGACTTCATGTTTTGGTCAGTGGATTTTTACTCACCAAGTGTCTAAGTGGAGCCCCAAAAATTCTCTCCAACTCTTACCCACTCTTGCCTAGCTGTGTCTTCTTCACACCTAGACTGAGACCCCTGGAGGACTGGCAAGTGTGAGGTGTCTGCACCAAGCACAGAGAGGCTCCAAAGCCACAAAAGGTTTTACACTTCACAGGAACATTTGCAGGCTGTTCTCCACTCTGCTAAAAACACAAGCTCACAAAAGTTTCTCACATCTTTCCACAGACATGAACAACTTCCCAGGACTAACCTGTAAATCACCACCAGCAGAATGCTGCAAACTCCCCCTCACTGCAGTAATTCCCTCAAGGTCCCTCCTCTTAAAAAGACTCAAGTAGATGAAGAGATCTCTAATATTTTAAATCACATCCAGAATACCAAATGCACATTTCACTGGATCCCCAAGCAAAACAGATGGGTCTGACTTGCTGGGAAGATATTTCTCTTCTTCAAAGAGGAATGCTGAAATTCTGAAAACAAGCAGGTTTGTCAACACCCCACCAAACGGGGGATCTAGCAGACTCTTGTCTATTTCTGCCAGGCTAAGGACAGGAGATGTGCATGGAGATATTCCACGCTGAAATCACAATCATTTCCCCATCCTACAAGGACTTGAGTACTTACCAGCCCGGGGTCAAATCTGAAGCCTCATGAAGCAGGCACACTCACTCAGATGCCCTGAAGAACAGAAACATAGCTTAGCGCCCATCAAAACAGCCAGTTTAAAACCTCACCTCATAAATATGTAAGGAATAGGGAATGTTTTTAATCAAGGACAATTGAGTGGTTATCTCACGCCAGGTACCTACCCCAACCCACATCAGATCTTCTGAAAGTAAATGAAATCAGCTTAGGAGAGTTGGGCCACATAGCTCAGCAAGAGCTGGAAAGGCACTTGGCAAGCACATGTCCAAGGCACTCAGGCAACCAGGACCACACAAACTCAAAATTCATGGAGCAATAGCTTCAAGGGAGCCTTGGTTCCAGGAAGGACTAAACAAACCTCCTGTGAAATGGAACCCTCCCAGGTAATCTTCCCTGCTACTGCAGAAGGATGCTAACTGTGAAGCCTTCAGTACAGTAGCTTGGTAATGATAGCAATTACCTCACTTGTCCTTTTATGTCAGTGCTTCTCCCCTACAAATGAGCTGGCAATTATCAGACTCTTGTTTGAGCCAAAACATTACATCCTTGTGCCTACAGCTGTGATAACCCACACCTCTAAGAGACAGGAAGACAAGCTACTCTCTGAGCAAGCAGCATGCCATGCTCTACCTTGTTGCTAACAGGCTTCTGTATAACAGTGTCCAGCCACCCAGGGATACAACACAAGTGCAGAAATAATCTTCCTCTCTGTTCAAAGACCAGGGTACCCATCACTACAAGAAGAGAACTGGGTTGACCTGGGAGCCAGCTGTAAGAGTGTCACACTGTGGCCATCGCTGCCACTGGCACAAGAGAGACTGCAATGGAGCCTTCTCTTCCATGATACACTTATTTTTTTCCACTTTAAATTTTTATGACCTCTGAGATCATGTGCTGCTTTTCCCTGTCAATGGCATCAAGCCCTGGGAGGTAGGACAGGAGTGCAGGGTGTAGAGCAGTTGTACACACACACACACACACAGAGTCAGATTGAAGGTGAATGGAACAGGCAGGCAACCAGGACCACGCAAACTCAGGCTCTGCCAAAACAAACTGAAGAGGTGCCCTAGTGCTGGCCCTGCCCCAACAAGCTGTCTGGCCCCTTTCCTTACTACAATGCTATAGTCGGGTCTCGACTAGCACAGGAGAAAACAGCTTCACAACATCAGTAAAGTATGAGGGGAGGAAGAGAGAGAGAGCGCAAGTGAGAGTGTGCACCTCCAGGAAGGACAAGGCCAGCATAGTTTGAATCTGCTTTTCCACCAACTCCCAGCAGGAGCTGGTTCAGTATCGAGGCAAAACCATCAGCGACATGGGCTGGCAGACAAGCAGAGGCTTCCAGGAACATCTGCACCCATAGGTACACAAGTTTTCCATTGCAGAGGTGCTCAGAACAAACATGCCAAAGGCTTCTCTGTCTCTCAGCACACAGTTCCTCAGGCTCAAACACTACTGTCCTGCTTCCTACATGAGAGCCAGCAACTATGCCACCTGTCATCTCATCCCCACCTACCTGGAAAATATATCAGGATTTGAAACCTACCCTCATGATCTGAGAGCTTCCAGAGACACTGAAATACTCACGGTGCCTCCAGGCAACTTTCCTCAAACAAGGACTTACAGATCCAAAGTGACGATGTGTCCAAACATTTCTGGCCGCTTGTCTCCGAATCAGCTTTCCCCTGACAGCATCCAGCAGCATCTCGCCAACAGCTCCTGAAACATGAGAAAGGAAACTTGGTGTCAGTCACCTATCAGCATAGTACATGGAAAAACAGCCAGGCATGCCCAGAGTAACCCACAACCAGGTGCCAGGGCATGAGTAGGCAGCAAACTGCTGCACCATCAGGCTGCTATCTAATGTCAGGAGCCTCTAGTGAAATAAGCTTCACTGTGTCCCAGAAAAGGAAGGTCTTTTAACCATCTCTCCACTGAGCACCCAGGATGCCTGTACAGACCAGTAACCAACCTCTGAAAGGCAGGAGTCACTGTTTCCCCACCTCCATTCCTGTCCAACACCAGGAACCCAGCCTGTCATTCTGCTTCAACCACCCTGCTAACACCAATCTAATTTTATTCTGCAGACTTCCCTGCACTGAACAGCAGAATTAAGCCCTCCTTGCCTACAATACCTAAGCATCCTTTGCCACCACAGAGAGAGAATCCTAAGGTGGCTCAATTCACCACACCACTGTTCAGAGAGGAGCAGATACTCTCTGCAGAACAGACAGACCTTGTGCTCCAAAGCAGAAATGGATATAGGTAATATCCAAAAACAGAAGGCACCAATTCTGCTCACCACGCTATTCATATGTCTCTCTCTGAAGGAGCTTGTTGTCAAGCCCACATTCTGACTCCCCTGGAGAAGTTCAGCTTTAGCCTGGAGCTACAGCAGGAGGTAGCTCTTCAGCTATGCCAACTAGCACTGTAATATAAGAGGAAACTTAACCTCTTGGTTCCTTTTGTCTACCCTTTCCATCTCTCATCAGTAACATTCCTTAACATTTGTGGTCCTCTTCCTAGCAGGCTATCATCTGCAGCAGCTCCAATTCTACTGTCTTCCAGGTACTACAGTCTTATTTCTAAGCTCACTGACAGTTACAGCTTCAGTGGAATGGCTCATTGAGGGCTACAAGGCTTGGGCTCACACTGATCAGCATCAGCAATGGTCACATCTTCCAGGCAAAAAGACATGAACATGCAAAGGGTCATAAAACTGCAGTGGAAATCTCACAATTTGCTTTGTTCATACAAAAAGCTGAGGACTCCTCCACTCCCTCACAAAGAAAAACCACACACAACCTCTTCACAGTGAAGGAGTGCAGTGACAGAATGTAGCTGCACAGTCAGTATACCAGCTTGACTCTAGCTGTTTTTATCAGAGAGCATCCTTCAGTGTAAAATCCACTTGCAGAGTAGCTATGCTCTCTGTGAGATCTGAGAAAGACAAAACCTTTACCACACACCAGGAACACATGTGATCTAGCACAGAATTGCTTAAGACTGTTCTGTACAGTGTCCACAGAACTAACAACCACTTGGCACATATGCAAAATCTCACCATTACCCATCCGCATCACTGTCACCAGTTACAATAAAGAGGTCCACAGAACACAAAAAATGTCCAAAAGGGAACACCTGGGACACAAAAGGAAAGCACCACATTAAAAAATAGTAGCATCTGTAGGCACTTACTATCTCCCTGATACTTGGTAAGTCCCCTGAGGCAGCTCATACTAAGCTTTGGTTCTAGGATGCACACAAGTGCTACCTGCTTGCTGTTGCAGCAGCTGAACATTCCCTGCAAAGAGTCAGAGGACTTGCAGGGTTTTCCTCATCAACACCTTCTCTTGTGTTCTTTTCTGACCTTATAAAACAGCCTGCTTATCAGTGTTCAGTGTCAGCAGTCTCCCTTCCTCAACATAAGTATTGTGATTATGTTGCAGGGAATGTTTCTTATTTCAAGCACTGTGTCCCCTTTCTAACTTTTTCCTCTTAAAAGCAGCATTTCTTTAACCTTGCTTTTTATTCAGAAAGGTAAACATATATGACAGAGAAAATACATTCCATAATACAATCACAGTCCCATTTGTTTCTAATGCAACACTAGAGAAACATTCACTGGCTACTGCAGAGTCAGTGTACTCCAAAAATTCCAAATGCAATACCCACATGCAAAAAACCCCATGTTGCTATTATCCTGTGCCACATATCTGACCATCACAGCTAACCCAGTATTTTCACTCTTTATGGGCCATACACACAGAACATTGGCATATCCTGCTTTAGGAGGCAACATTGACACTTCACTACCACCATAAAAAGCAAGAGAGACTTGTCCAGTTGCCTTCCTGTGCTTATGGATAGAGGCAACCTTAGTCTCCATGTGTCCCAACCTAGACTATGTGAGAAGCTACTGCAGTAAGCCTGATCAAGACAATTAATCAGTGAGATGGATGATGCAGCAACTGCATCAAGAGGTCTTGCCCAGGACAGACAACCAAGGTGTGTGAAGTTAAAAGCCACACCTGTAGACTGCCAGTGCCAAGCACAATGGAAAAGGACTGCAAGGTAATTAAAGGACACTAACATTTAATGAGAGTGATCTTTTCATTCAGAGAAGGCATTTCAATTAAAAGTACATTCAGATCCATTCTGCTGCTAGCTACTTTGAAGCTCATTTTAAAATAAAAGGATGGCAGCTCCTACTGCAGAAACTCACATTTCAGTTCTGCTCCTACATTAATGCTCACAGTTCAGATCTGAGTAATAGCATTACAGTGACTCTTGGATTAAAATTGAGTTTCAGGAGGATTATTGCTCAGTCCTACTTTTCCATACCAATTAACCTTGACTGTTAGGCAGAAACCTCTGTTCCCTGCATGGGAACAATTCCAAGAGCTATCAAGAAAAAGGGATCAGGCTAGCTGTTGAACACCAAACAGTCCATGTAACAAGCCCTACTTAACACCTATGTCCTGTTTGGGCATACTTCCAAAGAAAATACCACTGGACATATCATATGTCTGTCATATCCACTGCACTCTGCAGAATTCTCTTAGAAGTAATCAGAATTGCACTTTTTTCACCATCCCACTCCCCTTCTCCACAATGCAAAGATTTCAGTCACCCTAATTCAGTTGCACTCCACATCCTTAAGCATACATTTTAATATCTACTCTCTTTGCTGTGTTAGCTTTCCTAACCCTTTTATAAAAGCAAGGACAGATCAGCATTGCCCAAGAACCACCAACATCACTAATATATAACTGGCATAGAACACAACAGCTGATTAACATCTGAACAGGGCAGGAAGCAAAGACCTGAATCCAACCCCCAGAAGGAATGTTAATGGAGAATAAAAATACCCAGGGGAGATTTTGACCAGGAAAAGAACACTAGCTTTCTAATGCATATAAAAACATAGAACCTCCTTTAATGGCTACAACTGAAATTGCACAAGAACCAATTTGGCAAAAGGTCATTTGCCAAGTTACCTTGAGCACTGACAGCTACGTCATGGGCTTGTGAGAGCTTCTCATCCTGACACACCAGAAGCCTGTTTAGTTTGTTCAGTGATCCTGTTAGCTTGATCTCTTTGGTTTGTTCAGTGATCCTTCCAACTCTCACAAGGTGGTATAGGCTAGAAACTTCCAGAGCCTCTTGGTCTTTGCACCTTGGATTTCATGCCCTTCCTCACTCTGTATTCTTACCTGTGTTCTTTTAAGATCTTCCATGGGAAGACTTTTGGAGTATACCTCTCAAATATTTAAAGACTTGTATCCCAGGCCATTAGAGAACAACTCATGTAGATTAGGAGAACTCTCAAAAGTCCCTGAAAATAACTGTTTGGGTCCTGCTAGGACAAGTAAATCTTGATACTCTAACAAAATGTACTCTGCAAAAGGCTGGTAGATCACACGAGGGAAATTCATGAGCCACAGCCTTAAACTTTCTCTGAAGTTTCTCTTAAACTTTCACAAGATAGGGAACAGCTACAGTAAATAAACATTTGAAAAGAAGTGCAGGAGGGACTAGTTGAACATTTCTGTAGAAAATTAGGAATTCCCTTCCTAGAACTCTGTCAGCTCCTGTGCTGTGTAGGAGGGGAAGAAAAGGGAAAAAACAAATTAAAAAAACAACACAAAAAACCAAACACCCACACCCATTACCTACCCACAGCATAAAATCAAAGGGTATTTAATTAGGATAAGGTAGGAACAGCTTAAATTCTTCAACCACTAAGAAGCATACTCTCAGTCTCTGTAAGTACTCCCTAAGTCTCATACAATCCCCAGCAATTAATATAAGCAGTCCTCTTGTTTCAGCCTTTGATTTCAGAAGTTCTGGGAAAACTACAGTCTCCAGCTTCTCAGTGCCAGGGACTGAATGTCACTGAGCTCCCCCTCCAGCAGAGTCTATAGCAATGCTAGAGAATGTTCCATTAGTGCAACCTATATACTTGCCTCAATAGGCTCTCCAAAACATTGCCTCTGTCTACACATCACAGTGATGCACAGATGGCTAACACAGTGTGCAGTATCTTACACAGCCAGACAATGGAGCAGAGCATATTATTTGCATTATTTACAGAGGACAGATGGACATGTTGTTGCAGTGACCCAGCCTACAAAGCATCTGCAATGTCAGGGAGGCCTTAAGTCCAGTGCTGATGCTTGCAGGTGCTGGCAAAAACAACTTACAAAAAATGAAATGGGTGTTAATAGCAGCCAGTTTTATTCTGAAATGGGATCACTACAACCACACTTGTGGAGTAATTCACGTGCCAGTCTTGTTCCCACAGAACCCACAAGCAGAGAACACAAGATGAATTGACTAGATTTATCCTTTTCAACAAGAAAGAGAACTGACATCTGCAGTCCTTTCATAGTGACTTTTTCCTTGGCCACAAGTTTTGTGTGTAAGCCACCATATAGTACACATTGAGGCACATATTAGGGCAAGACAGTGACTGGAAAACAGCATCAAAATGGTATGAAATTTCTTTCAAGCTCTGTCTAGCTGTAGAACAGTCCAGCTGAAACCTGCTTGGCCATCTAATCTTTTGAAACATTAAACATTTGTGAAAGTTTTGAAATGTTGCTTTTGCTGCATTCACAGCATGCTAACCAGGTCTGCAGGAACTTCTATTGACAGGCTGAGGAAGCACCTTAAAAAAACATTTCAGAGGTCTCACAGCTGTTCTACACACAAAAAGGCCTAATTTATAAGGTGGAACAATCTAATTGAACACTGTGGCTTAGGAATGATGAAGTTGTACAAAGGCTTGCAATGATCACTTCACCCATCCTCCACCAACATGCACCACAACAGACTCTTTCATTCCATGATCACATGGCTGCAGCCAAACATGACATATTGTTCAGCTAGTAATAAAAAGGATCAGCTCTTTCCCCCAAGGTCTTCTCTACATATACACTGTACTAAACTAAATTGACTTAAAAAATTATGTAAAGCAGTATAACCCTCCTGGGTAAATATTCTTAATTCAGTTTAAGAGCACTTTACATTGAATCAACTTAAGTTAAATAAATAGATACAAGGCAAACTAAATTAAGAATACCTAATATAAGAATGCTGTGCTAATATAATCACAGCTGTTTATAATCTGATTAAGTTAAACCAGTACAACTTCCCTGCAATGGCAAAATCCTTACTAATATTGAGGTTAACACTTTTTTGCCCTTTTCCACTGCCAAACAAGGTTTTGCTGGGTTTTGTGTTTGTTTTTCCTTCCAAAAAAACCCAGAGTGACCTATCTCTCTTGGAATCAATATAAGCTAACCACACTACATAAGGTATATTAAGGTATTAAAGGTATTGATATTTACATGACTTGAAAGTTTTACTACTCCTATGGCAACCAAACATCATAATAATGCTCAGACCAGCATGGCATAACATTTTCTCTACTCCCCCCAAGCAGAAGCAGAAGGGTGATCAAAAATACTAGTGCTGCACCCTGTTTTCCATACACCCACACAGCTTTTGCTTGCTGATGTCCAACAAACCTGGAGCAGTTCAGACACCAGGAAGACAATGTTCCCCACTTACTCATTCCGAAGGGTATGGCTCATCAACAGCTTATCTGAGCAAACTCCAGCGTGGTGTTAGAGCATGTTATCTAACTGCCCCCAGGCACGGTCTTACTACTGCCCCTCTTCTACCAAAATATGAAGTTATCTTGCTAACTGTGGGATAAGCACATACACAAAACAAGTCTGAGGTCATAGATCTAATGTGCTACAAGTCCACACTCCAAAATTACCTCTCATCTCCTCAGTTCTCTTAGCACTTCCCCTTGAAATGCATTTGTCAAAATTAAATTCCAGCAATTCCCAAATTACTGGGTTTTTTTGTACACTTATAATTCAAAACTCTCTGAACTGTTCCTCCTGAATATCAAGATTTACTTTATCTTCATTCTTCTGGTACTCACACTTTCACCTCTACCTGCTTCTTCAACTAGGTCTCTTCAAGCTCACTCCAACTTTCCTCACATCCACTCTGGCAACTCAACCATCACTCTCTCCTCACTGCCCCTTCTACTGCCATCTATGAGTTACCATATACAGAACTAGCTTCCTCTTCAGTAGAAGTTTTCCACATTCAGCACAGAAAGACAGTAGCAGGAATCCTCTCAGAGCCACTTGGAGAGAACTAAGTCCCCTCATTGGGCATCATAAACTAAACTGCCACAACTCTGAACAAAGTGGTAAACTGTCACTTCTGCCACCAGCAGCTGCCATGAAATCTACCACAGTTGAAAGTCCATTTATTCTACCATTTTTTTGAAAGAGCTATTTTAAAGCCCTGATCACATGGCAACATGGACTGTAGGTACACACAAGAGTTCAGTTGCTAAGGGAACCACACTTTCACATTTTCTATTTTTTATGAGACTTAAAAAATTTCAG
>VWZO01017590.1:105930-170031 GCA_013396975.1 Bucco capensis
TTGGGTTTTTTGGGGAGGGGTTTTTTTCAAGCCTTTTTTTTTTTTTTTTTAATTATTCTCTTAATTTCAGCACCACTGAACTGCTGAGAGATTTTATTCTGAAAGTTCAGTCACAGAAATACAACATGGTTTAATCCAGCTTATAAAAAACAAACAGATCCACCCACCTGCCTTTCATTGGTGACCTGTATAAAGCATGCAACTGGTTATGGCTCTTCCCTCCCCATTCACCTGGGCTCCAGTCAGTCCTTTTAATAGCAGGATTTATTTTATCCACAGCAGAGGGGACCCACACCTCCCTCCAGGCTGTACATAAGGAAGCTGCCTGTCACCAGCAGTCAGAGGCTGCATTGCTTGTTCTTCTGTATTTGTCGTATTGTATCTCCTGGGTTTACCTTCCTCCCTTGGTGGGGGATAAGCACAGGTCCCCTGACCTGAGATCAAGCAGAGTTACTTCAGCTCTTCCCTCAGACACAACCCCTCCTTCAGGGCAGAGTCAGAGATCTCATCAACCATCTCCTTTTAGGTTTGTCATTGCTGCTAGCACCAATGTTGTTCTTCAGCTAATAAATAGCACAAATTGTCTCAAGGGGCAATTACATGCAAAGGCTCAGCACTTAAGTTTTACCACAAGGTCAGCTGGACCAGACTAGCACTACATCCCCTGCCCAGCACTGCTCTTGTAAAGCTGAAATACCAGGTTTTACCACCATTATCCTTTGGGATAGCATAAGCCTGCTAATTATTCTGAGGTCGAGGAAAAACATCTCTTTAGCAGTGAAGACAAGCTCTTCATCTCCACAGGGCTCCTCCCTGTAGACTCCTCTGTAAGTAAGCTCTGTGCAGCTCTTCTGAGAGCAAACTGGGAATGATAGGTAGTCAAGCTGAAAGTGAAGTCACCTAACTAACTGAGAGCAGAGTGGCCCCAGATACCCTAAAGAAAGCAAGCCATCATGTTCCAGGTGTTTTGAGTTTTTTATGTCAAGTGTCAGACTAAACCACTCAAAGAACTAGCATCTCACTGCTTCTCTAAAGGCAAAGATCATGGACAGATGCCAGTGTATAGCCAAGCAGATGTTGCAAAGATAAGGTATTTGTTTAGTGCTGACAGCAAGCTGTTCACTCACGCTTTCAGCTTCATGCAGCTGCACGAGCTCAGCTTGAGAGTCTATGACTCTGGACTAAGGAATGTCTCAACTGGAGAAACCTCACATCTGCTGCTGGCTCAAGGTGCCCCAGGATCAGACCAATTCTCAGTTTTACTGTCCAGCCATAGCCCTGCTTTCTGTTTCCTCTCCCACCAGGGGGAGATCTAGTTACTCGGTGAGGGTTACTGCTCTATGCAGAGGAGCGTATCTCCCTGGCAGAGGTGCTTGGGACTGGACACAGAAGCAGAGATACAGATTCCTACACAGTCCTGAAGGCAAGCAGGGAAGCCAAAAGAAGGAACAAGACACTTTCTCTCTACACCATATTAAAACTCATGGTCAGGAAAGAAAAAGGGCAAGAAACAGTCCTTAGCCAACGATACACATCATTTCATTCTGGCTCACTTACTCCCTTCCTGGCAATCAGAAGGTGACAGCAGTATTGAATCCTACACAAGATCTCCATTTTTGCAGCTGAAGTCTGTATCACACGAAAAAGCTGAAACACCCAATGATTATACAAATATAAATGTTCTATCAATAACATTCCACATAAGACATTTTTAGACTTCCATTTTGCCACACCTCATGTTGCCAATTGGCATATTGTTCAGTTTTGGCACTGCACAACAGAGGAAGTAAAAACAAAGATTCAGGCAACACACTATCTCATCAACACCCAAGACCTAAAAGGCAGGTACAGAGTCAGTGGGAATTAGTTTCAAATAAAATACACAGTTTACATGAAATCAAAGGAGAAGAAAGCCCAATATGAATACTTTCAAACCACTACAGAATGGTAAGTCTTTTGCAACAAGTAACATTCCCCTAATCACCTATCATTGAGATCCTGCTTGGAAAACTGATACATCCCTCTCCAAAGAGGGTGGCATGGACCAATCTGCTAACAGCAGCTCTGCAGCAACTGACCCAGAGACTGTGGCAACAGTTAAAAGAGCAAAAACTGTGCTATAAAGCCAGGCAACTCTTTTGTGCCTGCTACTTTCTAAGGATGGCAGTAGGAAGGTCTTCTGCAGAAGACTAATAAGGAAATGACTAGCAGGTCACAGAATTTCAGGCTACTAGAAATTGCCAGAAGGGAAACTGAAAGTCTCAAAGATCAAAACAAACTGGATAATGAAGTGAACAGCCCAGGGCTTGCCCAGGGCACAGAAGATGCTCTGTTGTTCTTTCCACAAGCCTTGCCTATGGGCTGCCCACAGTGACACTGGGGGACCATGTTTCCCCATGCCAGGCAAACTTAAGACTTGCATAAAGAGGACAAGGATAGTTTGCATGATAGGGGCACAGAAAACTAGTGACTGTTTCTCAAAGACATCATGTCAAGGATCCCAAAAGAATACATCTGCATCCTGAACTGCCATCCTTCACCAAGCTTCCTTTTCCAGAACAAACTGCAGCAGTTCAGCTGCAGAGCATACATGCAAGAAGATTCTCCCACTGATGGAGGGAAGCACTCCTGCCCAGGTTAAATCCTGGAGCCATTTCATCTCCAGGCAGACATCTCATGCACAGTTTGTACTAAGCAGAGCTTCATGGCACTAGTCACTCAATCATCTACTGATTGCCAAGAGCACAGAGAGGGGACGAGCCAACCTTAATTGGCCTTAAACCCTACAACACACCCAAGCAAACAGCCAGTTCCTTTGGAGGAGCAGGCATGAGTTATTTTGCTGCAGCTATAAAGGAAACATTGCTGCTAGGACATGCCCCTGGAGTGACTGTGCTGCTCAGCTCTCCCGCTGCATTCCTGGGGTTGTTTAGCATGGACTCAGCTCCAGCCTTTCCATAAGCAAGAAGTCTGAACCCTGAATGCCATCTGCAAACACAGCCAGACTCCACCTCCTGCATGCCTGCAGGCTACCAGGTGTGGCCAGGAATGGCACAAGCTACACACTAAACACACCTTTGATGTGGAGCTGAAAGCATGTAGCCAGAGGGCATGAACAGCACGCCTGCCCGCCGCCGTGCTGACTCCCAGTGCAGGAATGTGGCTGCAACCACAGGCCAAGGAAGGCAAACACATTGCATTCCACACCAGGCAGGGAAGGAAAACAAGCTGCAAGCCCACACACCCACCTCACGGACACCCGCCACACTCCCCACACATGCCAGCCTTGCCACTGCCAGGACCCCAACAACTTTAGCCTCAAACTCATTTGTGGGAGAGTCCTCGAACTTTCCAGGCAACTTCTCAAGCCATGGGACAAGAGAAACTGACCAAGGTAGAGGGGTTATCAATTGGGCACGCAAGCCAGGGAGAAAAGAGCCACCACCAGGGTGGGGAAGTAACAATGCTCCAGGACTCACATAGGTCTGTTCAGTAGCCTAGGAAGGGAATTTCCCTGACTTTTCCCAAAAGACAAGGGGCAGACAGAACACTGAGACTTGTCAAGCTGAGGTGGCAGAGCTGAGTAAGTAGCTGACTTTGGGCATCCACGGTGCTTGGAAGGACCTAAGCCATTTTCCATTCCTAGGAAACCACTCTACCTTAAGTGAAACAGCTTCTCTGAGACGCAGGCACTTTCTCATCACCCAAAAATCCTTTTGTAAATGCTGTCCCCACTGCCCACCGAAACTGATCTGATCTTCATTGTACATTATTCTCCCCATACAGTACTGACACCTGGTCACTTGAAAAGAGACTCTATGTACAAAAAAAGACATCAGGTAACCTCTCGTCTCAAGAACTTCACTATTTTAGAGTCACAAACAGACTACATGCTCTTGTCAGAAAAAAAACCAACCAACACTACTCCTCCTTTATACAGCACTCCTCAAATCCCCAAATTTTCCAAAGAACCCATGGTTCCCAAACATGGAGTTCTCTGAAAGGAAAAACATGAGAATGCATCTGGAGGTGATGTTCTCAGCAGCATTCTCAAGCCCACAAAAGGAAAGGAACTGTACTTTGAATCCTCCACATTCTGAATCTGCACTTACTTTGTGTAATACAACTAAGCATCAACCCACGTGTAAAAAAACATTGCCCAGTGCTAAAGGCCAACAGTGAGACTCAATAGCCAGTGTTCTCTCAGTGCCAAGCAGGAAAGCCAACACTGTCATGAACATACCCCACTTGAATCTACACTAATATCCCAAAAGCTGCCAAAAAAAGCTTCTGTTTGCTGTAATTCACAGTGTAGGTTCTGAACTTCAGCAAAGCACACAGATGTCAGAAAGGAGCAGGATTTCATAACACAAAAATGACAGAAACTACTTAACACAAATGGGTATGGTAGAACACATATTCCCTTCTACATTCCAAGAAGCAAAGAGCATACACATGAAAGAAGCTCTGTGCTGTTGCTGCATGAAACAGTGCCAGCAAATTCAAAGAGTACTGATGAAGGGCTGAAATTGTAATCTCTGGGGAGCCTGGAGGGCAAAGGTCAGTGTAGCCACAAGCTTCAGAAACATGCCGATGCATCTAGCAAGCTGCTGGAGCAGGGATGGTTTCAAGGCTATGGCCCAGCTGCTCCACACCCCATGTGCATTTCAAGGCTTTGCTGATAGGAACAGTCTTGTATTGGGTAACAAGAATAGACCAGATGAAGTCCAGTAGACTTTCCCATGCCAATTAAATTCAAGGCCTTAAGCTACCTATTCCCTCCTAAGCCAGTAAGGTAAGCTCCTGCAGCAGCTCCAAGACTCAGAAGAAAGAGGAACGAAAGGCCAGATTTACCAATAGATTTATATCCAAAGATATAAATAGAAGCCTGGCAGGATTTACAAAAGCACCCAAACAGTTTAGGTGTCTAAATCACCACATGCAGGAGACAGGGCTTCTCCACTTCTAACCACTCCATACCTTTCCAACCCCAGCCACCACAAGAAAACTTGTTTCAGAAAGGACAGAAGCCTCTGTTGCTCTACAGGTTGCCATCCCTGTGCAATCCACTTTGATGGCAACAGCACCCAAACTCCCACAAGTTTCAACAGTGCAACCTGCAATGGCTGCAGCTCTCGTAGAATGTAGGTCTGCCTGTTTCCTGGAATAGGAGCTGACTCTTCAGGCTCTCCTTGCCCTTCCCCCACTACACCTTTATTTTTTCATAGACTTAATACTGTTTCAAGGTACAACCCTCATCCTGCCACTGGTGGGCGGGTGAGTGGGGGAAAGGGGCCCTTTATAATTGTAGTGTTGCAATCTGCCAGCCCGGCCAGGCGGCCTGTTCCCGCCTGCACTGTATTAAATACCTTATAACTGATTACACCCCCACGGGGCATGATTAGCAGTCTTCAGAGAACAAAGTCTACTTTCATAAGAATAAGAACAGACACGTACTGCTAACCTACTACACAGCTGGGCAGGTGAGGAAACGGGAAAAAAAGGAGGGGGGAAGAGTTAACTATGCTGCTAATTCTATTCTTTCCCTCCCTCCCCTATCCCAGCATCTCTGAGTTGAGATTTCCACTGTCCTGAATTGTTCCCTCCAGATCTACCCCAGAAGCTTCAGATAACGTAAGCTCATAAAAAAAATGCTGCCTGCAGAAGGCAGGTAAAGTCCTAACCTGGAGAGGTAAGGCCTTGAGGCAAGTAGATAGAGCTTTGCTCTGGGTGACAGCAATTCCTTCACACCAGTTCTGAGGAAAAGGGAAGGGTGAATTCCAATAGCAGCATCAAAAACAAGGAGAAGGAGGGAAAGCTCGAAATATGATCATATATCCACGCCCCTCTCTACCCCATGCATATATCTGGAAAGTCTATATAAGTAAGAGCAAAACATCTATTTCAATCTGGCAGTTAACAGTTCTCCAGAATCAGGTGATTTTTTTTTTCTTGTGAGGAGAGAGAAGGCAGCAAAGAGGAGGAAAGCCTTCTCCATATGAGATAGATAATAGGGATCCCCAAATATACACAGTCCATATGGTATGCCACAACAAAGAATCAGGCTGATGGAAACTTAGTCAATCTGACATGAAATGACCTACAACTCATTAGCAGGTGCCTTCCAAATCTCAAATGCCCACACAAACAGCCACAAACTTATTTGGTGCTATCTGGCCTCCATCTCAAGAAAGCACAAAGAATCAAACAGACTGCACAGCCTTTCACCAAAAGGAGTAAGAAAAATGGAGGCAACTCTTAGGCTCAAACAACCCTATCACAAGCCCTTCCAGTGACTCTCCCCAAAACTACAATAGAGGATAACAGAGCGAGAAACTCTAGGAAATGATCTTATTTCAGAGGGATGCCTGTGCAGCAGCTTCAACAAAATAGTAAGAACCCTTCTAACTGTGTCATATTGGAAACAAGCCACCACCTGCTTTACCCAGAGCCAGTATACTGGCTTTGCCTGTGGTCCTGTGGATGCTCATCTACAGTCTGGAAGCACTTGTTCTCCGCTGAGGCCTCTAGAATGGGGCATCTTGCTGACACATTCCATCCAGATTCTTATCCAAACCATCCATGAAAGGATTTGTTGATGGAGATAGCAAACCATCTAAAAATGATCTACTTACATTTGCTTTACTCAGCAACTGGTTCTTCAGTCAGCATAGAAGGTATCTGAACTGTACTGTCTAGTCTCATTTATACAACAAAATCTGCATATTCTCTTTATTACAGAAAGACCTGAAGGTAGTCCTAAAGAACTGACTTTAGGATCTGATGTACTTAGCTGTGATGTAAAAGCATCAATAAACTTAGAGTTATAAAACAAATAGTGCTTCCAGGGTCTGGACAAATGGGAGATTTCATCATAAACACAAGATAGTCACTAGAAGCTCCAGGAGGCAACTTAAATTATAACAGCCAGCACAAAAATAGTTTTACTTTGGGACTTGAAGTTGCAAAGCTGTAATAAATCCAAGTGACAAAGTAAAACTTCTTATAAAAGCTGAAAATTAGTTGTGAAGCCCCAGATGGCCTTATATATAATTTGATTCTGCTACCACGGGCTAACAAAAGGGAAATCACTCTTCACACTGTAAGACCCCGAAACTCTTATCATCCTTCAGCTCCTAGGAAACAGAAGTGGTCTGCTTGCATTTTGTGCATATTTGTATATACATGTAAAATACAGAAATAATAAAGAGATACAGTTTCAAAGCACACATCTAACCATGAATCATTCAATTCCCTACCATGGGAATTGGGTGGGGAAATCAATTGGAGCACTGCAATCCAATGCTCTCCCATGGCTGCTGTACTCTCACAGATACCCTGCACCCACCCCCCATTCCCAGAGGAAATTGCCTTCCACTGGAGAGAAGCACTCCTGCTATTCTGGTATTGGTATTCACCACCAGGGCAAGAGAATCTAATTTAGCCCTGCACAGGCTGCCTGCGAGCTGCTAATCCTCAATACACAGCTGCTTTGCAAAGGTATGGCCATAAGCAAAGCATAAACGATTTCTGGCGCGTGGCAGGAAGGCTCGTGGCTCCCTGCGTAGGCGGAGTTTGGGGACAAGATCATGCTTGGACTAATGTTTATATTGCATGTTGTCAGTTGGGTTGTATATCATCTGTGGAGGTGCAGGATAACACAGCTCTCTACCCATCCAGCTGGAGGCTTGGTGACACTGAATTCTGTTACAGCTACTTCAGATACACCTGGGCACCTATTTACAAAGGCATCATCTAATCAAGGGAAAATGGATACACTTCTAAGTAGACTCTACAGAAATTCTGCAGCCCAGCAAGGGTGACTTGCTTTCAAGAATTGTATCAACCTGGTATGAGAAGCTTACCAAAAATGACACACTGTACTAGCCCTAGAAGAAACTGGATTGGGTACCTACACAGATATCTACTAACAGAGAGTATTGCTAGCAAAATGCAGTTACATGAGAAAATCCTTCTGAGGAAAGTTTTCACTTCTTAGTATTTACATAATCATAGAGCAAGCAATGCTTAGCAATTCACAGAATCACAGATTCAATTCTAAAAGTTCAAGAAATGTATTTTGCATACTTCAGCGCACGAGGTGCTTTCCGCTCAGAAAAATTAAGCCACTTAAAGGTAGGATGTGAACTTGAAGTCCATTCTCAAGAAAGGTTACTTAGAACAATTCTGCTTTTGAACAAATAACCTGTAATTTTCCATAATTTTCTTTTCCATTTGAAAGTGCTGTGCACACAATACACTGGGTATGGATCTCCCATAGGTAAAAGGGAAGGGGGAAGAGTTCTCAACAAGAAAAAAAGATAAATAAAAACACACACACAAAAACAGAACAGCAAAACTAACAGCAATAACTTTTCAGTTATGTGAGATTGACCAGATTTCAAGTCATCTCCCACCAATACTCTTAATCTTCCTCTTAGGCAGCAGCAGAGTCCTCTGCCTAATGAACAGCAAAGCCGCAGGATGAAATCTGATTTAGGAGAAAATGAAGCGAGCTTCTGCAGCAAGACATACCCAGGTCTAAAAGCAGTTATCCTGAGTAGCATATGCTAAAACAATGGTCAGAAACCTTACTGCCACAACGATTATCTAATTATTATCTTGGGAAAGTAACTTATACTCTTTTAAACAATGTTATAAAGTAAAGCTTGCCTAAGGCTTTTTATGAGCCTAAGTATAATTCCCTATTAGTTAAACTACCTCATCCGTCTCTTTATGATTTCAGAACCATTCATGCATGATTGTTACATCAAGGCAGCTGGACAACTGAGACTTTAAACACAAGAAGTATGAAATCCAGTTATGACTCCCACAACATTGCCAAAGCCAACTTCATCACAGAGACAAAATACAAATATAGAACTCAACCAAAGACACAGTAGTCGCTGTGGGACTTTCACGTTTGAATTTGCTGATCCCTAGAAATCAGGAATTTAAATTTCTCTCTTGCCACTAGCAACAAGTCAGATCTTCCATGCCTAAAAATCAGACTATACCTCACAGGAAACTTTACTTTCCAATCCTGACCCATATCACTTTCTCAACAACAAAAAACTTCTGTGCAAGTCAGTAACCCTTTACTAACAGGCATTATGCCTGCCACAAAAGGGTTACATTGTGCCCTAAAGCACCAGTTTTTCCCAGAATAGCCCATAGGGATAGTATCCATACAGGGAACTCAAGGTTTGCATCACATGCTCCCAGCTCTAACAATCCCCATACAACACTATTTCCTTCAGGAGTTCCCCTTGTGTTTAGGCAAACACTACAAACTAACATCTTTTTATACATACCACTGCTGCTTACCTTTATTATTAGCCTATCCATCCAACCCCATTTATGTCTACTTGACAAGCAACACTGATGATTCCCTTGATCCTCAACACAGATTGGAGAAGAGCACAGAACACAGACTGTGTCTTCCCAGACACTAGTACTTTGAGGCTTGTGCTACAACATACCAGATGTCACTTGAACAGCCTGAAAGCCCTTCCTTTCAGCTGTCTTTTGGACTAAAGTCCACTACAAGACTGCAACGTGGAAAGGCCAAACTTCACACATTCTTTTCCTTCTTACAAGCAAAGGCAACAAGCACAAAGTGCTTCATGTGACAACTCAGCATGAAGAGACAATACTTACACATTCATGAATAAGGCAGTTGTCATCTATGGATTGTACTATCTTTCCAAGGACTCAGCTCTCCACCAGCTTCAGATCCTAAACTACCAGGCCTAATCAGAGCAGCTGGAGTGCTTTGTGGGTTTGGTTTTTGGTTGGTGTTTGTTTTTCTTTTACTTTTTCCCCCCTAATGCAGTTATCGCAAAAAGGGAGTTTAGTGGGCAACCTAACATAGCAAATAACTGTGATTCAAAACCTGGCCTCTGGCACAGGCCACAACAAGGTGATTTAGAAGACGGAGCAAGAAGCTTCAGCGGACAACTATGGAACAAATTGCCCTTTCTTGAAACCTTTACCTGTTAAGAGATTGGGATATGTCTGAAAAGTACACCTTCTAAAACAAGTTCTTTAGCTAAAGCAAGTCTGAACATTTCCACTCATAAGTGCTTGATCTTTTCTGAATCCCACTCAGCTCTTAGCCTCAGTGCTATTATGTGGTAGTGAATTTCCACAGATTAGACATCATGTGAAAATACTTTAAAATCATTATTCAGTTTGATGCCTATCAGTTTCACTGAATTGCCTTCACCTCAACTGAAGAACACATTCCAGCTTCTTCACCTCTGCAACAGCAGTCTTCCTCAGGGTTGGCACTCAGCATTACTGAAAAGCAGAGGGAAACTGAGCCCACCCAAGTAATGCTTATCCTGCATTCCAACCATTGCAATGCTATTCTCACACTCCTACATAGCCTTCCATGCCATTTCCTTCCTAAGCACAACTCCCAGGAGGACACTGCAGAGAGGCTGGCTCATGTCACTCCAAATATGAGACAGCCTGCAAGCTGCTGCTCTTGGCCCTTTCTGTCTGAACACATTAGCAGTAAGACCATATATGAACATCCTGGCAATGAAAAGAACATTTTTTGAGTCTGGAACAAACAAGGGAGCAAAAAAGACAAAAGATTCATTTAAGTCAAAAAGATTCAGCCACATAAGGCATTACAAGCTATGGAAACAGGCAAAGAGCTCCTGGGAAGGTAAAAAAAGGGAGGGTCTCAGAGTGCCCACTTGCCTTAAACCAAGCAGGGCCTGACTTCACCATGCTACAGAATACACAGGACAGGGAATCAATCACACAGGGATCTGCTTCATTTTGAAGTCACAGCTTGGAACAGACTGAGCTTTACTAAAGCATTCAACACTACAGTATCCAAGCATCTTATAGACACTTAGGGACTCTTCCTCAAATCCCCAGTAAGATGGGCATTAAATTGTATTTTAAAACCAGAGAATGAAGAGCAAAAATCAGCAGTGAGCTAAACACGTTCACACAATGAATCTGTGGCAGGAATTAGGTATCATCACACTGCAGTTCAGAATCCTGACTGCAGGACCACTCCTCCCCTCCAATCAGCTCTAAAGATACTTCAGCTTTTAAAAGTAACATTCTTCCTACTACAGTTACAGAGCTAGCCAATCTAGGTCTATGGACCTCTACATGCTGTAGTTCTCCCAGCAACATGAAAGGCAGAGGATTATTAGCCACCACTACATTACTCTTGTCACACTGTGCTGCAAAAGCTAACAAGTACACAACATTGGTAATTCCTTATGAGCTAACCCCCAGAACTATTTCTCAGGACTGCACTGTAGATGTGGTGACACATGGAAACATCACCACAGTTTTCAGTGGATCCTCCATAAAACATAGCAGATATTTTAAAAGTTTAAGGAGCACACCTTCAGAAAAATCATCAGCCTTCAGGACTCACAAGCATCAGTCTACTCCAATTAACAAAAAAATTCAGTTGCATTTTAATGTTTTTTGGGGTTTTTTTTTTTGCTGTTGTTCAAACACTTTTTAAAAGCATTTCACAAGCCACACCAGCTGCCACAAACCCTTTCTCCAAGCCAGCTCTGGTACCATTCACACCAGCATGTTAATCAAAAATCACTTGCCCTATTCAACTTTGTCCTGTTCTGGGACAAGAAGGAGGCAGACCTGCAAAGGACTACATTTCTTTCAAAGTCATAGTCTATTTCCCCTGCATATTATGCCACAGATTGTACTTAGAGTGGACAGCAGAGACACAAACTCAGGGTCTGAAAGCTGCAAAGCCAGTGACTTAGCAGCAGCCAACACACAACTTGAAACAGACTGGAAAAGAATGCAAGGTCATCTTTGGTTCAGAAAGCTGATGTGGAAGCAACAGATATTGCCACATAACTCATCTGCCTCTTGACCCAATGCCTTGTTAATATTAAAGAAGAAGATAGCCATGAACTGCACTTTGGAACTCAGCTGGCCCTGCTGAAATGCATTCCCATGATTTCAAGAGTACTGGGTGCTTTGGAAGGAATGAGAAGCCAAAAGGTCCTGATACCACAGCTAAGACCTGTTAGCTTAAATACTGATTCAACATCCAGAAGCTGAAACACTGTATGCAAAGCACTGTTAGGATACATATGCTTTCTGCAGTGATTCACTAAGAAGTGAAGAAAATAAAAAGGAATTGTACTAAAAGTGATTTGACAAGTAACTGAAAGGTATGATCAAAGGACCAGCTGCTGGGTGCCAAAAAGCTGCCCCTCTCAACTGATCTCAACAGTGAGTTCAGAAGAAGACAGAAACACCAGCAGCAAACCTGCACTACTCATCAGGGAATCAGTTAAAATACAGGTGGAAAATAAAATATGATGGAAGAAATAACCTAACAGAACAGAGGATCATTAGAAGTAATAAACTAGAACTTTGGTATCATAGTTATTTGCAGGGCAGGATCATCAGAAGAGATTTAATTGGGATTCTGGACAGGTAGACTTCTTGTGATTACACAGAGAACACAGCTTCTTCAGCACTGACAGAACAGACTTTAGACTGCTCCTGTGGATGGCATGTAAAGAGCACTGGCTTTCATCTGCAGTTGACCTTTTCTTCCCAGGAAATCTAACTGATTTTTTCAGGGTTGTTCCCATTTCATTGACACCCCTGGCCTCTCCATTCAGGTAGCAAAGGCCTACTATGATACAAAGAACATCAGAGAGAGGGACAGTTTTTCAAGTATGTGGTTCATATTGTCTCAGAAAATTCAAGTAGTGGGACCAGGAGAAGAGTCTGACTCAGCATCAGCTCATTCCTGGCTTTCTTACCTCCTGCCTGATGCTTCAACAAGGATTCATTGCTTCCTCTTATGTAGGCCCTTTATCTCAGTTCCTCCTCTGAATCTGTAAAACACAAGACGCATATCTCTGAAAAGCCTTCTCTGGCACAGAACTATCTGCATTTGATGGATGATTCTTTTCAGTGGACAACATCCACCTGGCATCTCTAAGATTTAGGTCATTCTCAGCCTTGCCAGACTTGCATAGCATGCTGATGCCTACCAACGCAATCTCATTTATTAGCACTCAATCTTTTACTCTTCTGCATGTAGTGTGCTCAAAATCAGAGCCAGATGCAGTTCAGTATTTACTGTTCACCTGTTTTTCTTTAAAGTCTTTCCATGCTCCCAGGGGCTGCTCACTAATTCTACAGTAGGAAGCATCTCTTGTACTAGAGGAGGTGTCCAGCCTGGTAGAGAATTTCCCATGCCCCCCTGCCAGCTTTGGCACCAGGTGAGTGCTGCTCCCTCCCTTCCAACTCTGCTTCTGTCAGTTATTCTGTGGTTCTTTAACACACACATGCTGGCCCAGACTTGTTCCACTTCACAGCTCCTACTCTAGCAACGCTTCCCAGCACATATACTGCTTTCTCATCCCCAACATCACCTGTCTCTCCATCACTCAGACAACACTACACTCTGCATGGATCTGGATCGGCCTGCTTCTGTGACTGCTCTGCTCCCCGCGCAGGTCTCCCTCCGGGAAAGAGAGCTCCCTAATGCCCTGATGGTCGAGGCGGTGGCATGACCTGCCTCCCGCCCCGCCTGGCTGACTCCCCCAGCCCACAGTGCGACCCGCCTGGATTCGCTGCCCTCGAGGGACGCGACATCTCCTCCCGACCCCGGGTCACACATAGGGACAAAGAGAGCTCCCCGCTCGCAGGGCGGCGGGCCGGAGCCCGCCCGGGAAAGCCTCCAAGGCCCGGGGCCGCGGGGGAGCCCCGCCCGGGCCCGGGCTCGGTCCCCACCGTTCGCGTTCCCCCACTCCCCACCCCCAGGGCCCCAGCCCGGCTCTGACCCGGTCGGGCTCGGCTCCGCCCAGGGTCCCAGTGACTTTGCGGCCGGTTCTGCCCCGGTTCGGTCCCGCCCCAAACTTTGCCCCCTCTCGGCCTGGCCCCACGCTCTCGCTTCAGGCCGCCATTTTGCCGCGGGGCACGCCGGGTAATCCGGCGGAATCCCCACGCCGCAGCGCAGTTGCGTCATCGGGCAGCACGGGAGGGGGCGGGGCCAAGCCCGGCGGCTGGCGGGCGGAGCGTCCCTCCCGTCCCCGCGGCAACGCGGAGGGGAAGGCAGGGAAGGGCCCGGGAGGGACTGAGGGTCAGGATGGGCCAACGCCACAGACAGCGTGGAGGGGAATGGGGCCGGTCGGTACCTTTCCCTTAGGAGGGTGCGAGGGGAGTGATGCTTCTCCAGCGGTGCTGCCGGCCGGGCTCGCTTACCCTCTCCGGTCTGGTGGCATTCGGGGCCACGGTAGCAAGTGGCGGGTGGCAGCTGTGGGTAGGTCCACGTTTGTCTGGGAAAGCTTTGCCAGGCTGTTTGGGCTCCTTCACCAACAGACTCCATGGAAAGGGCACCCCTCGTGCTCCCCAGTTCCCATGAGGCCTTTGCATGGCTCTGCCAGGGGTGATGCTTGGGAATGCAGTCACACCACGAGGCTACATGTGGACATTCACATTCAATAAATCTCCCTGATGAGACAAACCAGCTCAAAAAGTACCACCAAGAGCATGGCACAGGGATAGACCAACAAACTGGGAGCCATGTGCCCAGGGGTAGGAAACTGACAGGGCTGCGGTGTGTCCAAATGTGTTGAAAGAAACAGGATGGGCCAACAGGCTGTTCAGCTGACTTTGGCTGCATGGCTCTGGCAAAGGCCTCTCTCCTGGCTGGGGAAGGATGCTGAACCTCCTCCTGTGTTTGCTGCTAGAGGCAACAGAGCTTCAACAGAGCAGCCAGGCTGCAGCCCTTGGTCACCTCACAGGCTACCCCCAAGGTTACACGTGAGCAGACCTTGAAAAGAAGCAGCTCAACCCCTGAGCTAAAGAAGATGATAGCAAAAGGATAGTACAGGCTAATCATGGCCATTAGAGCCTGTGAGTGTTCTCAGGATCCCAAAGAGGGCTCACGGTAACTGCAGGTGATCTGTCTTCTACAGGTCTTTGCCAGTCAGGACAATTCACTGGCAGCCAATTTCCAGGATCAGCTCCTTCTCCTCATTACATGCCTCAGTTTCTGAGAAATGTCCTGACAGTCTGGGGCATATAACAGCCTGTCGTTAGGGAAGTATAACCCTATCTTTAGGGTCAGGTGGAGAATGACGGAGGGAGGAAGAGCAGTACGTGGAAAAATCCACCTAAAACCCCCAAGGACAACTACCTACTTCTTAAAAGAGAGGAACTGAGGACAGCATGGAGCAGTCAAAGGCAGACAAGAGCTAGTCAAACCTAGACACAATTTGGTAATATGATTTGGTCTTTATTTGTAAAATCTTCCATTCTGTTGTTCTAGCTTTAGGATCTCAAGAAATCAATACATTTTAATTTTGAGACAAATTGCCCCCTTTTTTCCGCTCTGAGCTCACGCAGGTAGTTTGTCCATTGCCTTTCATTGCTTGGCATGTAGATTTGCTCACCTTCTGCTTCCCTTCCCTGTTGTCATTCATTTCTTTCACAAATATCTCCTGAACTGATGATTTACAGGGTGAATAATGAAGCCTAGTGCAGAGAAAATTTGCATGGTCAAGAAAAGTCCTGACAGTATTTAGATACTGTTCCTCAATGAACTACTTCTACGAAGCCTCCGGGTTTGCATTCAGATTGTACCAGGCTCATAGCACTGCAAACTCTGCCAAAATGGTCTGCTGCCTTACACAACAAAAGACAGGTGCTCAGTAGGAGCCTCCTTCCATGACCTTGGGAATATTGAGCAAAAACGTCTGCTGCGCACCCAGCAAGTGCCATCTGCACCATGCCATGCGTCAGCCAGGGATATTTCAAGAAAGCCTTCAGTACTTGTGCCCCCATAAATTCTCCAAATCCTCCCTGTGTCGGAGTCAGATAACAAGCAGAAGGACAATGGCTCCAAGAATCCAGGCTGCCCATCTGCTTTGCACTTCCAGATTCTTGCTTCTACAGCGCCAGCTGATGAAATTTTCATAGCTGATGAGGTTTCTCATTTCCACTGGGCCTTGTTGCCCTGGAGCCTTCACAGTTGTGGTCTATTCAGGTTTCCATGGGTGCACACTGATGGCAGCAACGATTGGAGTCCTTTGCTTTCTTTTGGTGACCTGTCAGAGCAGGATCATCAAGCTTTTTACTAGTCTAGGTGAAATAAGCCCTGTAGGAAGGAGCTTGGTTTTCAGATGGTTTCAGCATTTACTGCTTCCATTAAACTCAGCTCTTCTCAAAATCAGATCCTAAGGTCAGGCAGCCAAAGAGAGACAGGAACTGTACTCAAGATTTCTGAACACAAGTCGCCTTCTCTGAGCACCAAAACCCACTCTTTCCTCAGATCCCAAAGCCCTTGCTTCCCAATCCCTCTTCCTCTCCACGCAAATCCACCTTGCCTTTTCCTACATCCGGAATGCTTTTGAGCTGGACTCACCACTGCCCTGTGCCCAGAGATGTGACATGATGCAGAAGCATGATGTTATGTTACATTATATTCATTTATATAACACCATTAATACCAAAGTGCTGCTCCCTGCTAGAGCCAGTTGCTCACTAAAGCCTCTGAAGTTCAATTAACAAGCACCAGGTAATCTAACACTTGACTCCCAATAATCCTTTTATTTTAAGGGGCCTCTGGCGGATGTAAAGCCCTCAGCAAACAGTCCTGGAAGTACATTTGAGATTCTCTCAAATACCAGCTGAATTTATGACCCTTAGTGAAGAGCAGAGAGGAATCTCTTCAAAATACTTTCCATCTGGCAGCACTTTATATAGACCCCTGTAACTGTATAAAAGGAACCCCTCTAAAGTGCTACAGTCTTGACTAGTGAAGAAGTAGATGCCAGAAATAATGTCTCCCCACCAGAAGAAGGCAGTGCAGGCTTGGTCCTCTCAAGTTGCCCACCAGCCTAGGTCAAGCAGATAAGATGGCTAGTGCTGGATCACCCTTCGGTAGTCAGCTCAGAAGCTGTCATCTGCCTGAGAGTTGCATGAAGTCCCATTTCCTCCAGCTTGTAAGCTGCAGTCCTTAGGAAATGCTCACCTCTTCTGCTACTTCTCTGACTCCAGCTGCATAGAGGATTTCCCAGTAGACCTCAGCTGGGAAACCCTCAGAGGCAAAAGAGATTTCATGGATGCGCTAAGCCCATTGGAAAAAAAAGCAAGACATAATTTGAGCAGAGCTTGCATGCTGGAATATACCAGTATGAGGAGCTCAGCAGCCACCAAAACCAACAACATTTGGGAACAATAAGATCAGTGAAGCACAACCAGCCCGGGACAGCCAAACAAGTCTGTGGATGCAGGATTGTATGGCCAAATACATCTTGCTGGTATGCCTGGAGCACACATATGCCAGAAAAATACAACCCACCAGTAAAACGGTTGCTAACAACAGCCATGTGTTTAATTCAGTCCATCCCTCTACATAAGAGTTAGGGTTGGGGCTCAATTTTAACATGAAGATGCAACCCTCAAAAAACTCCTGGAGTTTTTTCACAGGCAAACACTTTGCTGTAAAAACCCTTAGCAACAAAGTCTGAAGAACAGAATTGTGCTGACCCATCCCAACTCAAAATACTGTTTGTCTTACGGGACTGCCTAAAGGCACTCATCACAGTTGGGATGTAATTGTGCTGGGCACTGCACAGAAAGACAAGCAGACATAATATCCTGCCCCTAGGGCTTGAATCTCTGAATCTCTCTCAAGATATCTTTGCCAATACAGGATGGAGAATGAAGGCAGAGCTGCAGAACAACAACAGAAACCCACTGTCACAGGACCCTGATGCTTAGCATGGCTCAATGGTTTCATGCCATCACAGGGTTTGAGCAGAGGGAAGCACAGCTCACAATGGTATTTCAGACGTATGTAGGGGCACTCTCCCTGACCTGTGTACTTGATGAATACATTGCACAACAATACTTCCCCGTTCCAATTGCTGCCTATACATGTTTTGTATATTTATAAATGCATAGGTATAAAAATAGAATAAAATAAACAGATATCAGTGACCCCTACTGGCCATTTCTAACTAGCCATAAAATCGTGCAGCAGCCTCTGGCTCTGGCATCTTGCCCTGTCCCTGCTGCAGTCTCTCATCATGGGGCAGATCATGGGGCACAGAGCCTGGCAGCAGTGCATTTGTACTCTCTGCACTCACTTTGCACCAGCTGCATCACTCCTGGGGGCAGGTAACAGAAATTGGGGTCTTCAAGCCTCAAGTATTTGTTGTGGCATCCTCCTCACCTCTCTGCTTGCTGCCGGCTCCACGCTGCGCCAACTCACTGAATCGATCCCAACTGAGCCCTGCACAGGTACCTCCAACTCTTACTTTGTGTGACTGCAGGGCTCTGCAAGGGACTAGGTACTGGTCCATGATTTTATACAGGGTATTCTGCCAAAAAAAATGAAGTTCCCACCTGGGACTCACACCACAGTTACCACTGCTGCCTGGGGTGAGCTTCCTGCAGGAGGACCTGTGCCAGCACTGCAGTTTCTCCTCCCACCAAAGCTCTGGCAGCACTCCCTGTAAAGCCTTCGCCCCAATGGATGCTAAATCCAGCATGGGTGCTGCCATGCAATAGGGATTGAAGGGCAGTCACCCTCCTGTGTCAGCAATTTAGCCTGGTGAAGGAGTGGAAAGTAATGGTACATGTGCCCGATGGGCAGGAAGGCCACCCCAAGGCAAGGCTAAAACCCCACGGGAAGGAAAGGCTGGAGTCATGGTTTCAGCCTCAGACAGAGACTCAAGGGACTCTTCCTCCCTTTCCTTTTGTCAAAACTTGTTTAGCTTGTCATGCTAATAAAGTGTTTGAAATGAACTGAGTTGAAAGTATGTGGAGAGGAAGGGAGAGGATGTCTCACCAGAGCACACAGGCAGGTGTTAGGCATGATGCTGACTCTCCCCAGCGTGCACATGTTAACTGGGCTTCGTCTGGGTGTGGGGCAGGGTGCTCACCTGAGCATGAGGGGAGGACACTGCACACTGGGGTGTCAGGGGTGGCACCTCACCAGAGTGCACAAACTGGGGGGAAGGAGCTGATCTCCCAAGCTCTCTGAGGGAAGAGCAAAGACTCATGGACTGTTTCAGGTAGAGGTATGTGGCTGTGTGCTGTCTCCCAAGAAGCCCTTCTGCATGGCTAGCATGCACCTCCAGCTCACAGAACCTTTTTATTTTTGGTGAAATCTGCAGCACTGCTCTCCCCATGCAGCTCTCCTTGTTTATAGGGACGGGCCCAGGCAGGCCGAGGAGGAATTACCTTTCCCTAGGACACACTTGGTGCTTGGCTGAGCATACTGTTTCCCTGCTTCACGGGAGCTGCTGAAGGCCAAGGAGCCAGTCAGTCTGCAGTTAGGCTCCCCTGCAACACTCGTCCATATCCCCTAGGGCTGCTAATTACGGACTCCTCTGCACCCAGAGTTCAAGCCTTTCTAAGCATAGGTCTAAGTACAGCTTCGCAAAATGACCTTGAAACTGACTGCAAGAGGCTCTCCTGCTAGGTTCCACTGCAAACACCAAGGTATGCCAACCTCTGTAAACACCCAGGAGCAAGCTCAGAGGCAAGTGCCAAGGCAGCCCAAAACATTTGCTTCAAGAGACTCCCCTTAAATGCTTGTGTGCTTCTGGTGAGATTAGGAGGTTTCATTGCTACTGCTGCCAGCTGGAAAGGGAAACAGAGAGGACATGGCTGGAGGTGGGCTTCGAGGCACCTATGGGTGTGTGCCAACAAAGGAAAAGCCTGCCAGACATCTCTTTCCTGCTCAGGTCCTTCCAGACCTTCTCCTGGAAGTGGGAGGCACTGGAGGGGAACGGGTACACCCCCTGAAGTCTGTGCCCTTAGGAGAGCCCTAGCATGAGCTGTCACACACACACACATACACAGAGGGAAGCCAGAAGTCACAGGCAAAACAAGATTCTACACCTTCTCAAACTAGTGGTGTTTTTTTGAAAGGGAATTACTTAAGTTTTTTGAGCTGGACAGGCACAAGGTAAAATGACTTTTCTCTAGCCACCCTCCATATACACCTCCATCTCTTTCCCTCCCTCCTCAAGTTTAACTCAATTTGCCTCCAGTATTTAATTTTTCTTTTTTTCCCTGATGGCTCTGTCCTGTCTTGGATAGAAGTGCTGAGGGTCAGCTCAGGGCATCTGTATCTCAAAATAATGTGTGACTTAAGCTTACTTTTCCAGTTCTTCACAGCAGGTTTGGTGACTGCCAGGTATTGAACTCAAGCCCATTACAAAAACACATGCCCTCTCCTACATTCAGAGGATCTGGTTTAGTAGAGCAGCCCAGCAGACAGTCATATTTTAGTTAGTCCCAAGACGGAAGGTGCCTGAAGGCAGGGTACAGATACCCCTCAGGAAGAAGCAGCCCTGATTATGAGGAACTACACACAGCTGGCTCAGAGTGGAGGAGAGGTACCTAGTGGTCAGAGGCTTGGATGGAAGATGACACTCGGCTCTGAACACCTGGGAATCACCTCTCCAGGGCATCTATCTCATGGGCACTACCAGAGCATCCATACAGTCTATCCCCCTCTGGCCTTGGTGATGGGAAACATATACTGAGCCACTCCTCTGTCCAATGAGTATGTATGGATAGTGCATCCTCAGGCCCAGCATCCTTCCACTCCCAGGGCTGCGTCTGCATGGCTCAGAGGAAGGTAAAAGAATTGCTCTGTGTAAAATTACTGAAGAACCTGCCCTCATTGAAAGCTGCTCCTTACTCCATGGCCTAGAGTTCATTTTCAGAGCCCTGGAGCAAGAAGGTTTACAGCTCTTTGGAGTTCATTACTATTTATTCTTGCTATCTATGTAAATGTCTAGTCATTTTTTAAATGAATGCCTTTTGTTGTTACCCAGTGGCAATGAGTTTCCTGATTATCAGTGTTTAGGATAAAGGCAATCCTTCCTGTCATGCCTTTTGACTGCAGTTATTCCTGATTTTGCTGTTTGTCCTGGCAGCCCACAAAGGATGCAAATTAAAGAGGCTCATGCTGAACCTAGGCAGTGTTCCCAGGGACTGCAGGGTCATGGGGAATGCAACACTGGGCTTGGGAGGGCTTTGGGAAAGCACAGAATATATACTTGGGTAGCTCATGATGGCTGCCCTTAATGCAGTACTGAAACAAATGAGAGTGAATCCCAGGGCAGCTCCTGTACACTGAGACACCTGTTGCAGAGCCACCAGGCTCAGGGAATCAGGTGCCATTTCTGATAGCCTCAGCCACTAGAACTAGGAAGATTTGATGGGCTTTTGGAGGCTGAACTGCACTTTTGGCATCAGAGAGTGAAACTTAGGGCAGGGCAACATAGGACGGATTCACCAGACCACAGCTTGACTTTTTCTCCATCATTCCCCAGATCTGCCACCAGCCCAATTATTGAGTAAATACGTTGTCATCTATCAACCCAGCCATGTACTGCAGAGCAGCAGATCATTGAGATGGTGCAAACTGGGAGGAAGGAGCCAGGAGATTTTTCCACCTTTGACCTTCATCGTCTCCCTGCTTCTCTTTCACCTGCCCCCTCCACTTCCCCACTGCAGGCAAAACCACCTACTGCCCATGGAAGCTATTTCTAAGCAATCTCTAGCATCTGGGGAATGAGGGTCTGAATAAATATCGGAGCGTGTGCGTGCAGTCAGCACACACACACACACACGCACAGCCCCGGTACTGCCACAGAGTCAAATATAGACTTTGGGGAAGAGGGAACAATGGCAGGGGTTGGGTTACATGGCTGCAGGGCCAGTGAGCTGCTGATGTTTGTTGTGGGCTGGGGTGGAACAGGAACAGCAAGGGGGGTGGGATGGGGGAGAACATTTGTTTTAACCCAGAGACCCCAGGCTGGTGCGACGCGTAAGGCGGAGAGGCTGACCGGCAGCAAGAGCTGTGAGAGAGGATGATCATTTGCACTGGCAGCTTGAAGATATTTTCAGTCCTTCTCCAGCTGGTTTGTGCTGCTCCTCTGCCTCCCTCAAGGGATTAGAGTGGGCAGGAAGGGGTGAGTTTCTCCAGGCTTTTACACAGGGAAGAGGGAAGAGTTTCTTTCACTCCTTGCTGTGGGGAAGGCTCCTCTGTGGAGGAGAAGAGGCGACATCACCGGTTCTCTCAGCCCAGCATCCAATCCTCCCTGATGTCCGGCTGCCTCCAAGGTGCAGGCTCCAGACGCTGGAAGAAAGGGAAGCAGCTCCAGCTGATTTTGACAGGTAATTTCTCCCTCTGGCTGGAAGTGATGATGGTGCATTGGAAGGAAGGCGGGGAGGGAGCCTGTGGCTGGCATGTGTTGAAGGGGAAACCATGATGACAGGTCATTCCTGTTCCCACTCCAGGTCCCTGCTTTGTGGGATTTCCTTCACCAGAGGGAAAAGCAGTGAAGGGACTCTTATGGCTAGGAAAAAATCCTTCCTAATTCTGACCCAGCAGCTGTTCCAATTGAGATGCCTCTAGGGATGGCACGGGATCACAGCCCAGTAGAGCAGGGTCTAAGCCAAGCGCAGGAATCCCTTCCTCAACATCCATTTCTTGGGTCTGCAGATAGAGCTGCTCTGCTTGAATCACCCCAGGTAGCCCAGGGACTGCCAGAACAAGCCTGGGACTCAGGAGTGTGCTTAGGGATGGGACAGGAGCCCTTCAGTGCTGAGGAAGGAGCACACTCAAGGTCCATGGTACTTGGGCTTTCCTTCTGGTCCCTTCCCCCTCTTCTGTATTCACCTTTTTTTCTCCCACCTGCCTGCTTCTGTCTGTGATACTCACATGTAAATCTGTAAAGCCAAACCTCAAACTCCAAACCCCATTTCCTCAAATATGCCCATTTTCCCCACTCTGAAATCCCATCCTGGTTTCTGTTCTCCATTCCCCTGCTTTGGTATTCATATCCTCAGCAACCAACTTTACCTCCTCAGTCTGGACAGCCCTCACTTGACGCCACAGCTCTCACCTCTGAGAGAATTGACACAAGGAGGGCCAAGTCTCTCACTCCACTGACCGCCACCTAACCCACTCACCCTCTTCCACAGCGCTCGGACGCAGATACTTATGGATATCAGTGTGCAGAAGGACTGCTCCACAAGCATCCCCCTACCTGCCCACTCAAATGCACCTGCAGCATTCAGAGTGTTTTTCTTAAGTGAGGGCTAAGAGCACCCAGGCATGGTTGTGCAATGGTGTTGCAGCACAGTGTGGCCAGAAGCAAGACAGAGGAGTGTGGGAGCAGGTGAGGATATTGTGGAAAGTGATGTTGTATCTGAGACAGTTGATGTAAGCAGCTGGATTTCAAGGAGGAGGTGAGGGTGAAGTTGAGCAGCCTACACTCACTGTTGGAGATGCTGGCAGTAAAAATCTGGCTTCCAACCATGACTGGCAGAGCAAAAAGTGCAAGCCAGGGTGTCTCAGGGGTCAGAGGAAAAAGATGGATCCTCCCAGATCCTAGAGCAGCAGTGACTGAAGAAGAGGCTGTCTGTTTTTTAACCAAGTACCAGGAGTTACACTTGGCCCTCAGCCTCCCCTCTCCCTCTTGCTGTAAGGCTCAGATATGGCGTGAATCAGCACTCAGAAGAAGGCTGACCTGGATGTGAAGGATTGGGGATGGGAATGTGTAGACAACTACAGGAAACATACCAGAACAGAGCTGGTGCACACCTCTCCCATAAATACCTGAGAAGCAGATTGAGCAGCTTGAGTAGCAAGACTTCTGGACCTTTCTTTCCCTCAGGAACCTTAGAGCAGTTAGGTGGGGTGATGGAGGCAGAAGGAGGCAGGCAAGCAAAGGAGCAGTGCTCCTGGGTGATGGAAGAGCAGGAGAAAGGTAGGAAGGAGTCAGGTCCTGCAGCAGTGGGCAGGGTGGGAGGCTGCTGTGTTATTGCTCAGTAGGGTTGTGTTATCCAGACCTGCTGAGGATGGAGCAAGCAAGGTTCCACAATCAGAGGCAGCAGAAAGCTGGGCTTTGATGGGGCTGCTGGCTGTTGGGCTGTCCTGTGCACTGGGACCCACAGTGCTACCCTCAGCTGCCAGGCTTTGTCTGCTGAAATGTGATGGGATATGGAAACATCCACGTAAGTGGAACATAGAAAAACTCATGGGGCATAGGGTAGAAGAGGGCTAGCTGAGGTGAACTTGTAATCTAATTAAGGATTGCTAGGATCTTTGAAGGTGGCAGATACAATCTTGTCAGGTAGCAGAAAGGCCATGCAAGGTGAAGAGGAGAGCAGGCAGCTAGCTGTTCCTCCCAAAGATGTGACAGTTCAGCCCCTCTCAGGTTTGTTTTATTGTTCACCAAAATGCTGGTGTCCATGGCTTTTGAGCACCAGCAAAAGAAGTTTCAGGGAGCACAGGTTCACCGGATGGCTTCTTTCTTGTGGGGTGACCGTTCTACTTTACACCTCTACTTCAAAGATGGGACTTCTTGAGGCAGTTTGTGCAGCAATTGGCATGGTAATTTGTACAGGCAGCACATGCAGGAAGGCAGAGTAGGAAGGGCACAGTCACCTGGTGAGCTCAGCTAGTGGTCATCACCCTCCCAGAGGAGACCTAACGATCACTTGAGGGTGTCTCTCCATAGAAAGCCCAACACAGTAGCAGTACCAAAGGCAGCAAGTAGGAGCAGCAGGTAAAGATCAGGGGCATAAAGAGGTCCCTTCTTCCCCTGTCTAGGTAGTGTGAGCTCCCAATATTATGGTGATGACACATCATGGAGCTTTTTCCCCAATGGATGTTGGAGTTGCTTCTACCCAGACAGACTTTCTGACAGTAGATGTAGCTTTCCAGGTTTTGGATTGCAAGGAGTGCCTGATGGCTGTCAGTGAGTCTGGAGCTGACAGTCATCTCCTCTGCAGAAGGTGTGGCCTTGTCAATGAGTTATGCTGCCAGGTCAAAGAGTTATGTGAAGAGGTAAGTAGGCTATGTTGCGTTCAAGAAGATGAGAAAGAGATAGACAGGATATTCTCAGAGACTCTACAGACTCAGGAATCTCAAACCCCCATACATCAGAGATGGGGGTGGGCTCTGCGCTATGTCTCATAAGAAGCCAAGTCAACAGAAGAGGAAGACTGGAAACTAGTCACTCTCCATATGAGGGGGAATGCTCCTCCCCCTCCTGAAGACTTGTCATTAACAAACAGTTTTAATGCCTTCCAAACTGAGGAGAAGCTGGGTAAGGCTCCAAGCAAAGCAAATGAGTCAGTGGACCCTGTGCCATGCCAAATCACCTGGAAGAAGTGGCGAGTAATCATCGTGGGTTGCTCCTTGCTGTAGGGGACAGAGGCACCCATCTGCTGACCTGACCAGCTGTCCAGATAAGTTTGTTGCTTGCTAGAGGGTTGAATCAGAGACGTCACAGAAAGCCTACCAAGGCTTGTGAACACATCTGACTATTACCCACTGCTGATCTTTCATGTAGGCATAAATGACCTACTAGTGACTTTTCAGTACCTAAAGGGAACTTATAAGAAGGCTGGAGAGGGGTGTTTACAAAGGCCTGTAGTGCAAGGACATGTGGCAATGGTTTTAAATTAGAGAAGAGTAGATTTAGATTGGCTATTAGGAAAAAGTTCCTTACCATGAGGGTAGTGGAATACTGGAACAGGTTGCCCAGGGAGGTGGTTGAGTTCCCATCCTTGGAGGCATTCAAGGTGAGGCTTGACAAGGCTCTGGGCAACCTGATCTAGTTGGGGATGTCCCTGCTCACTGCAGGAGGGTTGGACTAGATGACCTCCAGAAATTCCTTCCAACCCAAATGATTCTATGATTCTGTGATTCTAAGTGATATCAAGGGCAACTTGGGAATGATCAAATGCAATTTCAGAGCTCTGCGGACAGTGGTCAAGGGTCTGGGGGCTCAGATAGTCTTCTCCTCAATCCTGCAAGTTAGGATACATGATGAGAGGAGAGAAGATGGGTTTACCAAGTAAAGGACGGACTACACTTCTGATGTTGGCAACAGGATATTAGCTTCTATAAACACAGGACTCTGCTGATTGGCAGGTGATTAGGAGAGGTTTGCGATTGTGAGGTCCACCTTACAAAATGAGGCATGTATGTCCTTACTAGCAGGCTGACCAACGCAGTAAGATGAGCTTTAAACTAGGAAAGGCAGGGGAAAGGAAGAGTTCTAGTGGCCACCTATGCAGCCAAGCAAGGTTCAAGCAGGGATACTTGCAGCAAGTGCACGCAACCCAGGAGGAGCCTTCAAGACATGACCATGGGATATCCTCTTGCACGTCTCCTGGGAAATGGATGTGCTTGAATACCTTACTGAAGTGCTTGTATACCAACGCATGTAGTATGGGGAACAAATAGGGAGATCAGGAGATCTGCGTGCAGTCACAATGCCCTGACCTCACTACAGTAACAGAGACATGGTGGGATAGCTCGCCTGACTGGAACGTTGTCATGAAGGGCTAGGTGCTTTTTAGGAAACACAGGCCAGAAAGGTGAGGTGATGGAGTGGCTCTTCATGTAAGAGATCGCCTGGAATGTATGGAGCTCTGTCTCAAAGAGGAAAATGAGCAAGCTGAGAGTTTGTGGATTAGGATCAAAGGGCAGACTAGCAAGGGTGACACCATCTTGTGCGTTTGCTACAGGCCACCTAATCAGAGAGAGGAAGTAGATGAGGCTTTTTACAAACAGCTGGAAGTAGCCTCACAGTCACAGGCCCTGGTTCTCATGGGAGACTTCAACCACCCTGACATCTGCTGGAGGAACAACACAGCAAGGCACAAACAATCCAAGAGGTTCTTGGAAAGCACTGATGGTAACTCTCTGACACAGGTGGTGGAGGAGCCAATGAGCAATGGTGTGCTGCTAGATCTCATACTAACAAACAAGGAAGGTCTGGTTGGATATGTGAAGGTTGGGGTAGCCTTGGCTACAGAGACCACAGATCATGGAGTTCAGTATCCTGCAAGGTAGAAGGAGGGCAATGATCAAGATCGCAACCCTTGACTTCAGGAGAGCCAACTTTAGCCTCTTCAGGGACCTTCTTGGAATAATCCCATAGGAATATGCTCTAGAGGGAAGAAAAGTCCAAGTGAGTTGGTTAATATTCATGGATCACTTCCTCCAGGCACACAAATGGTATATCCCCATGGGCAGGAAATTGAGCAAAAGGGGCAGAAGACCTTCATGGATGAACAAGGAACTCCTGTCAAAACTCAAGCATCTCCACAAGAGGTGGAAGCAGGGTCAGGCTAGCTGGGAATCAGGGTATGCATAAATGCAAAAAGGAAGGCCAAGGCCCAATAAGAATTAAATCTGTCTAAGGATGTCAAGGATAACAAGAAGGGCTTCTTCAAATACATCAATAACAAAGAGTGTCAAGAGGATGGAACCAGGCTCTTCTTGATGATGCTAAGCAATAGAATGTGAGGCAACAGGCACTGACTGGAACACAGGTTGTTCCACCTAAAAATGAGGATGAACTTCTTTACTGTGAGGGTGACAGAGCACTGGAATAGGCTGTGGAGTCTCCTTCCCTGGAGATACTAAAAATCTATCTTGACATAATCCTGAGTAATATGTTTGTGGGAACCCTGCTAGAGCAGGGAGGTTGGTCAAGATGATCTCTGGTGGTCCCTTCCAACTTTAACCATTCCAAGATTCTTAACTCTGCCGTTTGCCAGTGGAGGTGTGTTAGTGGCCCCCTGAAGACGGCAGGGAGGGGCTGCAGGAGACGTTTTCACTTATTTCGGATAATCTAAGTAAACCAAGGGCTCGCATAGTCCCGCACTTACTTCTCAGAGAGGAAGCAGGCTGCGAGGCGGCAGTGCCCTGCGGGAGGCTGGCGGCAGCGGGCCCGAGCCCGTACCCAAGCGTGTGTGTGCAACCACGATAGAGGAGAGCACTGCACCTCCCACCCCGAGACCCGGGCGGGGGTCTCCCCACCAGGGCCGCGCCCCAGAGGGATATCCCCAGCCCGGGGCACTCCTCCAACCTCTGCGGGCCAATGCTGGGGGCCAGGAATGGTAACGCCTTACGGACACAGCCCACACAGCTCCCCACCACCACTCTACGGGGAGGTGCGGGACAGGCAGGCTCGAGTGGGGCCGTGTCGGCCACCCCACCCACCCCCCGACGCCCTCGGCAGTGNGCCGAGGTGAGCAGGGGGGCGGGGAGCAGAACGCGGTGGGCATCGGCAGCACACCCCTGACCGGCTCCCCAACACCGTCGCCGTCGCCGCCATCCCGGCCGCAGGGGGACCGGCGGGGCCGGGGTTGTGCTGAGCTCCGCGGAGCGTCCCCTCCGACCAGCCGTGGCGGTGAGGGGAAGAGGGGTACCCCCGTGGTCGTGGACCTCCGGGAGGCACTGGGGACTTGGGGTGGTTCCAAAGCTGCGGGGGGAGAGTGCGGGAAGGGGGGGAGGGCAGGAGCGGCGAGCCGCAGCGGCGCGGCATCCTCCAGGTTCCCATCGCTGCCGCTGGACTCCCAGCCCGGAGGGGACCCCGATAGCCCCCAGACTAGGGGCAGTGCCTGATAGCCCTCCTGCTGGGGTTGTTCCTCGTAGCTTCACGTATGGAAGTCCCTAATACTCCCAAGAGGTATTATCCCAAGAGGGATGTGAATAGCCACCTGGGGCGACCCTAAAATAGCCCGCAGCCCCCTGGGGGGCTGGTAGACCCCAGTCCGGCCAGGCAATAGCGGAGGAGTGAGGCGAAGGGAGCTCCCTCCCCCATGTCTCTGCGACCCAAAGTCAGGCCTGCCTGGATGCTGCTCACACCTCACTTGGGCACCAGCTGACCCCCAGGATGCCCCCAGAACCTTGCCGGGGTCCGAGGCAGCCACTGGTTGGAAGCTGGGAGCAGCGCCTGTGGGGTGGCTAAATCAGGAGGTCCGGGAGGCTGCACCTCGAGTGGGAAGGCTGTGGGGAGCTATGGGAGAAACGATCTTTGCAGTGACATGTGGTTGGAGGTTGAGTTTCTCATAGCCCTGAAGGAACAGCATACTGACTGTTCAGCCCTATATTATTTATAAATTTCATAGGAATTGCTTCACCCTTCCCTGAAATGCAGCAGCTGTTCACCACTGGCCAGTGTTTTAGGGCAGGAGGCAAAGGAGGGTCCTGTGAGCATGGTGTCAAGGGGACTGTGAAGATGGAGGATGCAGCAGTCCATGCTGAGATTTCTGGGGCAGTGACAGTAATATTCTGCAGCCCCTCTGAAAATGGTGCATCCCTCGTTGGTGATGGTTTGATTGCTGGAGAGCTGCTTTGAACATCATTGCTTTTGTGGGCTATTTTGTCTGGTCCAGGCAGGAGAAGGGAGAAGCCCTTAGCAGGGCTTCCTCCAGTGTATGTGGACATGTGGAGTACTTCTATTCTCATATGAGAAGTCTTTCACACAACTATCAACCCAACACAATCTTCCCAAGTTAAAGAGTCAAGCTGAAAGTGGGGTGGCCCCTGTCCATCACACCCACTCAGTTGGATGGAGTCTGCTCCATACTTTCACCACTCTCCTAGCAGAACTGTTTAACCCCTCCCATCTCATTATAGTAATCTATTTGTGATATCACCATTGAATTTCCTGCCTTTAACAACCCCAGAAGGCTGGGAGGGAATAAAGTGGTTTTGGAAAGTATTTAATGTTACTTCAAGAGGGCAGGAAGCGGTCGAAAAATAGATGGGTGCAGGAACCCTGAGCTGACAGGGCTCTCTGCAGGACACCCTAGGAAAAGGTCTGCACCTAGCAAGAGGTGCATGTTTGCCTTTTCTACCTGGGGTTGCAGCTCAGGTCTAGTGCCTATTGCTTCACTCCCTTGCTTGGAAAATGAAATAGAGGTGCTGTTTACTGCCTGCTCATCTGCTAGACCTGCATGACTCCCTGCCCTCCTGAAGGGCTTGAAAAGCAGTCTGGGCACTGTAGAAAGACTCAGCTCATCTATTCATTCAAACATGCATAGGAGGGATCTTGCCTAATAAGAAGCTGAAGCCCTGCAGTCCTAGGGAGGGAAGATGAAGGTCCCCACAGCTGGACTGATATTTCTGGAGGCTTCTGCTCTCCACAGCAGCTAGCAGGGGCTGGTGCTCCAAGACGTGGTGTAACAGGCTGAGCTATCACATGTGCAGGACTGAGTGTGCACACTCAGTTCTCTTGTACACATGCTTTAAAAGGCTTTTTGATTCTTAGAGCTCTAGTGTTGCCTTAGAGGAAGGCGCCTAGAAGGACAGAGAGGAGTGTGGTGACAAGTCTGTACAAAACTGGATGTTTCAAGTCAAAACTTCTAGGTAGCAGAGAGGAAGGGATGCATGAAGTGACGCTGTGGTGCAAGCCAGGGAATTTTTTCTGAGCTTGCTCTTTTTCTGTCTTTAGGTGTTCATCTCGGTGGGGCCACACTGACCATGCTCAGGAGCTTCTGTCTCCAGATCACGTCCTTGGTTTGGATCCTCTTGGCCCATCACCAGCTTGCCCAAGGTGAGTCTCTGTTGACTGGATCCTTCTCTTTTACATATTTCTTTCCAAACCTGTCCTTGGTATTGCTGAAATCTCAGGTTTTGATGCAAAATAGAGCTGGCCTGATCTGGAAGACCAGAAAATGCTGCTCAGTCATCCAGCACCTGGGAGGTGACTGGTGGTAACTGTAGAGACTCTCAATGTGGTGCCCATGGGGTGGCAGTGCCTGAGCAAACTATCAGCAAGAAGTCTCACTGCTCTGTCTTTCTGTTAGGGTGAATGACTGAGTGCCTGGATGGATGAGTCTGTTCAGAGAGGCAGAGCAAGGGGGAAAGAAGATCCCAAAACTGAAAAGCTGATTCTGGATCTCATGAGACAAAATCTCTTCCCAAAGATAAGGTTGATCTCCCTCTACTTTGGATAAGCAATGAATTCCCAAAGCCATCTGCCAAGACAAATGGTTACAAATAGGAAAGGCAATGATACCCATGCTTGGACTGAGCAATGCCAGGATGCTGCTCCAGCTCCATGGTGGCTTGTTTTGGAAGGCTCTTATCCTGAGCAGTGGGACCTGCTGTCTCACTGCAGCAAAAGTGTATGCATGGGAGATTTCTCCCCCTTCTTGCTTCCTAGGCAGCACATCATGCTGCCTGGGGAAAACCTGAGCACAGCTCTTGGCATGGAGGCTTTAACTTGCCCTGTTCTGGGATGGGGGCACTCAGTCAGGTACGGGTGTTCATCTCCAGGGCCTGGATTTGGATCATGGTGAGCTTCTGGAGAAACCCTGGCCTCCTGAATTTGCTATAGCTCCCCATAGACCCAGGGTGAGCCAGCTCCCTGTGGGGCTAAGGTGCAAGCAAGTGATGAGGGAGAAGGGAAAGTGGAGATGAAAAGGGACACCTGGCTGCAGAAAGCAGGCCAGTGCGGAGTGGAGGATGAGAAGTGGCATGGTGAGGCCATGGCTCAGTTACAGCTTCTGTGGCCTTTAAATAAATAAACAGAACTGGATACCTAGCTCCATGTGATGCCTAGTCCTGCCTCCCTGAGCCAGAGGGGAAGTGCTGGCAGCTGAGTGCTGGTGGAGGGCAGAGGCCCCAGCCAGACCACTTGATGCCAGTAGCTCTCCCTGGGGACAGGGACATCCTGGCAGAGGAGCCATTCTTTCCATTTCCATCTTTGGTCCCCTTATGCTCCTCACAGTACCTGGCCCTGAGCTTTCCCACCATACCTGCTGCATGACTGTGGGACTAAGGTTCCAGGTGACTCAGGCCATGTTACATAGATTGCCACATGCACAGGCAACCCCAGCTCTTGCCCAGAAGGGCCCAAAGTCTAAGGGGGTCAGCAGAGAGAGGGTGGGGAAGATGATCAGAGATTGGGTAGTTTTGAAGCAGAGTCCCACTTCTCAACAAATGCAGTGTTATGGCTGCTTGGGTGACTGCAAAGTCCTCATCTCTCATGTGAGAAACAGCCATTGAAAGGAAGGTGTCCTGCTCTACAGGCCTGGGGAAAGGCATGCTGAGCACTTAGGAAGGAAAAGCATGCTGTGAGCCAGCAGGGCCACAGGCAGATTTGGAGTCACCTATGGTCTCTGCTTAACCCAACTCCACCTGTCTCCTGCCTTGTAGGTGATGACTGCAGCGAGCGCTGTAATCTCGCCCACGGCTGTTGTGACCAGGATGGGAAGTGCAGGTATGGCTTGTCCTTGGCTCTCCAATCCTGCTGCTCCTGACCATAACTGCTCTCCCTGCCCTTGATGCTGTGTCCCTAATGCCTAAACCCCTGCCCTGAGTTGAAGCACTTCCCCCTCTGCTCATCCATAACTGGAATCAACAACTGTGCTGCAGTGCTTCCAGTGCTTCCAGGGTCCTCCCCTGCCACGTACTCATCAATGTCATTCTGTTGAGCCCTTTTTTTGTCTAAATGGGAGCCTGGCCATGCTTGAGTGATTGGAGGCAGCTTTCAGGCTCAGATACAATGTGGAAAGTCCTCAGGTAGCAGGGCAGGCTTGAGTGTCAGCTAGCTTGCTTGGCCCCCTCACTGGTTGAGATGGGGATGCTCACCCTGGAGGTGTGGAAGAGAAGAGCTGCCAGCATGCACATTAATGTCTAAGAGCATCAGAGGTCACCTCTCAGAAGTCTGGGCTGTAGTGGAGATCTCTGGGTGTTTTCATAAAGAGCTCACCAGCAAGCTGGTGGCTGCTGCAGCAGAAGTGTGTGTTAGATCCCTGGCATCCCAGCTCCAGCTAAGGCCCAGAACCTGCAGGGGAAACGCTCAGAGCCTGACCTTGCACTTCAGCCTGGGAAGCAACCACAAGGCTCCCCTGGGCTGGCCATGGCCCTGGATGCTGCCTCTTGTCCCAGCTTAGGGCCATGTGGAGCCCCCATCCTGCAGGGCAGTCCTGGGAGGAGCAGGCTGCTTCGGGCAGGCTCTGACAAGTGCTACTGCAAGGGGACAGACTGCCCACTGCTGGGGCATAGAATGTTCAGCCCCCTTTCACAGCACAGCCCTCAGTGTCACAGCATGCCTGGGACACTTCTTGCCTAATGGAGCAGACATGGCCTGGCAGTGACCATAACTGCACTAACTGCTGCATCAGGGAGCATCCAGTTCTGGTTTTGCTGGGCCCTCCGTTGCAGCTGCAAAGAGCTCGCTCCTCCCTGAGCCCTTTCACTGGCTGTGGCTTGTTTGGGGAGCTCTGTGCTGCAAAGCCTCAGCCAGAGACACTGCACTTCTCTGTGTGGTCGGTGGTCCAGCTGTAGATCTTCTCAGTGGAGGCATGCATGAGTTGCTGCCCTAGATTTCAGGCTTCCAGAGCATTTGCTGAACCCTTTAGCACCTTGGCAGTGCCTCATTGAAATCACTCCAAACTCAGGGAGACTCGGCTGCTTACCTGGCCCCATTGCTGGCAATTTTTAGGTGGCTATCTCCCTCTTAGGGAAATGGAAAAGTTGATAGTATCTGCTCCCTGTGGGTATGGGGGATAGAAGTGTTCACAGCCCTCTGTAAGCTCACGGTATGAATGTGTTTCCCCAGACTCTATCAGGCATATGGTATCACCTCTGTTCATATTTGTTTTTTTAACCATTTTTTTCATCTCTTTGGAACAACCTGTAGTGACAATAGCCAGTCTGGGTGTGAAAGTGCAGCCTTGGAAAGTGCAGCTGCAGTCACTGCACATCATGCTGAAATGAGCCCCAGCCGTCAAGACAAAAGCCCTTGCTTACTCTAGAGACTGCATTGTTTTTGTTAGGTTTCTTTTCATGCTGTTTTGAGTATAGCTTTTGTTGTGGCTAGTGCCACCTCCACTCAGCCCTCAGCTTGTTATCCCTTGCCTTCCCCCTTGGAGCTGGCAGTTCTGAGGGAAGCCACTGGAGGAATGCAGCTTGTCTTTACTGTGCCATTTCCCCTGTCCTGCTTTTCTGGGGCCAGAATGCTCGTTGTGTGCTGTAGATTTTCCTGTCATATTGCCTTTATGAGCTGGCTGATAAAGCTATTCCAGGTGCTAGCCATGGCCAGTAAGTTTTCACCACTGGATTATGGTGCACTTTAGATGAAAAAATGACACATGCTATAATGCAAAGGGGTGCAATGAAACATGGGGGCCTTAAGGACCTCTTGTCCCTTTCCCTCAGGATGTTCAGGGTTAGGGATGGGGCTTTTCTTTGCCCACCAGACTGGCTGCACAATGAGGGAGGCACAGTAATTGCTGAGCTAATGCAGTGGTGTATGCAGAGCAGCTGGCTGGAGGAGTGCAGTAGGACATGGGTACTAAAAGTGAAGCTACTGAGCTCTGTTTCTGCCCACTCACCCTCCTTGGCTGCAGAGGGTGAGTCTGCTCCCACTCTGTGTGCTTGCTTCCTTGGAAAGATGAGTTGCTAGTACTGACCTCCTCTGGAGGGGAGAGACAGCAGGTTCATAGTGGGCCTTGAGAGAGTTTCCGAGTGCCACAATATCTGTGGGAACCCTGCATGGCAAACAGACAGCTTTTCCACAGCACCTGCTTAGGTTTTATGAACTGCCAGGCCCTGTCCTCCTGTAGGTGCGATCCAGGCTGGGAGGGCGAGTACTGCGAGGAGTGTGTGCGCATGCCGGGGTGTCTCCGTGGGACATGCCACCAGCCTTGGCAGTGCATCTGTCACACTGGCTGGGCTGGGAAGTTCTGTGACAAAGGTGAGTCATGAGCAGGACATTCCAGCCTCTGGTGCTGAGGACAGAAGCCCAGCACACCCTGCATGGATGAGTGAGCCAGCACAGCCAGAAGCCACTCAGGTGATGCTGTTAGGGTGGCTCAGGAGATGGGATGTTGCCTGGCTGCCATAGCTGGGACCATCCCTTTCCTGTAGATGAAGTCAGGCTGGTCCCTGGCTGCATGGTAACAAGAGTTGCCATAACACCAGCCAGCCTTAGGAAACACAGCAGATTAACTCATTGCCTTTCCCACGCTATGGCTGGGCTTTGGGCAGCACCTCCTGCTTCCTCTGGGGCTTCCTGCCTCCAGCAGGTGGCTGGTGGATGCTCCTCCTCTGGACTCAGAGGCTTCTCTGTGACATGAGGTTTGCACTGGCCAGCCACATGGTGTGCACAGCATCTTCACATCATGCAGGTTTGCAGGACAAAATGCTTTCCCTGCACCCTCAAACCTGTGCATTTTGTGGACTGTAGCAGGGAGGCATCACATAGGCACTCCACTGCTATTGCTGCAGGTGCCTGTTTGAGAAGAGGCAGGAGAAGCTCCTGACATGTCTCCATCCCCACTGGGTTTGATGGACTGGGTTCAGATTGAATAGGCCATATCACTCCTCTTTTTTCACTAATTCCCACCTTTTTTTTTCCCCTCAGACATACACATCTGCGAACACCAGTCCCCCTGCCAGAATGGGGCTCAGTGCATCTACGATCGAGATGGGGAGTATTCCTGCCTGTGTCCAGAAGGCTTTCATGGGAAGGACTGTGAAATGAAGACAGGGCCATGTGAGAAGGCAGGGTGAGACATGGCAGCAAGGGCAGTGAGATTACAGACAGCATTAGCTTCGGATCATGCACTGCCAAGTGGTGGCCCAGCTTGGTTCATTATCTCTGGATTTCCACGCATTACTGGAGTTAAGCCAAAACCATCGTTGGCTTTGGTTTAGCTGTGTGCACTACATAGTCCCACTGGGGCAGGGTGTTTTTTGCAATCTGAATGGATTCCCAATCCTTGCTGCTGTAGATGTGATGAGCTGACAGTCACTGTGCCTCTGGGGAGCATCAGGGGGGCACATTTCCTCTTCAGATCATTTGGCTGAAGGCCCTCCCTGGTGGGTGGTGTGCCCGTGCACAGCCACAGCCTTTGATGAGGTCCCACAGTCTCTCACTCAGGGAGGCGGAAACTCCTGCTTGATCTTCTCCTTGTAATAACTGCCCTCATGGAGAGAACCAGTGCTGGACCCATAAGGCATGCAAGCCGCTATGTACGCTTACCTCCCTGGGGTGGGGAAAGCTGCTTGCTCTCCAGGGCCATGACTCATCTTTGCTCTTTCCATGCAGGTCTCCATGCAAGAATGGGGGACAGTGTCAAGATGAAAATGGCTTTGCCAGCAACTTCACCTGCCGTTGCCTTGCTGGCTTCGTGGGGGCTTTATGTGAGAATGATGTAGACGACTGCCTGATGCGTCCTTGTGCCAATGGTGCCACCTGCCACGATGGGATCAACCGCTTCTCCTGCCAGTGCCAGGTGGGCTTTGAGGGGCGTTTCTGCACCATCAACATCAACGACTGCGCCAGCCAGCCATGCAAAAATGGGGCAAAGTGCTATGACCGCATCAATGACTATGACTGCTTGTGTCCTGACCGTTTCACTGGCAAAAACTGCGAGATCTACATCCCTGAGCCCACCTGGGCTCCACACTACCACCCTGGGAACCATGAGAATGGTGGAGGTGTTAAAAGCACCAGCAGCGAGATGCCAGGGGTGACGCAGCAGGAGCCTGTCAGGACAGCGGTCACGGGGTGGCACATGGCCAACCACAGCGAGAAGGAGCCGGGGGGAGGGTTGTTGAAAATCTCTGTGAAGGAGGTGGTGACCCAAAGGGACTCAGGGCTGAGTGAAGCTCAGCTAGTGACTGTGCTGGTATTCGGAGTGCTGACAGCGGTCTTGGTCCTCATTACTGTCCTGCTATTGCTGAGGAACTGGCAGAGGGGTCGTCAGAGGTCAAACTGGTGCCAAAGCTCTTCTCAAGCAGCAAGGAAGCTCCAAGACCAGGAGTGTCAGGTGGGCATGCTCAACAGCATCCTGATTGAGCCCAGGAAGACAACGGAGCTGTGAGCTGCAAGGACTCTGAGCTGGACACTGGCAGGTCATCGTGCTGATGAACCCCCGAAACTGCACGCTTGGGAGCCAGGCCAGCAGAAGCTGGGCAGCAGGGAAGGGCTCCCAGGGCAGCAAACACATCAATGAAACCCCTGGGCATCGAGCATCAGTGTGACAGCCTTGCCTGGGTCTGAGCTGTCTTCCGCCCAACTGGTGCATCCGGCACCCATGGGCATCTGAAAGCAGGGCTGCTTCACAGCCCTCCAGGGAAGCCTCAATGTGCTGCTTTTGGCAGCCCACGCCATGCAGTGCCAGTATCATCCAATAGGACGAGTAGTGTTGAGGAGGGGATGGCCTTCTTGCAAGCCCAAATTCTGCCAGACCCTTTGTAACTCCCCTCTGTAACTACTGAAAGGGTCTTTGTCCTTGTTTCTGCTGGTGTTGGGATATTTCTTCTATGGCCTTCAGGTGGGTTATGGCTGCATAGAACCATAGAATCATGGAATTGTCAGGGTTGGAAGGGACATTAAAGACTATCTAGTTCCAACCACTCTGTGTGGGCAGGAACACCTCCCACTAGATCAGGTTGCTCAGAGCCCCATCCAGCCTGGCCTTAAAAACTTCCAGGGATAGGGCTTCCACCACCTCTCTGGGCAACTTGTTCCAGTACTGAATGGGGTGACTCCCGACTGTTTCTCGAGGTGGTTGTTTCGGATGCTATGTCCCTAGAGAGTGAGAAAACATTCTGGCTCCCTGGCCTTGTGGTTCTGTGAGCCAGTTCAAAAGAGACTTTGGAGATCATCTGGGGTCTCCTTACGCCCTTCTTCCGCCCTGGGTGATGCCACCTCCTCTTGCTGTCAGACTTGGGGTTACAAACACATTCTGTACTTTCCTCCTGATGATCCAGGGGTCTTCTCTCCTCCTTTACCAAGCCGTCCTTGCTGGTCTGGCCACAAATGACCAAGCTCCTTCCCGTCTCCAGCATGCACTTCTCCCTCACCATTTGCTGACAAGGAGGAACATGGCCTTCTCCCCTCTGGGGGTCCTCTGGGCTTGAGCTGGGCCTTCTCATATGCCCTCCCAGGTGAAACTGGAGACAGAGAAGGCTGGAAATGTGCTGTGGCTGGTTCAGGAGCAACACAAGATCCAGATCCTCCTCTCCTCCCCCAGTCACTCTGAAGCAGGCAGCTAGTACTAACCTCACATCAGCCAGTGTAGTGTTTGATACAACAAATGCTAAACTCCCCACAGTGAATGTGAGGACAAGCTACCAAACTGGGATGACCATAGGAAGCAGACTTGATACTGCCTTATCCACTGTTGCTAAAGTATGACTAAGAGGCAGTAGATGGCCAGGTCACTCAGCCTTTGTATTAGGTCTGCTCCTACCTGTGGAAGTATAGTGTGCAGCAATCAGTGCCTCTCTGCCAGGGGCAAGGTTTTTGATGCCTGTTCATGGGCATGGAGGGCTAACCAATAGAGTAAAAAGCCTGAACCTAAACCCTGCTACTGGCCTGTGGGGTTGCCAAGCTGGGTTCAAGATGGTCTGAAGAGAGCAGGCTCCTGGGCACTGAGCACTCAGCCAGCAGGGAGACATGGGAGAGGACACTGGGGCTTCATCAGAAATATTATTTTTTTAATACATGGTTGGATGATGTACCTTTATCAAATAAAACAAATACAAGCCCAGAAACAGTGTATTGGAGAATCATAAAATAATTTAGGTTGCAAGGGACCTCCAGATCCCAACCTCCTGCTCTCAGCAGATCAAATTAAATGAGGTTAGTCAGCTGCTTCTTCTGGATAAGTATCTCACATCACTCCCCTCAAGAATGCAAACCCAGATTGTGGCACAAAAGTTGTCTTGCTCCATGCTCTGGCTGCAGGGGTAGAGATGATGCCTGCAGCCTCAGGGGAAGGAACAAGACCTACTTCAGGACAGTGTAGCAAAGCTGCATGCCTGCTAGGCATTGCCTTAAGAGCATTGAGCAGAAGGGGGGAAGCCAAGACTGAGTTCCAGGGGTGCCAACGGGAAAAAGCAATTTGATCCTAAAGCTGAAAGCAGCTGTGGGTTTGTGCAGCCTGAAGCAGGGCAGGAGGGATAGGGAGTTTCCCTTGGAAAAGTGGTCTTGAAATAAACCAGATTCAGAGGCCTTTGGTATAATCATATTCTGGCCCATTAGGTGAAGTCCTTCTCCACTGAAAACTGGAGGAAGAGGAGCAAGGTCCCCGGTTGAAACTTGGGCTTGGAAAGGTAAATGCCCTCTGAAAGCAGTAGGAAACAAATAGGGTTGTCTTTGTGCACTCCTGTGTCTAACAAGCAAGTCTGTGTCGGGGGAAAAGAGGACAAGGACCTGAACAACAGAGCTTCACAATGTTCCTACTTTATTTTAAATTGCACATGTGAGACTTAAGTCTCAGACTAAGAGTTACTTGTTCTTCAGTGTGCATAAAGTGCCTCTGTAGTCTCAAAGGGTGGGCCTGGAGGGGAGCAGTATCCCCACCAGCCAGGCTTTCATGGCCCTAAGCACCAGGCCCTATCTTCCATAAAAAGGAGAGGCCCCAGTGACATGCTCCCATCCCTGAGGACACGCACTTGCTTCCTACAGGCAGGAATAACTCCTTCCCTCACCTCGGCATCTCCTGGGACTGCAGGGACAAGGCTGGCGGCTGAGGTGAGAGGAAAGTCAGGTTCAGAGCCAGGAGGGCTGCCTGGGCTCAGTGCAAGAGAGAGGTCACTGCTGCCCACTGTGCAGGAGGTGCTGGAACAAGGAGCCATCTTTCTGGCTTAGGCGAGTGGGTGAATCCAGCTCTGCCACTCTCCCAGCTTGCATCACCAGTACACGGTCTGAGTCCAAGATAGTGTTCAGCCTGTGAATAGGAAATGCCAGGACACATTTTAGGGGATCTGAGGAGAAGCCCTTGATACTACTTACCCTGCTGTGCAGGGGTGGCCCAAGACATACCCAACCATCAGGCTCTGGGGAGCATCTCCCTGTGCACTCAGGGGCACACAGCAGTGCAGCTCCTCCAAGAGCCTCTGCACATTGCTGAAACACATCACCTCTTAGGAAAGCAGAGTGATGACTTCCACTTGGTGAGCATGGCAGAGCACCAGGAGCAGAAAAGGAAGCTCTGTGGAGGGAGAGCTCCTGGCTCTGGGGTTGCACAAGATGCCTCCATCCCCACATGAGAGTTACTGAGTTGCTTCTGTTTGCCCCTACATTGCCTCACCTGCCACCTCCTGAGGGCAAAAGGAATGGGTTGTGCATCACCTGCTATTCCCCAGCAGTCTGGCATATTTGCTTATGCTGCCATCACTAGTGGAGATGTAGTTCCCAGACTGCCAACCCACAGAACACATATGCACCCAGTTCTGCCCAGACTAGTAACTAGCAGGGCAGCAACTTCCTACTCTAAGGAGGGAAGACAGGGCAGCAGGAATGTCTTTGTATAGTCATGCATTGTTCAGTGCAAAACTGCAGCCCTTTAGAGCTGCAAGTCTCAGGGAAGACACTGCACAGGATTTGAGCAGATAAAAAGCATTATGGAGTTCAGGACTCTGGTTACACAACTATCCCCAGAAGAGTGCCAGGCTGCAGCACTGGAAATGACCTGAAGGAGCAAGGGACAAGTACCATGTCACTTCACACCTTAGATTTCACCCATCCAACTAACGGTTCACTGAAAACTGAATGGCATAGAAGAATAATGGGTACCAAACAAACCCCATCACCACCTCTCCCTCCTTACTGCTCCCCCCATCTCCCTTCATCCCAGTGGAAGAGGGGCTGGAGTCATCTTTAACCTAGTCTTGCTGCCTTGCCTTCTGCCACTCCTTCCTTTGCTGGTTCTCCTCTCTAATTACTCCTCCATCAGAAGTGGCCTCCCCCTACACAACCCAAACACCCACCTCAGCCCACAGTGCTATTTACTCTATTTACACATAATATCCTTAGTGTAGGAACCACATTCCCTTCACACCCCTGCTGCCTTCCTCCTATCTGATGCATTTAACAAGACCTACTCGATTCACCTGCCAGGCCCAGCCCATCCTACCTGTCATCCACCATTTCCACTTCTGTGCAGCAGGACACAAATCCCTGCCACCTGCTCATTTGATTTTTATTTTAGTGGTAACCATTGTGCTTTGAAAACACCCTCCTTTCAACTGTGTAACCCTCTAAATTCTCCTCCACTTGGCAAGAGTGGGAACACTGCCTAATCCTAACCTGTCCCTCCTCAGTATCCACAGTTTTGTCCTACTCCCTTCACCTGCAATCATCTACTGCACCTACTCTTAACACTAAACCTCTCAGCATGTGGGGCAAGCACTGTTGCCCTCTCCTGCCTGGGCAATGTCTATTTTGCCGGCATCGGGATTGGTAAACAGAACTCCCCAGCGTTGTGCCTCCCCTGGCCAGAAGCTGGCTGCAGCCCTTCGTGCCAGCTGTCCTGTAGTGCCCTCTACTGAGCCAGAGACACCTGCTCCTACTCGGTCTCCACGATGCTGCTTTCTGTAGGATAGTTCTCCACTGCTCTTTGCCCTAATTTGGCAGAACCACAAGGTCTGATTCACTCCCTGGTCCTACCTAGCAGGCAGTGCCCAGGAAAAGCCATCTGCCACACAATGCAGTGTTGGGCCCTTTTGCTGTCCTCCAGTTTCTGTGTACAACATTTTCACATCCAGCTGTTCCCAGCACCCAGGGGCTAATAAAGCAGAAAAGGCAAATAGGTAAGGTCTAGCCTTTTGCACTTGAGAAGTCTCATCACCTCCCTGCTCAGCTCAAGGCCCAGATATGGCAGGTGCAGCCACTGCTCCCTGTGAGTGGTAGGATGAATTTAGGCACAGAGTGCTGCTTCCTCCTGACCTGTGAGCAATTGTCAACACAGTTTTGTCAGCGAAGCGCTGGCGGATGGTCTGCTGCAGCAGCTGGTCTGTCTTCTGATCCACACTGGCTGTGGCCTCATCAATACACAGCACCTGCCAGGCACAGAGAGTGAATGGAGCTCCCAGACACCACAAGGGATACCCCAATCCCTGCCAAGAGACAGCCCAAGAAGATAGCATAGGACATCTGTTCCCATCACACCCACAATTATAGAGGACTCTGCTCTGCTGTCCCCACACAGCCATCAGTAGCTCGTCCTTCCCCTTGCTCTGATGGAGGCAGGACACTTACCTTGGCCTGTGTCAGGAGTGCTCTTGCCAAACACATCAGCTGTCTCTGTCCCAGGGACAGACTCTTTCCCCTCTCTCCCAGCTCACTGTCCAATCCACCTGCAGGAATCAAGCTCAGCAGTCACCACATCAGGCCCTGCACAGGGCCCCAAACAGCTCCCCAAGTCTGAGGTTTTCTCAGTAGCACTCAAAATCCCAATTCTGCTTAGGCCCAAGCCTTGGGAACCAGAGCCTTTATGCCTGGATGCAAGCAACACCTGGCAGAGACGCCACACTTACCTAGAACTAGGGGCTGGCTCATCTCTCAGGCTCTACCCTAACATCCACGGGGGCCTGGTCTCATCAGCAAGATCCTGCCACTCAATCCATCACCTGCTACTCCTTCACCACTATGTCTCAGGGGATACCACTGGGTCCCACTAACCTCTTCCCACTCTGGTCCTAGTGTAGCCTCACCTAACCAATTTGCTACTGCATCCGTCTGGCCCCTTTTCCTCAGCTCCTTAACTGAGTTGAGGCCTTCTCTCCTCTCTCAGTACCAGGGTTCACCAGTTGCTTCTTACTGAGTTCAGACTCACCCATCTGAGTAACAGCATCCCACAGGTGGCATTGCTCTAGCACCTCATGGAGCTCAGCATCTGTCCGTTTTCCTTGGGGGTCCAGGTTCTCTCTGATTGAGCCACTGAACAAAAACGGATCCTGAGGGATTATGGCCAGCCTAGACCTGCAAGCAAAGGAAGACTGAGGGCTCATGGAGTGTGTTATGCTCAAAAACAAAGGTTTGGTTTTTTTTTAATCTGAGGTGGGGTGTCTTGGCTTCCTGCATATCTTAGAGGCACAGAGACATGGGTCACATATTCAGCCTTGTTTCCTTAGCATAGCTGTTCAGAAACAACTGAGCAACCCATAAGAAGATGTCACAATCAGACAAGAGGGTGCCACTACAGTAAGTCCTTTGCTCCTCATTCTTCCTTTTAGTATCCAACCACTGACAGCTGTCAGCCTCCAGGCTCTGCCAGCTACCCTCCACTCTGCTCTGCGCTCCGTACCTCAGCTCCTCCAAGCCCACCAGTCTGCTGTCAACGCCATCCAGGAGAATCCGGCCTGATTTCAGCTCCAGCATGTGGAAAAGAGCCAAGAAAAGGGTGGATTTTCCAGATCCTGTGCGACCCACAATTCCCACCTTCTCTCCAGGGTAAATGGTGAAGGTCACACCATCCAGTGCATTAGGCAAGCCCGCTCGGTAGGCCAGGACCACTTGCTGGAATTCCACAAGCCCCTGGCTTGGCCAGTCAGCAGCAACCTAAGTAGGTATACTCAAGTGAGACAGGGTATGACTGTGACCCACTGTCATCTTCAGCCTCACCTCCCCAAAGGCAAAGTCCCATTCATCTGTTCAGACAGTTGCTTGGCTCCAGAGCAGACCCAACATACAGCCCAGCTCCAACTCCAGCCCCCTCCTAGGCTTGTTTTTCTCTCACAGCTTGCACCTAGCACTCATTCTGCTGTCCTACCCCTTCCTGTCATTCCAGCCTTCATCAAATCCTGCCAGAGATTCATCCCCATGCAAGGTTGTACTGGCAAAGCATGAGTGATCAAGGTGGTTTGTGTGACTGAGGGCCTTCCACCCATTCACTGGAACCCTGTGATTTCCCCAGAAGGCAAGTGTAGGGCACAGAGTCAGAAGACAGACCAGTCTCTGAGAACATATATGAGATTTTACCTGGACTTGTTTATCCTGAGGCTCTGTGGGGATGTCTGTGGTGTATTCCTCTGTCCGCTCCACACTTACCATCATGGTCTCTGTCAGAGTGAAGCTGGAAATAAGGACTGAGAGCAGGTTTGTGACAGATAAGGCGTATGAGAGCGCCAGGCCCACAAGTCCTGTGAGGACAAAAGCATAAGCAAGAATGTTACTGGCAGGGAAGGGGCTGGGATCTTGGTGGCAGGACAAAGAAACAAGGGAGAAGCCAGCACTCTGGAATCTAAGATCCCACTCGAGGATGAGGACACACAGCAGGGACAAGAGCTGAAGCATCCCTGTGTGTGACTTGTAAACAGACAGTGAGCAGGAGCTCTCGATCTTATCCCAGTGTATGAAGATGTACAGCTCTGGGCTATGACAGGAAGAACCACTGGGCCACAGCCTAGGGGTGGACATAGAAGAACCCCTGGCAGCTTACCTGGATTTCCCAATTGCTTCTGGTGCTGGATGATAGCAATTACTGCAATAGCAGTAACCACAGTGACTCCAATCATCTGCAAGCGGATGTCCAGCCACTGCATCGCTGTGTTGCTGGCAAAGAGGCAGCGTTGGTTCTGCTCCAGGCGCAGCTGATTCTCCAACTCAAACCTGGCAGGCATAAAACAGAGCTCTGCACCACTCATCTTCCATTCCTAATGCTTCAGAACAGGGGCATTCCTGTCACCCCATAACCAACCCTGTACCACGAAGGTCCCAGTCTATAAAGCCAAAGCTCTGGCTCTCTGGGTGCTCTTTCTTTCCACTCACCTCTGTGTTGCCCGCATGGCTCTGATGCTGCTCAGTCCTGAGAGGGTCTCTGAGAAGTGAGTGTAAATGGGAGACAGAGTGACGCTACAAAGACGCTTGAGCTCCCGGGATGTGCGTCGGTAATAGCGCTGGATGGAGAAGTAGAGAGCAGCCAGAGGGGGTAAGATCAAACCAATCCAAGGGAGGCCATAGGTGATCATCACCAGCATGCCCAAAAGCCCATACACGTTGGCCAGGAAGATGTTGAGGGTAAATGGCAGGCTGTCATCCACACAGTACAGGTCTGAGGAGAAGCGGTTCAGGATCCGGCCTGTTGGTGTGGTGTCAAAGAAGGTGACTGTGGCCTGGCAACAAGGGAAACAGAAAGTAAGAGCTAGTGAGCCGCAGTGAGATCCAGCCACATGTGGAACAGTGCCCAGGAGAGCAGCACTAAAGGAGCAGATAAGGTCACAAAGTGGTGGACACCACAACCCCATTCCTTTCCTCAGATGGAGAAGAAATCCCAGATTCTAAAGCCAGCATGCACTTGCAGCCACACAAATCATGCTGTTTGCATGTTAAAAGGAAGGAGTCCTTCTGTGGCCAATGGCAGCTACCAAGATAGCAGTCATTCAAATCCTATACTGGCCCACCAGTAGCTAGTGAGACAATCCTCTAATCCTAACTCTAGCCTCAGGATCCAAGGAAGCCCAAATCCTAAAGAAAATTAACTGGCACATGCCAGCATCTGCCCTAAATTTTGCTTAATGACTCCTTCCAATCTCAATCTGAGCTAATGATCCTGCAAAAGCTACTTTGATTCAATTGGATCTCATCTTGGCTGTATATCAAAGCCTAATAAGCAAATAGATGCAGGTGGTAGCCATAAAACACCTCTCCATGGAATGCAACGAGCCTTACAGAACACATTTTGAACCCCAGTTCATTGGCCTCTTGTCCTGGCTGCAGTACAGCCCTTTTTGGATATAGTCCTATGGGGAGTTCAGCAGCTATTAACATCAGAAACCCTAATCCACCTCCCAGATCCTTACTCTTAACTATGAGAAGAATGTTAAAGCAGAGTGACTTGCAGGAGCCTTAAGCTCTCCTGTATTTTCTGATCATTACCTTCAGAGCCCTCTGGAGCAGTCGATTGTGAATAACAGTGGCAGCACGGATAGTGCCGTAAGCAAAGAGGAAGGCCCGAAGAATGGTGAAGAGGGAGTTGGCCCCTGCAATGCTCCCATAAACTATCAGGTAGAAATTCACATCCAGTGACCCATTGGAAGGGACTGCGGTGGTGTTCAGAGCTTGAATGGGGACACTGGAACACAAAGATGATGATTATGAATCTGCCAAGGTCCTCATGACAGTAAGCGCACAGATAGGGCATGAGAACGCAGAAGCATACACAAGAGGAAATCAGGATACTTCTACCCAACACTCCCACAAGAGACCACACCTTTGGTATGCTGGGACAAACACTCTGATTACTATGCAGCTAGGGGTCTTCCATCAGCCACAGGCAGAAGCTCTTTGGATCAGATCAGAGATTTCAATCATTCTTTGTCAAGGGTGCCACACAGATCCCCTGCAGTGGGGTGGTAGTTTATCCCTACTCTCAACAAAGATATTCACAGGAAATGCACCTAAGGGCAAAATGGGAGTGTGTTTCCATCTTCCTTTGCCATCTCCTGACCAGATTCACTTACACAAGCCTGGCATCAGAGAAGAGAAGCAGCTCTGGGGAAGGTGAGGAAGCTGAGCAGACCATCATAGAGGTATTTGATGTCTGGGATATGCTGGAGATCCAGTGTGACAACCACCAATCTGAGGTATTTCTGGATGCTACAGAGAAAGACAGACCGCATAAAGAGGAATTCAATTCAACCTTCAAATCAGCAAATATGAAGCAGAAAAGCTGGAGAATAAGCTGCTGGAGAACTTTTACTATTGTCTCACTGCCTAGTTTAGTCTTCACCTGCCTTCATTCTCCACTGTTAGCAGTAGTGCAAGAGCAAGGGAACAGCCTTGAGTTGCACTAGCAACAGGGCTCTGCTAGAGGAGTAGGCATTCAACTGCAGCAGTGAAATGCCAGATCCTGTTCCCACATATGGCCCCTCCCAGCTGTGTTACTTTAGCTTGTAGAAGAGAAAAGGAGTCTTCCTGCAGCAGGGAGTGTGATTAAACACCAGCCTCTTTTCTACCCTAGACTCCACACAACAAGGGAATGAGAGGAGAGTGATATCTAAAGAGAGATTTGCTGCTGGGCCACTGCCTCACCTTGCATCAGAAGCAGTGAGAAGAGGATGGATAATGCCAAGCAGCTGCCCATTGCCAGCCAGTAAGTCTTGTACACCTGAAAAGCCACTGCCCCTTCCTTCTTCTCTTCCTCCTTGTGGATGAAATTGTTGGTTTGGGTTAATTCTTTTGCCTCTGGCTCTATGGCTTCTTCTTGGCCCTCTTCATCAGGGGCTGTGGGAGTGGAGGCAAAAGCAAAGGTCAGTGTGAAATAAGTTCTTCCTGTAGCTGCTCCTTGCTGTGAACAGAGCAGGTCTAGACTGTAAGGGAGACTTCTCTTCCCTCCTCTTCCCTCTTTAAAGATAGGTGCACCCAAATCACACAGGATCACAGAATGTTAGGAGTTGGAAGGGGCCGCTGGAGATCATCTAGTCCAACCCCTCTGCAAAAGCAGGTTCACCTAGAGCAGGTTGCAGAGGATGGTGTCCAGGCAGGTTTTGAGTATCTCCAGAGACAGAGACTCAAACACCTCCCTGGGCAGCCTGTTCCAGTGCTCCACCACCCTCAAAGTAAAAAAGTCCCTCCTTATGTTCAGAAAGCTGGACCATGAGTGGAACAACAGATACAAATACTGCTCCAGACCAATATGCAGGCCTCCTCTCCCTCTAAGCGCACACCACCCACAGATTAGCACTGCCACAGCAGAGCAAGGTGGTGGCAGCTCTGCTCTAAGGCCAGCAGCCATCAGGCACAGGTTCTGGGTGATCAGCTGAGCTGTGCTGCCTCAGCCACCCTCAAGCGCGCCAGGTATAGACCTTTATCCTTCCGCCTCTTGTCCATATCCTTGAACTTGGGGAAGGCTTCCACGAGTGGCAGGATATCAGCTGGTGTGCCTGTGAAGAGACACATGTAAATGCCTCAGAGTCCATGAGGAACAGATGCCATCTACTCACTGCCTCTTGCTACAAAATGACCTAGTTTTGTTCTCTCATAATGTTCTCTATTTTCTCTCACAGTACCTGCACACCCTTGAAGCCCCTGCTTCATACAATCTGCTATAGCCTTCTGCCTTAGCTTGCCACCTCTAGGATTGTCCTGTTTTACCTGTGCCTCTGCACATTCCCTTCCACCCCATTCTTTGCCCACTTGCAGGTCCTCAAGCTCTTTACCATTGGGTTCCTCACTAATTAATCCTACTTCCTTATGTCCCTCTTTGTTCAAGTCGTTCCAAGCCTGGCACACAGGCACAAAAGAATGCCCAAGAAGACAGCCAGTGTACCTGTCTTAACTATCCTGCCATTGTCTAGCAACAACAAGACATCAGCCTTCTCCAAAAACTCTGTCCTGTGGGTGCAAAGGATCCTGGTCTTGTGCTTGAGAACTCCGAGAATACATTTCTGCATAAGATGGTTTGCTACGTCTGCATCTACAGCAGCCAGGGGATCATCAAGGAGGTAAAGCTCTTTGTCCTGAGAGGGAGACAGAAGACAAAGCTACAGCTGCTGGCCCTGCAAGAGCAGGCAGTGCTGTAGACAAAAGTCTATGTGGTTCTGTGTGGCACACCACCAGCACTTTTAGGCCAGCACGATGCAGTTTCAGGCACGCTGCCAGACCACACTGTACAGCCAGGTGCTTCCAGTTTCTTTACATCTGATTTGGCACTGGGCATCACCTGCCACAGCATGGCTTCTTTGTTATTTACCTGGTAAACAGCCCTCGCAAGAGCTATGCGAGCCTTCTGTCCTCCACTGAGTGTCACACCATTTTCACCAACCTCTGTCTGGTCACCTGCTGGTAAAATCTGAAACATTCAAGAAAATCCATTTATAGAAGGGAGGAAACTACTGGTGAGCCAAAAATCAGAATGCTGGGATCCCTCTCCTACCTCTGGAAGTAATTTCTTAGGGTGATACCTTACCAAAAATTAAACAATACAACAGTTTATACACTGGTTCTGCAGACAACTGGCAAGCTTGGCATTTATGCAAGTAAACTCTTTTACAGTCCAGAAGGGGGTGACCATACCTAACTACCCATTGAGAGCAACTTCTGGTCTCAGAGAACTCTGAAATTGAATCTGGGAACTTTCTGGGAGAGCAAGAGCTATGCCTGCATTAAAATTATGCCAGGGGCCATCCAAACAGTTTAGCAGTAAAAGCTACAGAATTTCAGTAGCTGAAAACAGTTTCATCTTGATTGGGTAGCAAAGACATAGCCTACTGTGTCCAGTTCTGGAGCCCTCAANCTTTACAGAGTATTCATAGCTCTTGCCAAAGTAAACAGGTGCTCCTAGAGCTTGGTACTTCAGAAAAATCAGGCATCAGGCTATGAACTGGGAGAAGGTGAGTCAGGTTTAATGGCTAATAGAGCCATAAGCATCAAACTTAGAATATGTGTATTACTGACAGGAGGATCACAGACTCAGCCCTTACAGATCCCAGGGAAGTTCCTTCTGATCAAAAAAAGTATCATCTGCTGCTAAGTTTTGCCTGACAAGTCTGGCAGTCATCAGTTCTGCAAGAGCATCTCCTTTCCCCAGCATCAAGAGCTTTTGGTTCGACAGCAGAAAAAAAGCATTCAAAGTGCTATCAGACTGACTTCACACCTTAAAAAACTGTGGGGCAAGGTATAGTCTGGGATTGGTAATTGGAGTAATGCTGTGTGACTGGGACACTGGGAAAGCAGTCCATAGCCTGAAAGGATGAGAACTGCTCAGGCTGGATGCAAAAGCTGGCCAAGACAGCCCAGGCAGGTTTACAGTTTAGGCACTCACATTCAGGTCTTCAGAGAGGGCACAGGCCTCTATCACCTCCTCGTACAGCCTGGCATCATATTCCCGTCCAAAAAGGATGTTCTCACGGACAGTGGTGAACTGTATCCAAGGCTCCTGTGTGGCCAGACCAAATCCTTGTTCCAGGTCACCAACATACACCTGTCCACCTTGTCTGCAAGCACACCACAAGTGGGTGGAAAGGGCAACAGAGGAGAAGTGCTGGCAGATCAAAATGGCCTATAAACAGGGATAGCACTGGACAGTCCCTGCCTGCCATGGCATGGAAGGACCAGGCAGGGAAAAGTCTTTAGACTACTTACCTAATGAGCTCTCCAGTGATCGCTGCAAGCAGAGAGCTTTTGCCAGAACCAACCTTTCCAACAACCCCTAGGAGCATCCCCTGTAAAGGGAAATGAAAAGGAGCAACTTGATGTGCTAACACAGTGTAGCTTGTCCAAATTTCTTCAGCTATGCTTAGTCTATAAGATATGTGACTGGTGTCTTAAACTAGGGCTATCTCACAGCTTGAGCAGCAGAGCTGGGTACAGTTGTTGGGTAAATCAGACTCCTGATACAGCAGGACATGTGTGCAAGGAGTGTTAATTCTGAAGCCCAGCTATGTCCCCCGCCCAGCCATCTCCTGCAGCAGTGGTAGAAAGCAGAGTAAGCTGGTTCATCTCTCCTCTGTAAGCCATGTCTGGATCTCCTCCAGCACCCTTCAGCTCAGAGATGTGATATGTATCCTGTGCCTCTTGACTAAGAAAAGATTTTGATGCATGGTTCATAAAACCAGGAAAACATGAAAACATGCCATTCCTGCTCCATTATTTGGCTTCTGTAAAGTCATTCTTCTCTGTCAGCTCCTGCATCCTTGCTCACCTTTCTCACTGACAGGTTCTCAATGTAGAGTTGCAGAGTGCCTGTGGATAAGGGTTGCCTGGTGCTTTCCTGCTCAACGGGCACCCATGAGAAGGCTGCACATCGCATCTCCATGGCACTAGCTGTACTTGAAGGGCTATCTGCAAGAGAAGAGCAGTACAACATTGGACTACTGAGAAGGTCAAAAAATGAAAGGCACTTGGCATCACAAATACTATCAGCTTTGTCCCCAGATGGACAAGACCACACACAGGGCACTGCCATGGTGCTCTTGACCCAAACACACAATGAGATGCTTGCCTACTGACTTGTCCTTAAACTTTTACTCCCCTTCCTCCAATCCTCCAGTCTCTAGCTTCCACTAGGCACACATGGTGACCTGCTGGCTGTCATGAGGACACTGTAAGGATAACCCAGTTTATTGCTGAAGGTAAAAGAATGGCAGGAAGCTGGCAAAAGGCAAGGAAAGAGAGAAAGGGAGCTGAGATGACTCAGGAGAAGGCTACAGGGGCACCACTCAAGCCTTTCTGCCATGCTTCAGTTGGCTTCAGTGTCAAAGGATCTTTGGACAGATGAGGGATCAGCTTCTTCTCGTCGTGGCTAGGCTTCGNAGCTTCTTCTTAAGAGACACTAGTGGCAGGGCTCTGCAGCAACAAGCAGTGGCCTATGGTTGGTAAAGAGGAATGTTACAGCCTTGTCTCCCATTTTCCACAGTGTGGTGGTGCAGATCACTGACTCCCTGGGCCACTTTGCAATGTCAGCACCAGCCATTGTGGTTTTGTTTAATTACAAAATGTAGGCGGCTGGGACAATTTGTTACCTTCCCATCTTGCCTAATGTTGCAGCAAGTCAAAACAATTCAACACCTGCATGTCCTGGGCACAAGTTAAGTAAGTTGGAACAACTAGGCACTCCCTAACTGCACCTGTAACTCCTTGGTTGCCAACAAGTAAGACCACAGACCCCTCTGAAGAGTGTCAAGCTTGCCTGACAAGATTATTGGCAACAGTGGAAAAGTACTGACTAAAGTACTGAACAAAGTCAATCATCTTGTGACCCTATAAATACTGATCCCACATGAGATCTGTTGGAGCTTTCTGGGATCACAACGGCTGTGACTCACTATATCCCCCTGAGCTGGGATGCCGTTCAGGTCTGACTCTGACCATCTACTTGTAATAGGCCAATGAAGGGGATCACCATCTGTCTGTAAAGACTGATGACAGGGAAGACCATCTGCTTGTAATAAGCGAACGATGAGAGATGTGAGTATTCACTATCTCTGGGATTTTACAAAATTCTAAAGATCACCGAGTGCCCAAATTTACTATAAACTGCAGAAAAGGAAACATCTTAATCATAGGTTAACCTCTGTATAGCATTGTGTGTGTATGATTTGCTTTTTGCTTAGTGAGATTTGTTAAATCTTATCTAAATCACTGCATTGCTTATAATCAATCATTGACTGATCATTGCTACCTTACAGTTTACTGCAATAGTGTTTATGCACTTTGAATTGGTGCTATCTCAAAATTATGTAGGATACACAATGTTATGTTAAAGTACTATACTGAAGTCCCTACACCCAAATTCTCTTAGCCATAAACCTTCGACCAAGTCTGGGTCTAGGGGTGGACCTAACCTCACTCTCTGAAGGAGAGTTTGGTAAGCAAGGGGGTCCACTCTGAATCTTGTGTCTCAACAGGAGGGTCTCCTATACCCCTTTCACTCTGTCTCCTTAATATTCTTAATCATGAACCACTGACCTGGTCTAAGACTGGACCTAAGCTCCTCTCCAAGAAGTTTAGAGAGCAAGGAGGTCCATTCTGAGAACTTAGTGACTCAACAGCAGGGCCATCTTTATCCTGTTTATTCCCAGTTCCTGTGAAAATCATCCTAGCCCAAATCCAAGTCAGTTTTCCTCTGTGTATTTCTTGCACAATCATTCTAATCCAACGAAAGGCAAATCAATTTGCCTTCATAGTAAGTAATGTAGTGAACCATGCTATCAAATTGAATCTTGATTAACCTTTGTTAAACTCTGCTAAATTCTACCAAATTCATTTAAATTTTGTCAAATTATCTACTTCAACAGTTATATTGCTGCCTTCCTATATTGGGCAAGATGCACATCACTCATTCCACAGCAAGGAGAATCCTAAGCCAGGATTCCAGAGGAAGGGATTTAAAGGGAAACCATGCCTTCCCTCTCTCTCCTGCAACACACAAAAATGAAGTGTTTTCACCCTATCTCTGACAACCAACTGTCTTGAATTGTGGGGTCACAGCAAGTTGCCCTCCAGTACTGCCCTGGGCCTCACACCTCAGCTCTCTGCTCCAAACACCCCCTGCCCAGGGTCCCAAGTCCAGCAGCACCCTTTGCCATTACCTAGGGCATAATAAGCTTCCAGGTCCTGGTCCACAAGTTCAAGGAAACTCTGGATTCGATCCAGGGAAACTTTGGCTTCCAAGGTCCCGTTCAACACCCATGGGAAGCTATTGAGGGGGAGAATAAGCATTCCAACAAGGGCCAATGCTGTGAACACCTGCATGGGTAAGGAAACAGCCATGACTTGAAGGCAGTGTAGATTGCCCTCTACACCAGACAAGGTTGGAAGTCTCCCTACTACCTACTCACCTTTGTGGCAGTGAGCTGGTGACCCAACAGGACATAGGTGATAAAGATGACAATGGAGACAACAACAGGCAGTGCTGCCCACAGATAAACACACAAGGCATCCAAGTACTTGATGGCTCTTAACTTCTGCAGCTCTTTAGCCCGGCATGCATTTATCCTGGTGCTGAAGTGCTTCTCCCAGGCATAAAACTTGACCACACGAATGCCACCTAGGAACTCTGTCATCAGCTGCAAGCAAACGGAAAAGCACATAGAGCATCCTGTGCCTGCCTAATACACCAGATGTTAGCTAGGCATCTGGGCTGGGGCCAGGTTTGTAGTTGCCTCCTGCTAAGGGCCAGGCAACCATTTATTGATACCAGGTGCCAGGAAGATACCAGGAACTGTTTATTGCTAACAAAGACAAACTCAAGTGGCAGCTACTGGGAACTTTGCTCTCACTCATTCCACCAGATTCCTCAGCCACATGTGCTGTGTACAGCTCAGGAAAAGGCAAAATATTACACTACTTCCCAAATGAAGGATGCACAACACAGGTGAAGGGATATGTGGAATTACTAGCTCCAGCCTGGATGCCATTTATTTACTTTGGCCTGGCAGCACCTTGAGATAACAACACTCAACTCTCAGATCCAGTGCTGCTATGATACAACTAGTCTGTATCCAGTGCCTGGCTGGCTCATATTCAGCTGCTCAGGTGTCCCTCAAGCATGCTGTCTTCTCATTTCTGCTCTCAGGTCCGCATGTGCAGAGCAAGCTGAGATGTGTTTGTGCCCAACAAAAAACAAAACTAATAAGAGAGTTCACTCAGCAAATCAGTCTTAAAAGAGCTGGAGAAAGTCCAGTGTACCCCACACAACTAGATGCACCTTCTTTTGGAAAAAGAAGGATTTTCAAAGCTCCCAACAGTTCTGACATGCAGTTGACTTATGTTTCATGCTTACAAACCATGATGGAAACAGTGAGTGAAAAGTGCTGTCCCCTCACATCACAGATACAAGGCAGGACTTAAGAGATAAAAGGTTGGAATGAAATGCTCAACACGTGGCAAGGAGATGGCACTGCAAATATGTAAAAAGCAGTGGAAAAGATAACTGGGGATGCCAAGTCTGGAACAATATAGAACCACTACATCTGTAATCATTGCCTTTGGCCAGACTGCAAGCCACCTCACCACTATTGGCATTACTGGAGCAATAGGATGGAAGCATCTCTAGAGGAAGCAAGTGGGAGTCCTACCTTAACTACTACATACAGATAAGAAAACTGCAAGGGAACCTGAATTAGTCCAGAGAGCAAGACAAGCCTTACAGGTTCACTATCTTGTGGGTGGTGAAGCTGCATCACCCTGAAACACTTTTCAACCAGGTGTGCACATGCATGATGCCTCTAGCATTTTTCCCAACAGCTGTGACTCAGTCTGCTTTGGATGATGACAAATGGCTAAAAAGTCAACACTCTAGGGACAAATAGGGAGAAAAACTAGCAATAAACTCTGAAAACCACCAGCTACCCCTCACCTTGACCCGTGAGTCCTTGTGTTTCAGCATCTCCCGGTTGTTCATCATGATGCGGTTAGCTATAACCTTATTGATAGGCACAAGCAGCAGTGCCAGGGCCAAGCCTCCCAGAAAGGATACACCCACTTGCTGGTAGAGGAGGTAGAGTGTAATGGCAAACTGGAAAGGCAGGCTCCACACTTCGTGGAAGCTGGTACAGAAGTTGGCCAACCTACTGGTGTCTGTGCTCATAAAGTTGACAATTTCCCCCACGGTGAAGCGGGCAAGACTGCTGCTACCAACACGCAGAGCCTTGCGGTAGATGGCAGAGATGATGGCAGCTCGCACCATCAGCATCACCTTGTTCATCTCGTACATGAACTGGCTACGCAAGAGAGCGCCAAGGAAGGAGCCAGCAAAGAGCCCAAGGGCATAGAGCACCCCATGGCTCAGGGGCTCCTGCTGTGTCTCCATGAAGTTTACCAGCAGGTTCAGAAGCAGAGGACCTGAAAAACCCAGCAGGCTGGCAGCCAGCTTGAGAAGCCCAAGGGAGTAGAAACGAAGTCCAAATGCTGCATGAAGGACTGAGAAGAGTTGCACGGTTTCCTGAGCATGGTGCAAGCTGTCTAGGGCATCACTACTCCCATCACCTCCAGCAATTATTGGGTTAGTAAAAGACACTGTCTCCTCCTCTACTTGATGCAGAGCTGCCTTCTTCTGCCAGCAAGAGTAGAAGTGATCACAAACCGTGGCAGCCTGGAGCTTGCGAGGAAGTACATAAACATCCTCTGGCTGGTTCAGCTTCCACTGATAGCCACGGTTCATAAGAGGGTTCATCCAAAAATAAAAGAAACGTGAGAGCCAGCTCTCATCATCTTCTGCCACTCTCTGCTGGTCAGGGACTGGGATCCCTGGCTCTGAGATGAGCTGGTCTTGTTCCCAGGAGGAATTGATGGAGAGGAAGTCTTCTTGCCTGCCAGAAGTGGGGAGGAGATAGCCAATCACATACACAAGCAGAGAGGCCAGCTGCAGACAGAGAATGGCAAACCTGGAGGACTCAGCAGGGTGGCCAGGGGACCAAGCTACCCCACTTTGGTAGTACCACACCAGCGTGATGACAAAGGAAGGTAGGGGTAAGAGAGCAAGAAGAGCCAGGGCCACAGGGCCCCTGGTAGAGCTGTAAATGGACCTGAAGAGCATGAGAAGAGCGAGGCCATGTGTGAGCCATGTCAAGGCAGCAGAGCCATTTGCCAGCACTTCCAGGTACACAGGGCCCAGCTCCTGTTGAGAGATGATAGCTGGGATGGTATCAGCAAGGAACAGGCCAGCAAGTACAAAGGAGGCAGTGATTCTGCATTTCCAGCCTGGCCTGTAATGCACTCTGGAAACAGATCTAGAGGAGAAAAGAGCAGATTAAAAAAGATTACAGTTGAAATTCCATCACCTCTCAGTCAGTACTCTCCTTTCTTCCTCCTCTGTTCCCCACTTTATCTGTTCACTCCTACTTAACCTCCTGGATTCACATCCCTAGATTTGTAGTTCTTCAGACTGTAGGCATTGTTAAACCACATCAGGTAAATGTAGCCCAGTATGTGATTAGTATCAGAAATTTAGATGCTATCAAAGAATAGCATAACTTTATAGAAATTTGTTTGCAAACTGTGGTATTTTGTGGTCAAATTAGAATCTAATCCTTGAGGATTAAGAAAAATCTATTTAACCTCTTTAATACAAATTTTGGAGGTTAAATTCTCTGTGTCACATCTCTGAGCCTAGATTTCTCTTGTCTTTGTGATATTTTGTCTAGAAACATTTTTATCTCTCCTTGTTTCAGTGATGCTGTAAAGTCATGTATAGATGTAAAGTCTATAATCTATTGCCTAATAAAATATTTCATTATCACTTGATCCATTATCATTTGTGGTCTTCCAACATCAATGAATGTTAGTATGTTCATGAATTTCAGAAGGGTAAACAGAAAAACAAATTTTGGGTTCTCCGAACTGCTTATTACCTTATATATATCTTCCATGCCACCTTGGATTTATATCTTCTCCCAGAAGACTCCCAGTTTTCCCAATCCTTATTTACTGAAATTCTTTGAAATACTTTCTGCAATTTTATGCTCTATATCCTCTCTATATCCTTTCTAGATTTCTTTCTGCAATGGAGGGACCAGAGCTATACACCATACTCTGAATTAGTAAAGATGCTGACAAATACAATAACAATATAATATTGTGTCCTTCCCTAATTACATGTTCAGCACCTTTTAGAAAGATCTAATTCCCAGCCCTTCCACCCCACCTCCAGTCCTGCATAATAATCAAGAGCTAGACAAGTTAGTTGTCATACCTTGGAGTGCCAAGGAAGCAGGCACTAACTGCTGCCAGTATCACATGAGGAACCACATTTAATGTCAGCTGATTAAAGCAATGGCCAATGCTGCCATGAACCCACACAGGGAGTGGATCTTCTGGGCTGGTCCCACACAAACCAGCCACGATGTTCTCCATTCTTTTTTGGGAACTGAACACGAGAGACAGGATCTTGTAAGACAGAAAAGAAAAACCAGCATGAGGTATACAACAAAAAGAAGTACAGCTGCAGTCCGAAGTGGACTCTGATAAGAAATGAACAAAGGACTAGAAGTAACTTCCTGGGTCACCTAGTCCAGGTTATTGCGCACTTGCTATATCATCTACTTTACAAAATGATCAAACTCCAGCTTAAAATACCTTATGTTGCTTGTCCCCTTAAGTCACCCTGGGACCTCAATGATCTGGGAATGTGAAGCTTGCTACTTATTTCCAGTGTGATTTTTTTTTTCCCCCATGGCCAGTTTATCCTTTGAAATTAACATCAGGAAGCATTTGCCTTGTCTATTGATGACTGTGAAAAATACTTGAGTTGCTTAAACAATACTATATCAATTACATTTTCACCTTCAAGACAAATCCCACAATGGTACTCCTTGAAGACAGTGTTGAACACTGTTGCCAAAAAGAAAAGGGTTAACAGTCACAAAAACTCTAGGTTTTAGGGTTTGCAATCAGGTGGGCTTGCAGTAGGTGGGAAGGTAGGGGTTATCAAACCTTGATGGCACTAAACCAATCTCAAACAAGGGTAGTAGAGGTCTGGACATAAGAGAAAGGTAATTTTCTGTCTTCATATGTAAAGTCAGGCGTAACGATGACTAACCATTCACTGTAGTTTCTTGTCATTTTGTATATAAGACCTGGCTTAATTCTCAAAAGGTTCATTAGCTTTGTGAATTATCACCTAGCACTCTTTTCTGTGCAGAACTAGAATAAAATATCTCAACTCTCTGTGTTGTTTTTTGCACATCAGGTAAAGATCCAAGATTTGGGACAACAACATTCAACTCCCTCCAGATCACAATGGAGGATGCCAGTATCCATCCAGAAAAGCAGGAAGTTTCTCCAAGCTACACTAGAAAGGGAAATGAGCAAGACTCCGGTCTTGCATGCCACCCCATGAACTAAAGCACACCTGGGAAGGCCTCAGGCTTGCAGCTGTTTCTGCTCATACCACCTGGTGCCACCTATAGCCTGGGGCCGTCTGAGAGCTACATGCCCAGCGAGGGACCGCACTCGGCATGCAGAACAGGGCACCGCAGCACCAGAGCCAAAGGACCAGGCCATGTCATGGCGGCCCTCCCTCCATGCGCCGGTATAGCCCTAGCTCAGGCACAGTCTGAAAATCACTTGGGGTCTGCTGTGGCCCCTGGTGTGATAACTGTGCCCACAGCAGAGGGAGCATTAAACTCATTGCTCACAGGAAAGTGTGGGGAGTGATACTCATGTTCCTATAATCCTTGTATGGGTAGGATGAGCTCATTAGCCTTCTGGCAGTCATCCTAGGAGAAAGACAACTCTGATTCCAAACCCGGGCAGATGGAGCTCGTTTAGCCCTGGAAGGCCTTCCATCTAAGAAGATAAACCTCCGTCCTAAGGACTTCACTGCCAGCGTGCAAGCTTGCTAGGCCCTGGCAGATGAAACTTAGGACTAAAGGGTGGGTCCAGCTCTGCGCATGCTGTGTCTCACATAAAAAAAATCCATTGCGCAGGCTCGAGGGTGCTATCTGCTATCCTCTTTTTATCAGCGCGCTTGGAAAAGGCACTGATGAGGAGTGTGGGTGGCGCCCTCCCTGGATCTTCGTTCGCAAAGCCTAGTCACGACGACGACGATAGCCCTAGCTGCGGGGCAGCCCTGGCTCAGCCCCAGCTCGGCGACCAGCTCGCTGGCCTAAGTGGCAGGCGGAGAGGCTGGCATACGCCTGCAGCGGGCCGGACCTCCCGAGGACTACCCCCTCACCAGCCACTTCCACCAGGGCGTCTCGCAACGGCGCTGACACCCCGACCTCGCGCCCCGTCGCACGCTGAACCTTGACCCTCGACCCTCACCGTACCTCGGCTCAACCCGCCTCCTGCCTCCGCGCTCTCCGCAGGGAGAAAGAGAAGGAGCAAGGCTGCCCCGTGCGCCCTCTGCGGGGCGGGAGGACGTTCTGCAACCGTGGCACCGGGCAACACGGCACCTGAGGGTCTGGGGTGGGGCTCGGAGGTATTCGCTGTAGGGCCGGGGCCAAGGACCCGCCGGGGAGCACCGAAATGAGGATGCGAGTCATACCGGGCGATCTGGACCAGGGCGGCCGCTCGGAGGCGGGAGCGCCAAGCCCCGGCAGGAAGGTGAATTGTCTTCCCTTCCCAAGCAGCTCCAGCTCAGCTGCCTTTAGAGTAACGTGCCGTGCTGCCACCGGGTAGATGGGGAACCCAAGGGAGTTTGGGATTCGGTCAAAAGCAGGCGGCTGAGATGAGGAGGAGAAGCAAACGAATTAAACACATGCAGCTTATTCAGACTTTTATCTTCTAGTTAAAAGCAAACCAAAATTCAGTCCCTGGTCACAAACAAATGTGATTTCCCCCCCCAGTCCTTCTAGTTCCTTCCCAGTGATCTTATTCAGCCCTCCCCTCCTTCTCCTATTGCACTTGTCCCACAGTGTCTGGCACTCCATGAACGTTTTTATACCAACATCCACAAGGCATACATTGCAGACTAGCACTCACACCACTCTGCACCCAAAAGCCAAAAGTCAGGTCCCACAACTGGTTGCCCAGAGAGGTGGTGGATGCCCCATGCCTGGCAGTGTTCAAGGCCAGGCTGGATGTGGCCCTGGGCAACCTGGTCTAGTGTGTGGCATCCCTGCCCATGGCAGGGGGGTTGGAACTAGATGATCTCTAAGGCCCCTTCCAGCCTGGCCATTCTATGATTCTATGAGCTAACCAGAACCAAGGAAATAACATCAGAAGAAACATCAGATTCTGAGTGGTACCAATTAGGGGAATGGTCACATCAAAACTTAGGACACACAGGCCAATAAGCACTTCACTTTGCAGCCCAAAGCAGGGATTGACCTCTGAGCAGAAAAGTCTGCAAGACCCTTCTTAGAGAATACCCCCAATGTAGATTGAAACTGCATCTAGAACATCCAGCTAAAGAACCATCTCTACACATTGAAGGAGGTGAAACTTTATGGTCTACCTGGCCATACAGTCATCCTCAAAACACAGCCCTGGGATGTGGGGTGTCAGCACCATCACATTCCACCCTGTGACCAAAGTCAGTCTACCTACTCCACAGACTGGTGATGTGGTCACCTCATGCCTCTCTCCTTATAAATGGGTAATGCTGTTTCTTGATGAGGTATAATTCACACATTCCACAGCTAGCAGAGTCCTGAACTGGGATTCCATAACAGGTGATTTAAGTGATTTAAAGAGGAATCTCCTAGTTACCCTTGCAACACTGGGGTGCTGAGGAAGGAAAATATCAGTAACATTCCTGTCTGAAAAAGAAGAGAGTGATCTGGCTGAGGGAGTGTGAAAAAACAGATAAGAGAAAGAGCTTGCAGGCCACAGTACCCTCTAATCATAGTTTCTTTGAAAGGAACAGGAGGACAATGCAGTGTTCCTAAATATACAGACACACACACATCTCCTTATTTAATTGTAGTCTCTGAGGATTCCAATTTCTCACAGCCCTGAAAGTAATCTTTCCCTGTATGTCCAAGTTGCAACAGTGCCTTTTCACAATCAAGCTAGCTACTGATACTATACACTGTGTGCTTGGCCAGTCTCTTCTTTCTCCCATGAGTAATCCAAAGGTTTCTAGAATAAGCCTTCCTGTAGAAGCCTTGGTAATAAGTTTCATATCCTCTCCAGTCAAGGAAGGTTTATTTCAAAATAAATGCTATGAAAGCAGCAAACTCTCAAGGCAGCAAATAGGGAATGTGTGAGGTTGGAGCATGAGCTGCACACAAGTGAAACTTTCAGATTTTATGGTTCTGGTGTCTTATTTTAAAATACAAAAAACGAAAAAAAAACCACCCCACCACACCCAACCAATCAAAGAACCACTTCCCCTAACTTAGTAAGATACCAGAGAAGTTCTCAAATAATCAAATATCAGGACAAAGACCATCCTCTCTCTCTTGCTAATCACTCTCAGAGCTTCTCTAGCCACATTGCATTCTAGCATTCTCCTTTCTCATGTGCTGCAGTCTGCTAGCTCATCTCTCTCAACCTCTTCATGTTCAAAAACATGGACTTCAGCTAAAAGATGAACAGCTTTCAGAGGCCACAGATCCCTTTTTGCTGCAGACATGATTATCTGCACTCAGATGGGAAAACAAACCTAAAGGGTATTAAAAAAGGAACCCTAACTGATCTGAAATCACTTGCTCCTGTTCTGCAGAAGTGCATTTAAATAGGAGCACAACATAAATCTCAATAGACATTCCTCTTTTTGTGCTTCCTTTTGGCTATTTAGCCCTCTTTCTAAATACTGCTGCCTGTGACATTTACTGCTAAGTATTTGACTGATTTAAGACGTGTGCCATGTGGAGTACAGGCTTGTGGGCATATCGCTTTACGAAATACCTTGTGCACTATAAATAATCATACATCTGACATTTATCAAAAAATCAGAGCATTCAAAAAGGAAAAAAAGACCCCAATCAACATCAGGTTGAATTTAATCCACCCCCACAGGCCAATGCAGGTCAGATTTCATTCATTGTCTATTATCCAGAGTTTTTTAGTGCTGTAGATTGATACACCCACAGTGAGGAAGAGCTATCTGGCAAAGGGAAACTGTTCCTCCCCCCTCTTCTCTTACAAGTGTATTTTGTAACAGATGACTTAACAGCCCTCCCAGGACTGGAGTCAGAGAATGAGTCTAGGCTGTATGCCCATTCCACTTCCCAGCTAAAAGTAAATATTGAGCTGAAACACAAGCCAGCCTAGACAAGCCTTTAATTCAGAAATATCAACCTTGTAATTATAGATGTAAAAATCTCTGAAATCAATTGTCTTTTTGGATGCATTTTCTGTGCTCCCAGCCAGGGCTCTGCTATCAGCTGAATCATCCTTAAATTCCATGATGTCATGACCAAGGCAGGCTTGATTACTTGGCTCAGTGCACATTTTTTCATGAACAGAACCTGGACCTATAGACACAACATACATATTTTGCCCTGTTTTCCAGTGGAAAAAATAAATAATGCGAAGTTCAGAAGACAGAGGAATACCTTCTACCATGCCTTTTCATGAGAACATTCATTTTGTCGTAAAAATACAGATATTGTCTTTGTTCTTACTAATAGTCTAGTCATTTAGCATTGGAGGGAGTGCTGCATGGTTGTCTCATGCCCCTGGATCTAGTCTTGATTCAGATGTAAGATAACAAATCATAATTAAGGTCTTAAGGTTTTCTCTGTTATTGTACTGCTGTTTAACTGTCACTAGAAACCTCTAGGACATCTCCTGCAGACCTCCTTCAGATATAAGATAAAAAGAAGACAGAAAATATTGTCATATTCTGGCATTTTACAAAGCTTTTGGATATATGTATATGTTTATTAAAAAACTCAGACAGAAGAAATATTGCAGGGCTTCTTGGGTTTGTTTACTCCTGTTTTGAAACCAAACGATAGTTTAAAACTATTTTTAAAAAGAACTTATGTAAATGAAGCACAGAAAAAAAACAAACAAGTCCATTATATTCTTCTTGCTAGGCTGTTTTATTTCACTTGGTAAAACTGAGCACTTGACATACCTGATACTAACACATGAAAATGTAATTTTCCTTTCAATGAAGAAACAAACCACATTTGGGATAACAGTATATTCCTTATAGTGATAAACTATTTGGGTGTGATCTACAACACAAAACTAAAGGGGAAATTCCTCTATACCTATCAAATTTGTAGTTATTGTAAATCCCAGCTCTGTGCCTCTCTAAGTGTCACCAAATCTGTTGCTTAGGGTAGTTAGCTGGAACAGATTAAGTATCCATTGCCTCCACTGTCATTGGATTTTGCTCCCACCAGAAGCAGATACACAGTCTGATGGGCATCTTCAAAGATTAACATTCTTATCCCAGAACATTTTTAATTAAGGTCACTGATGAACATTATTAGCCTTAGGAGAGAAGGGGGAGGAGTGGACAATGGTAACAGAAAATAAGACAGTCTTCATTTAGCTGATGCTTATTTTGATGACTGGTATACCTGAGAGTTATTTCCTGAGCCTGTGTAGTGGTGCACTCATTCAGAAAATGTCAAGCTAGGGCACTTAGTTTCAACACAAAACTGTACTCAACCACTCCAAGCAGAAATATGTTATTATACCATCAGGTGTACTCCCACCCATGAACCTGCTGCTCTTTGTTGTCACTGCTGTAAGTAGTATGCTTCAAATGGTATGTTATTTTCGAGCAACTACATTCCCAAAAAAAGACAGGCAAAATTTCATCCAAGTCTGCAAAAACTGACTGGGTCTTCAAATATAACCCCTCAGACATCATCTAGCCAATAATAAAAAAATTAAATCTAATGCATGAAACTTCTCCCAGTTTCTAAACAAAATATATAAGGATTCAGGAACTCGGGAAACACAATTTTATCACAACCTTCATGTCTCTGCTTTCATTTCTTTACTGCTAGCTCATTTCAGTTAATTGTAAACGCTCTTCTTCCCCCTTAAAGGGGCAGCCCTCAGCATAAAATAAGAGAAACGTTTCTTGCTTCACTTAGGATAATCAAAACTGTCACACTCACTTGCCTGCACTAAGCATGTTCAGGAGCAGGTGCTCAGGTGAGGAAAGGGCAGGAAGCGATTCCCATCATTCCATCCTAGCTCCTGGCAGCCACAGCAAGGAAATATGTTCTAAAATCTTCTGAGCTGGATGCTCAGGCTCAGCATCACTTCATCGAGCAGCCAGCGTGCCCTTAAAGAACTTAAGGACTCCTGCTTAAGCACAACACCCATACTGACAGGCTCCACAGCACAGTGCAGTGGGAAAAAAAATCAAAACAAGCAAAGCCCTTTCGCTTTTAGCTTCAACCTAGAGGCTGCTGTTACCGCAGGCTCACCAAGCTATGGCAAGGCCTGCCCGAGGCTCGCTGCCTCATAGCCCCGCCCCTTTGCCTCCGTGAGCGGGGAGGACCCTCACGGCCTNCGCCAGCACAGGCCGCCGGTACCGCCGGCGCCATCATGTACCGCTCCAGTAGCGGCCGCTCCGGCCCCTCGTCCTCGTCTTCCTCCCACCGGCTGAAAGAGGGCAGCTCGTCGGGCTCCCGCGCCTCCCGCTCCAGCACATCGGGGCCAGGGCCAGGCCGCGGCCGGCCTCCCCCCCCGCCGCCGCCCCCCGCCCCCGCCCCCC
>VWZO01017590.1:170047-189905 GCA_013396975.1 Bucco capensis
CAGCCAGCGTGCCCTTAAAGAACTTAAGGACTCCTGCTTAAGCACAACACCCATACTGACAGGCTCCACAGCACAGTGCAGTGGGAAAAAAAATCAAAACAAGCAAAGCCCTTTCGCTTTTAGCTTCAACCTAGAGGCTGCTGTTACCGCAGGCTCACCAAGCTATGGCAAGGCCTGCCCGAGGCTCGCTGCCTCATAGCCCCGCCCCTTTGCCTCCGTGAGCGGGGAGGACCCTCACGGCCTCCCCGGCCGCCGAGGGGAAGCTCCCGCTCTCTCTCTCCCTCTCCACTACCTTCGCTCCCCCACTCGGGCGGGCTGAGACTGCGAGAGGCGGCGCAGCGGGAAGCCTCAGAGGAGAGGCAAACAGGATGGAGCAGCCACCTGCACGCACCCATGCGTGTCCCAGTCACGCTCGCCTCGAACCATGCGCCGGGAAGGAGGAAGCGGCGCCTCGCACCGCCGAACACGACTGTAGCCTTCCCCACCACACGTGACTGGAGCCCGNCTGCCGCTGCCGCCTCCGCTGCTTCTGCCTCTGCCTCACCGCCGCGCTCCGCTTCTCCTCGTCCCCCGCCGCGCCGCCACCGCTCCCCGTCGGGCCACCGCGGCACCTCCCGCCGATCCCCGTCGCCGCACCGCAGCAGAAGGTTGTCATCGCCGCCGGGAGGACTGGGACCCGGAGGGAGCCGGAGCCGCCGGGGGAGCGAGCACGGAGACAGCAGCAGCAGCCGGGTAAGTACTGCCGTGGGCTGAGAGTGTCTTGGTATGAGGCTTGCCTTCTCCCTCGAGGGCTGTCAGGCCGCGGGGGGACCCACCGCCTCCGCGGCCCCCGGCGATGGGGTCCATTGACTCCTGCGGCTTGGCGGGGTGTGCCTTTCCCCGCGCTGGCCTCCCCTCAGTGGTACCCCGACCCCCCGGCTGTGCCCAGGGGTCAGTCACCCTGTGTCGCCGCCGGCAGAAGGGTGGGAGCGGGGGACAGCGGGCCAGGGACCTGAACTTGGCGCGGCGGGGTGCTTGCAGAATTGCACCGGCCCGGGGCTCTTCCCTGTGCGGCCGGTTCTCCCGTTTCTTAGCAAGCCACCATAAATTACCCTTGTATGTATATAATTTCTATGTTAAGTAATCTTTTTCCTTTAATTTCCTTTACATCGTTTTATTTCTCTTTTATCGGCTACAGCCATTTTAGATAAGGCTATCTTCTGCTAAGGCAAAGGATGTAACTAGTCGCTTTCCTCCATTCAACAATGGTTTATGTTATTATATCAATATCACTTAATTTATGGGAAGATAACTCTTTTAATAGGCTGTGGAATGAGTACTTTGTCTTGAGTTTTTGCTGTCACGGGCTTACAAAGGAGGCTCTGTTACGGATTTGTATCTTTGAGAGGTATTCTTTGATAGGCAGCACTTTGTAGTTGGAACTGTGCAGAAGGTCTTCCAGTCTTCTCAATTCAGTCTTGGCAAAATCTGATTTGGGTATGTGAAATTCTGGTTTGGCATCTGAAGTGATACCATCCTGGATGCAGACGGCTTTGTACCACAACAAAGTGTAGAGCTGTACTTTTTTTTGAGCAAGTGGCATTCCCTCACCTAGGTATTCTCTTGTTACTGCTTTGTTCAGTGATTCTCTTGTCTGATAACTGTTACCTGTGGTATGTAGTAGATCCACGGTGTGTATTGTTCTGAAAGAAGAAATTTTTATAGGGGATATTTTAGGATACGGTTCCATGCTCACGCAATCCAGTGTGTATACAATTAAAAAGAACAGTACACTCACTTTTTCCTCTCACTCTGCTACTGCTCTGCCCCCTCCCTTGTACTTACACTTGAATTTGCAAGGTGAGCTGATTTGAGGAAACAATGTGGCTGAAAGTCAGTCAAATAAAAATGTAGTCTGCTATGATTCATTGTATGATGGGACCCCAACAGAGAATGAGGATTACCTTTTCTGGTGGGAGCACAGGTTCTTACTGGATTTCTTTGGTGCTGTAGCCATAGAAGAAATCACATGTGATTGTAGTGGAACTAAAATTTAGCTATTGGTGCTATTTGTTATTTAAAGGTAAGCTGTCCTGAAGGTATGGAAAGATGAAGTGGTACTTGACAGTTAAGCCAAGCCAAGCTGACAAGCTTGCCTCTGGCCATTTGTTTTTAGGCTGTGTTTCATCATTATCTCAGTCCTATAAGTTGTCTGCTAGGTAGCCCTGCAAATGGCACTGCTAGTGAGACCCAGGTTGAAAATAAGTAATTTTTTTAAACTGAGATATTTTTTAACCTGATTCACATCAGTTTGTGTTATGGCTTGGTGGTCACAACTGAGGGGATGACAAACAGGGATACAGGAGCAGAACTTTCTTAAACTGACTTCATCACTCAGTCTAGTCTGCCCTTTCACTGTACCCATGACAGAACATGAATCTGTGCCAGCTTTCAACACCAAGTGCATTGGTGGTTCATTCACACATGGAGAAATTTGAACAGGGATTTCTTGACTAGAAGCCTCCCATTCCCTCTTTAGCTGGGAAGAAAAGCTTTCAAAAACCTTCACTACACAAACGTTGTTCTTGACAAATGTTATTATTCCAGTGTTGTTTTGCACCCTTCTGGCTCAAGTTATAGTAGTCATCTCAGCAAATTGTTGCAGGTTCTTGATGTTTTTCTTGCCTTTTATAATTTCAGAGGGATTGAAGAATTATTAATCCTAGAAATCATGCTTTAGCAAGTTAGCTAGTGCTGAACCGCTGAGCCAGATAGATTTTTTTGTTTATTTACAGGAATACTTCATTTAAGGAAAACCTTTCTTTAGGAAGCAACTCACAATAAGAGGGATCTTGAGACAATTGAATGTAGCTCTTTAGCTTATACTGTGCTGTCTCTTGCATATGCTAAAGCCCAGTGTCAGTAATTCTTAGAGTGTATGTTGTGGACATGTTTTCCTTGGAAGTTCTTGTTCACCAAAAGGTGTTTGACCAACACTACTTCTTCTTTAAAAGTGATGATATAAAGCATAAAATACTTACACAAGTTGATGTTACTTTTTACAAGTAGTGTTTACAAAATTAGCATTAATTAGAGGAAGATAAACACTGGGATTATGCTGATGTTTTCCAAACAGTAGAGCTAAGTGTGGTAAAAACAAAACGGATAGCAGATATGTTGGACCAGCATGATTTGGTAAAGTTTTAATAAATTTTTCAGATTTATATGGCTTAAGACCTCTTCTCCAGAAGTTTGAGGATACAAAACGTGGAAATGTGGAGAATTACAAATACTTTAGTAAGTGGCATTTTGGAGCTGTCACTGAAAGCAGATGAATTTAGACAAAAGGCTGAGGAAGAGGAATTTAAGTGCAGCAAGGAAGGAGGACTTGAAAGAGGGGAAGTGTATATGTAACTGTGGAAGGTGCAGGATGTGGAATGAAGACACTGATGGGGTAAGGGCATGGGATTGAAATACAGAAAAGTTTTGAGTAAAAGCTCTTAAGTTATTGTCCCTACCCTTCATGTGGATTGCACTATGGGAGGAGCAGCCTTAGAGAGTTCTTATTCCCTTTTCTTGATTCTGGGAGTTGGATTTATTTTTTTTTTGAGATGGAGTACATGCATTCTAAGGTTATTAGTGTTGTTGCCCATTTCCTCATGCATAACTGGGATGCTGGCTGCCAGTGGAGCTGTGTACTGGATATTGCAAGTACAGATGGTGTTAGTTTCTTAGTAGCTTGGGAAAACTTTGTGGGAATTGGAAGATCATGAAGTGACAGAAAAGTACCAAAAAATGTAATAGAGGGGAGGAAGATCAAGGCTATACAGTGAGAGATTTTGGCATACTTTATTTCTTCTTGCAAGGCTGGCATATGCTGCTTTTATTTATCCCTGCTGACCTGCATGCTTGCTCTTTTTATAGTTTCTCTCAGCTTCTTTGCTGTTTTGTAAGAAAATTGTCTGAAATTAGAGAACTGGAGTATGTTGGGTCAATAGAGAAAGAAGAAATGAAGAGCTGTCATGCAACCTGTTGCAGTAATATGGCAATGGTAACTGTGGCTTAGGCAACAGAACACAAAGAGAGGAAAATGCTGTGCAGTACATAGGTAGGAATGACTAGTGGTGCTGTGGTCAGTGCTCCAAATGAAAAAGCTATTAAAACTGGAATTTCTCAAACTGGAAAACAAAAATAATTGTGAAATTCAAATATGTACTACTGTAGCTATCTCTGGGTGATCTCTATAGCAAACATAGACAATCCTATCATGCTAAACTTTTTAAATATAAGCTATTTCTTTCCTTTGCCCAGAAGTTTGCTTTGAGATGTAATCATCACTTCTCTGTCTCCAGTTCTTGGAGATGTTGTTATCTATGTGCCCACCTTGCCAACAGTCTCAGTGCCAAGGAGATGCCCTTCAAGAGGCATCTTCTTGAGGCAGCCCTCAAAAATCAGTGTTCTAATGGTTGCATGTGAGCTTTCAGACTGTGTTTGTGTGAGACTCATGTACATTTTGTATGCTATACCTCACCCAGGCTATTGCAGGATTGTATTATGCTAATACAATACAGTTGGTCTTAGAACATAATTGTGTTCTGATAAATGCTGGGATTCAGATTAATGGAGCAAGACAGAAATCATGAATATGTTACCTTAGGACATGATTATGTACACAATGTATTCTAGTGCAGATTTGTGCTGCAAGTGAATTTTTTTGAGGCAAATTATGTGCTGTCCTTTTGTTCTTTTGGAGGATTGAGCTGAATCTGCTGCTTCTTCTCATGGTGGATGCAGGCTACATAGTGCACCTGTTGCTTGCTACTGCAGTTTACAGCAGTGAAAGCAGTATGCAGTGCATGACTGGTTTGGCAGAAGTGAAGGTGGTTCATTGCTTCCTGTTAAGCAGAATCTAAATCATGTTGGTTTAAAAAGGCAAATCAAATATCTTTGTCTTCAGGCAGTCTCATCTGTTTGTTATAGAGCTCCCCTTACTTTGACTACTCCTACCTCCTAGTGCCATATTCCTATGTTCTAGTGCCATATTCTAGAATGATGTGAATTGTAACTAGTGGAGCATAACTTACCAGTAATGATATTTTCTGTGTTGGGTTAGCTCAGGCCTTCTGTGCTGTAGATTTTTCAAAGGTAGCTTTACTTAGTTCTGGTTTATCTCTATCAATAATAAATAATGATAATGGGAATTTTGTTCTAGATGGTGTTTAAGTAATCATTGGTGTTCTTGGTGTTATGCTGTGCTTATCTGCTGAAAGCAGCATGAGGGAAGGAAAACTTGAAGACATCACTGCTAGGAAAATCTTAGTTTATACTTTGGTTCATGTTGTTACTAAAGTTGGAAAGGGCCAGAAATACAGTCACTTTTATTAAGAAATTCCTGGCACTGCTTTTTTATGCAGTATTTGTTTAGCTGCTTTTCCTCTACAAAGAAAGGAGGACAGCTTCCACCTTCCAAAATGGTGCTTTATGAAATGTATTTCTGAGTTGAAAGTTTCCCTTCTAAACAGTGTTAATTAGACCATGTTATTGGCAGCTGGGATGCAAAATGAAATGGTCGATACCCTCCTGTTTCTTCAATAACTAAAGACAATTGAACTATTTTGAACAATTGTTCTTCTAGTTGGATTTTTGAATTGATCCATCCACCCCAAGTCTCATATGTTAAGCAAAGCAGACTCACTTGCCTTTCTGTAGCTGAGATTAAAATTCCCTGATTGATGGGCTTGCACTCTTTCTTCAATTCACAGAGACGCTCACCGAGTCTCCGCTCTGAGTCTTCACTGGAACAGAGTTTGCGGATTACTGTTGGTAATGACCGGTATTGCATTGGCACACCAGAGCGAAGGAGGCTGCCTGATAGACTGGGCTCACCAATTGATAACCTGAGTGACAGGTATGGTCCTCCACAGATGGGGGTTCAAGTGTGTGTGAAACAGTAAGAATGTGGGAATGGCTATACTGAGTGAGACCAAACATCTAATTAGCCCAATGAATGCCTAGTGATTGAGAGTAAGAGGGCAAGCATGTAGTGATGCTTCCCTGGAATACTCCCCAGCCTCCAGCAAGTTGTGGTGCAGGGGCTTCCTGAACAAAAGTCCCTGCCTGTGTTCACAATAAGTCTGAGCAGATATTTCTTCTCTGGTTTTTGTCAACTGCTTCTGAAAGTGCCTAGGGTATATTGCAGGAGGTGGCTGCTTCATGTGACATTTCACAGCCTCAGCCACCTTCTTGTGTTTTTTATGAATTTAACTGAAAGGAAGACCGTTTATGGATAGCATAAAGCTTCAACTTGCTCATTTACTGGGAGGAATCATCTATTTTTCTGATTTTTGAGAATAGTACAGAAGGAAGCTCTAGTGTACATTGAAGATAATGTATAATTAAGACTTTAAAAACCGTGCAGAAAAGAACTGAACCAAGTCAGACAGTCTCATACATGATTAAGGAAGCATTAGAATTCTTAGGATCTCTTGATTGGAACTGGAGAGTAACATAGTTAATGAAGAGATGTCTTTTGTGCTAAGAATACTGCTGTGAAGAGTGAGTATAATAGTAGATACTGATTGGAAATCTTTGCCTTCAGTAGAAGAACAGATATGATGTCAAAAGAAGTAAAATCAGAAGGCTTTGTGCAAACTTAAAGATGACATAGTTTGTGTCCCAGAGCATACAGTTGCAGTTTCAGGTCAGGAATAAGCATCCAGTACAGAAAAAAACAACTAACTTTCATTTTTGATGCAGATGTCCCTAACTGTTAACAAACAAACAACAATAAAAACAACAACAACAAAAAAGAGAGAAGCAAGCTGAATAAGTGAATTTCCTTCCTCAAGTGTAAGGTTAAGTTTCAGCAGGTGCAGAAAACCAAATGAGAGTTGTTCTAAGTACTGTCACTTTTACACCTTTACCTCAGCTATTCTGGGATCAGTGTTTGATTTGTAAATCCCCTGTGCAGTCTGCAGTCTTCTGAATGAAATGAGTGCATATGCCCACAGAGGATACAATGCTTGGAAAGAGCAGTATCTGATATGTAGGAGAAATGGTGGTGCTCTAGCAAATTAAGAATATGTGGGGCAAGGGATTGTGTTCGTCCCATTGGTTCCTTTTCTCCAGTGAGGTTTTATATTTAACCTGTTTTGTGGTTTTGATGCATGGTTAGAAGTAACATCAGGTACAGTGGAGTTTATTTTAACTTAAGAGTGAAGAACTTTTGCTTTATCTCTGTTACAGGACCCATAGGTATAAAAAAATGGTCAGAATAGACTCCTGAGAAGCTATAAAAGTGATAGATGAATCAGAATGAGAAAAAGAGAAAGTGAGACTGTGTAGACCTCAGCTTTTAAGTTACTTCCCATGTATTTGTAGTGTAGATATGCAAGATTTTTTTTCTGTTGTGTCCAATCTGTTTGTGCTGGCTTCAGTTGTCTGAGTGGTGCTCACTGTCCAGAAGCTTGAAGTATGTGACAACCTACTCATCCCTTAGCTTTTCCTAAATCTTCCAGGTACTGCTTCTGACTTCCAAATTTCTTCAGTGTTTGGCTATTTTGGTTATTTTGAAAGACACTTTGTATTTAGTTAAGGACATTGTTTATAAATACATTTTTTCATCTTGTATTTTTTTTGTCCTTTAAGAGGCTACACTGGTACTGGGACACTGACTTTATTTCTATCACTGGGCTTTAAAGTAGCCCTTACTGTGAATCATCATTGGGATTAATACTGAACATATCACATTTTTATTTGGCATATGGTTCGTTCTCATTTTAACAACAACATCAGAAGTTTTCTGAAGACATCTCTTCAGATTCTGAAGGAATTGGAGCAAATCTGAATTTAGTTGTTCTCAGCTATATTTTGCTAACTACTCAGAGATTTCAAGCAATTATTCTCTGTAATTTGCAGGGCCTTGGCACAGTAGAGAGGTTCATTAGCCTACAGAGGAAATAAAATACCAAAGGATGGAAATTAGGGATGTTTTTGGATTCACCTGCAGTAGTGGATTTCAGGAGAATTTCTCAGGGTGTGTGTACATGTGCAGATCCATCCTAAAACATCTGTAAGAGCTTGCCCCAAGTTTCCAGGGCAGCAAGCCTCCTGCACATCTAAGCAAGCATAGAATCATAGAATCATTTAGGTTGGAAGGGACCTCTGGAGGTCATCTAGTCCAACCCCCCTGCAGTGGGCAGGGACATCCCCATCTAGATCAGGTTGCCCAGAGCCCTGTCAAGCCTCACCTTGAATGCCTCCAGGGATGGGGCCTCAACCACCTCCCTGGGCAACCTGTTCCAGTGTTCCACCACCTTCGTGGTGAGGAACTTTTTCCTAATACCAAATCTAAATCTACTCATCTCCCCTCGTCCTTTCACTACAGGCCTTTGAAAACAGGCCCTCTCCAGCCTTCATATAAGTTCCCTTTATGCACTGGAAGGTCACTAGTAGGTCCCCCTGAAGTCGTCTTTTTTCCAGGCTGAACAATCCCAGCTCCCTCAGCCTGTCTTCATAGGAGCATTGTTCCAGCCCTCTGATCATTGAATGCTGTTGGCCTGTGACTTCAAGGTCATTTAAGCAACTTCAGTCTCTTCTTCGACAGATTAGTATTTTTTTTTCATCTTCCAGAATCTTTATCAAAGTGAAGAACATATCTTAACTCTCTCTGGGTTTTCTCTCTCTTCCTCTGTAGATGTTCTACTGCTATCTGAGCTGGTATAAGCTATACAGAGCATCTCACCAATTCTCTCATGTGAGGTTAATCCAAAAGATTAGACCATATCACTGCAGAGACTTGGTCGGTGTTAAACTGTGCTCTGAAATAGCATTTTTTGGCATAGTATCAAGAACAACAGTTGGCTTGAGTATGAACAGTTCATCTGACTTCCTATTCAAAGACTGTGGGTTAGGGTGGAGTCCTGTTGGTTGCTTACAGTGGAATACCATTATTTATTTCTGTTTGTGTGTATGTGAATAAGTATGCCAAGAAGTAAACTTATTTTACACTAGTTGTGTCTATGGTCTGTGGTGTGTTCTCTGAAACTGCGGATTCCAGTAATTCATGAGTTCTGTGTTGGTGAAGGAATTGGGATGGTTACAGTGGTACCACCTTGTGTCCTCTCTTAATAGCTTGTAGTGGATTGCTGGCTACAAGCACCCAAACCATTTAAGAGGGACATATCTCTGTTGGACTGTATTTACAGAAAACATGTTTCAAAGAATCACAGTTTCTGTAAGGCAGGTAATCCTCTTCCTCACACTTGTACTTAATCTTTGGGTTTTCAGTTTCCATTTTAGCTGTTCAGAGTGTGGCCATAATGCTGCAGAGTGTATTTGGAATATCCTTGTAGTTGTAAATACAGTAGGTTGGCTGTTCCTTTCTTTCCAAAGTATGATTAAATATTCCTTCTGCTTTGTCACTGCAGTCAGAACACTTGAATTGTAGGTGACAACTAGCAAGTATGCATGTAAATTCTTTGCAGAAAAATCAGCTGAAGGCATGTGGTGAAAAATATCTGTTACTCTACCCGGTGTGTTCATGCAACTTGGATAGATTTAGCAGGTAACAGTGGGGGTAGATGTACCTATATGTAGGCTGTGAACAGCAACATTTATGTTTGAAATTTAATTTACTTACTTTTTAGATACTTTTGTGCTTTTGGAGGAGGTGTATGTGTGTATTTTGCTGGAAACTGGAAAAATACTGGGGGGTACTGGTGTATGCAATATTAACCTTACAAGATGTGTTGGCCTGATAAAGCACCTAGTAACATATGCTTCACAATGGCACAAGTTAGAAGTAAATTTTTGTGTTGATTTGTTTTTAAATATGCATGTGTAAATTATGAAAATACTCAAGAAAAAGACCTTGTCTGTTTATGCCTGTTATTTAGTCTGGTGACTTTAAAAACTGGAGCTGTAGTTTATCTGCAAATTTATTTGAAGGTGTTGTCTGGCATAACTTGATTTGTCCTTTCTCAGATCTATGGAGAGACTTTTCTGAGGAGGAGAAGGTGATTTTTAGGATTCAAGCAATCATGCATAGTTTATCTCAAATCAATGTCTTGATCACTCAGGAAAGACGTTTCTTTAGGTTTTCTGTCCCATTGATTTCACTTAAGGAGCACGTTTACTTCCAGTTCTTAGAGAATCTTGCTAGATTTTTGGAATACTTGTGAGTAAAACCAGCAGCTGGTAATTTTAAAGTGGTTTGGTTTATTTCTTCCTGATGTAAAAGAGCAGTCCCAGAAATTTTTCTTGGAGTGGGGAAAAAAGGCTTTAATTAAACAGTACTCCTAATTGGAGATGTGTATAGGAATCAGTTCGAAAGAAGATACTTCAAGAGATGAAGCTAGTTATTCTGGTATTGTGCCAGTTGCATGTCGGCTGTGTGTGATAATGCAGAGCCTTGCACAAAGGAATGATACTGTCACAATCCTTGGTTCACAGATATAAAAACCTGTGCATTTTGGGTGTAGCAGTTAATGTCATTAGTGGCAGTTCTGTGTACAAATCTGTTGCAACAGAAAGCGTTGCTAGAATTTGTCCACAGCTGAAGATAAAAAGAGGATCTGATTACACTTGTCAGTGTGAAACTGAATTACACCTTGAATAATTCATATGAAATGTGACCTTGGTCTCTTTCTGGGAGAAGTAAGGAAAGAGATTATGGTCTGAAATATGATAGTAAGGGTGGTTTTTTTAATATGTAGTCTTTCTCCTTCACAGAAATCCATCCTATCAATTTTTCAAGGCTCTCCTCCTGCAGTCATTGTTCATGTCACTGTGTTTGCAGGTGACTTCAAAGAAGGCATGTATAGTACTATTAAAACTGTCTCCCTCTCTCCTCTGCTCTTTAAGTACATAAAATGTTTCTTCTGCTTAGTGATGGAGATCTTATTCTGAAACTGATTAGGAAATATCTTACTATTGTTTACTCTGACTCAAGTACTTACGTTTATTCTGTGTTTCTCTTGCACAGGGATGATATGGCTGATGGTCCAATATTCACTAGGGGTAGGTACCCATCGCATGAAGATCAACCTTCAAGTCCCTTTGTCATGAGACATGACGAAGACTACCGCAATCGAGATGTTTACCTCCATCGTTCAGATTATAGTCCGCACTATGGTCGTCGAGAAGAGCTGCCTCGTGGATCTGACAGAGATGGTGACAAACTCAGGAAATCCTCCTACCCATCAAGGCCAGAAGAGAGGGGACGAGAACTAAAACGCCCACGATACGAAAAGGATGAGAAGATGCATGGCATGAGTGGAGAGCATCAGGGTTTCTCATCAGGGACACGAAACTATCGCAGATGGAGCCGCAGCCACAGTAGAAGCCCAAGCCCATCATACCTGAATGAAGAATTCCGAGAGCTTGACCGTGCAAGGAGGAAAAGAGAAGAAGAAGAGCGTAGTAGAAACTTGAATCACGATGTTTCAGGCAGTGGTTATGTGATCCCTGGTCTGACTAACACACTACAGACTTCTGAGCCTCGATACACGTATAGGCCTGAGGAAATCCCATCCCATCCCATGCCCAAAAAGTCTATTTTGAAGAAACGAGTGGAGATGGAAGTAGAGTCTCCTATTCAGGTTTGATCTCTGTCTGTCTACATGTTTCTACTTCCTAAAACAGTCATTTCATGATATGGAACATTAATTTGATTTCCAAAGCAGAAAAGCCAAATCTTTATGCTTTCCTTGAGAGGACAGGTATCGTTTTGCAGGCCTATACAAGTTAGGATTACATTAGACACTTTAAACAGTGAAGACATTTAATCAAGGATTGTATATGTATAAAATCTGAGACAGAATAAAATGTTCTTGTTGAAATTTAGCTCAGGATGCTGAGATCTGGGCCAGCTTTTATGGAAAGCTGAGTCTTTTTGTACCACAGGCAGTCAGAATGTTGACTGAAGCACTCTGCCTGTCAGTGTCCCTTTCTTGTTACAGACCTAGAGAACTGCCTAATCCTCAGTACCTTGTTTCCTTATTTTTATCCATTTGGATTGTAGGCTGGGATCAACCCTACTTAATTTGTACCCAAGATGTATCAACTGAGTCTCAAAACTAGAGCAGTGGAAAGATAAGCAGATGCTACCATTATGATAAATTTGCTTTTCTCATGTTCTAGAGCATCACTTCTGTTCTGCCTGTTATACTAATCAGTGTTGGTGTGGCAGTGACATATTTATCTGAGGAGGTGCTCCAGTACTGAGATCTCATTCTGTACCTATTCTTGGAAATCCTGTTTAACATGCCATTAATAATTCATATCTGAAGAAGTGACTGAGAATAACCCCAGTTCAGTTGATTTTACCTGTCTTAAGGTGTTGAAATCCTGTTTGCCTGTGATTAAACTGAAAGCATAGCCAAAACTATGTTATGAAGTTTCGATTTAAAAGTTTCAGTTCTTATGCTTAAAAAAAAAAAAGAAAAAAAAGAAATGTAATTGTGATTTTGTGTATTCTCTGTGATAACTGTTCATTGCTGGATATGACATTCCACATTCATTAAGCAGCTTGTCTTGTAATCTTCTGTTTTCTCTTTCAATTTTATATTGTCTTTTGTAACTTTTTTTTGCTCATCTGTGGACTCAAGGAGAAATGAACATATTCCTTTATTCTGTGATGTACATAGTCTCCTCAGAAGGTGCTGTCATAAATGGTAACTTTTTTGTCTTTCAGTCTGAGGGCTTTTCAAGCAGTCCAGCTCCTGGCAAGGATCTTCCTCTTCTCTCTAGTCATTCGTCTTTGACCCAGAGCAATGACATAGCTCCTTTTGCCTCTGAAGTGGAGAAGTTTCTCAAACGGTTTAACAAGGACTGTATTGTGGAGTCTGCAAACAGGGAGTTGCGTGATGGTTTATATGAGTGGAGCTCACTTCCTGGGACTCCCAAGGACAGTTTCACATTTGAAGAGAAGTTTGGGAGCTTCTTAAGTCACAAGGAAAAGGTAGAACCCAAGTCAGAGCCTGCTGATCGCCATACTGACTTCCTGCTGCCTCATGAGAGGGCCAGTCAGGATGGTAGTGGTTTCTCCCGAATTCTGGGCATGATGGCTGATTCTGTCAGTGCTCAGGAGAAGAGGAGGCGTAGTTTTCCTGACATTGAGGACGAAGAGAAATTTCTTTATGGTGATGAGGATGAAGACACCAAAACTGAATCTCTCCCCCTTCAAAAGCCCGCAGTGAGTAGTGGCAATGAGATAATAAACCAGAAAGTGAGCTTGCCTCCTTCTCCTGCTCCAGCTGTCAAGCTGGATCCTTTAGAAGAACCTAATGCTGAGTATGCAAAGATCCATGACTTACTCAAAACCATCGGACTTGACATTGGGGTTGCTGAGATTGGAAAACTGGCTGTTCGTACCCAGGAACGCCTTCATGGCAAAAAGTTGGCATCTCGTTCTCCTGATCGTCGCTCTTCAGATCCTCGCAGACTGGACCCTTGGGACTTGCGTCGCAGCCGAAGTGATACTCGTTCTCCTGAGTCAGGCCAGCAACGTTCAACATCACCTCCAATATCTTTCCAGCAGCCTAAAGATGCATCTTCTCTTCAGAAATCAGAATATACTAAGAACAAGCCAATGGGACAGGATATACCTCCATGTGTACCAGAACAGCCTCTTCCTTCTGTCTCTCTCATTCCCTCAGTTCCACCAGCTCCTGCTAGTTTGCCACCTACACCTACTTCTGTTTCCCAATACCAAATTCCTACCTATACCCAGTTTACTGCCACTCAAATGCCCCAAAGCTATCCACCTCCCACAATGGCTCCTCCAGGATATGATGCATATGGGCACTATATGGCATATGCAGCCCCTGGCTGGACCATGTACCCCGCTGCCCAGCAACCTAATCCTACATTGCCAGAAGCTCATGGTCTTCTTACTATGGCTATGTCGGCAAACCCCACGCGTCCCAACCTCCGGGTGATTGAGACGGTTTCTATGGGAAAGGATGTCCCTGATTTAAAAAGAGATGGTTCTGCGCTCGTTCATGTTCCTACCACTCCTGCTCATTCCAAAGTGCCCCTTCGTCTGTCTTCTCATCCTCTCAAAAATACTACAGAAAAGATGTCAGATGAGAAAAATCGGGCAGCTCAGAAGCAGAAGGTATGTTATTTATTCTGATACATCAAAATATGTTGGACTGCTTGATTTCTGGTGTAAAAGCTTTTCATGTTCAGGTGTGCCTTGTTTTTTTTCCTGAGTGGCTCCAATTTAAAAGCAGTGGGATTAAATTTGCTTTTGTTAAAGATTTCTAGGCATTTGTCCTATTACTCTTGAGAGTTTTTTAAAATCCATTTAAAATCCCCCAGAGTTGTATGCCCATAGGTTATGGCTGAACAGAGGAAATCAAGCACAAAATTGAAGTTCTCAGGGCCAGCCAAAATCGTACAGAATTAAAAAAACCTAGTGGCCACAGCTTGGCTTTATTCTGCTGAACTTTAGATATTGAAATACCTGAATATATCATGGAACTGTAGAATCAATATGGTTGGTACAGACCTCTGGGGTCATCGAGTCCACCCGTTAACCTAACAATACCATGCTCACACTAAACTGTGTCCCCCACGTATACATCCACACGCTTTTTGAACACTTCCAGGGACAAACTTCACCACTTCCCTGGGCAGTATGTTCCACTGCTTGATAACCCTCCCAGTGAAGAAATTTTTCTTGATACCTGATCTGAACCTTGCCTTGTGCAACTTGAAGCCATTTCCTCTCATCCTCTCACTGTTAACCCTGGAGAAGAGACTAAACTCCACCTTGCTACAACCTCTTTTCAGGTAGTTACAGAGAGTGTTAAGATCTCCCCTGAGCCTTCTTTTCTCCAGACTAAACAACCCCAGTTCCCTCAGTCGCTCATCTTAAGACTTGTGCTCTAGACCCTTCAGCAGCTTTCAGTGCCTTTCTCTGGACCCACTCCAGTAATTCAAAGTCTTTCTTGTAGTGAGGGCCCCAAAACTGAACACAGTATTTGAGGTGTGGCTTCAGCAGTGCGAAGTACAAGGGGACAATCACTTCCCTAGTCGTGCTGGCCACACCATTTGTGATGCAAGGCAGGATGCTGTTGCCCTTTTTGGCCAACTGGGCACTCTGCTGGCTCATGTGCAGCTGGCTATCAACCAACACCTCCAGGTCCTTTTCTGTTGGGCAGCTTTCCAGCCACTCTGACCCAAGCCTGCTGCTTTGCACAGAGTTGTTATGGCCAAAGTACTGGACTCGGCACCAGGGCTTGTTGAATCTCACAGAACTGGCGTCAGCCCATTGAGCCCTCTGTAGAGCTCCCTCCTTCCACCCAACTTGATGTTGTCTGCAAACTTCCTGAGGGTGCACTCAATCCCCTCATCCAGATCGTTTATAAAGATATTAAACAGGACTGGCCCCAAAACTGAGCCATGGGGAACACCATTTTGTGACTGGTCACTGACTAGACTTAACTCCATTTACTACCACTCTTTGGGCTTAGCCATCTAGCCAGTTTTTTACCCAGCAAAGAGTACACCCATCCAAGCCATGTGCAATCAGTTTCTCCAGGAGAATGGGGTGGGAAACTGTATCAAAGGTTTTATTTACTAAGGTCCAAATAGACAGCATCCACAGCCTTTCCCTCATCCACTAAGCGAGTCACCTTGTCATAGAAGGACATCAGGTTAGTTAAGCAGGACCTGCCTTTTATATACCCATGCTGGCTGAGCCCTATCCTCTGGTTTTCCTGGATGTGCTGCTTGATGGCCCTCAAGATGATTTGCTCCATAACCTTTCCCGGCACCAAGGTCAGACTGACAGGTCTGTAGTTCCCCAGATCATCCCTATGGCCATTGTAGATGGGCATCACATACGGTAGCCTCCAGTTTACTTGGACCTCTATGGTTAACCAGGACTGCTGATAAACAACTGAAAGTGGCTTGGCGAGCTCTTCCACCAGCTCCCTCAGTACCTTTGAGAACTGAGGTTGTCTAGGTATATCTACATTTGTCTAGATTTATAAATAAATGAAGGGACCTTATAAAAAAGATGGAGCTGGGTTTTTGTTCACTGATGTCCAGTGACAAGACAAGAGACAATGGGCACAAACTGAAACACAGGAGCTCCATCTGAGCATGATACATGGTACAATAGTACCATGGTTATACCTATATTTGGCATTCTTAACTATGTACTGAAGGATGTGGTCATTCACAGTTGCATACATTTTCCGCTCTCCACTTCTATTAATTATCTCTCAGAAGGATCACAAAATCAGAAGAACTGAAGGGAAACTGTTATTTACTTCATGCCTCTGACACCAGTTTAGGTTATGGGTGTTAATATTAGCTAGGTACCTTACCTAGTTGGTTGTATAACACTCTTCTGAACAAATTACTCCACTGAGGGAAAGTGGAAAGATGGACCACTGAATCCAAGAGAGGCTCAAAAGAAGTCACTTCAAATTTTTAGTCCAAAATAATCTCTCTGCTTTTTGTTTGAAGTGACATAAAGAGGAGTACTTGCACAAAGTGCTGCAACAACAGATAGATGGGCTTTCACTGCTTGCAGGAGGAATCATTTCTTCAGCTGACACTTGAAATTTTGTTGTTAATGAAACTCGGCACTTCCAGAAGAGCTCTGTTGGCTGAAGATGTGTGGTTTTCTCCTACCATGACATACCCTGGTACTTCACCTTTGCATCTTGGCAGAACTTCTAGGGCTTTATCTGCGCTACACATGTCTTTGGTTTGGGCTTAGTTCACTTCTTTTTCTGTGATTGCTTGGAGTATAAAAACTTGCATGCTCCAGCTGATGCTCCTATGCTGGCAGAAGACCCAGAATGAGAGAATGGTGTTTTGTTGTTTAAAAAAAAAACCACCACCACAAAAACCCTACAAAACTTTGGGTATTTAAGATGTGGCCTAACTGTTTTGGTAGAACTCCTTCCAGAGCTTACTCCAGGTAGGATCCAGGGATCCTGCCAAAATTTATGTTGCCATAGTAGTAGTGATTCTCTAGGGAAGAAAAGGCCTTGGGTCAGTTGTTTGTTCAAGGGATGAGTGAGTAGTAAGCTTTAAAAGCATTGTGAAGGTGAAAAAGAATGGGATTTGTCTCTTGAAAAATGAAGCTGAGAAGGAAATTGAAAGAACATTTCAGGTTTCATTTTAGCATAATACCTGGTTTCCTTCTGAGAGAATCAATCAGAACCAGGGAGAAGCAGGTTTGAGCTGCTCATGCTACAGCTTACCTTATTGAGCAAGAGACAAACTCCATCCGGATGTTTTAACTCCGACAGTTATGCCTGCAAAATATATTTGGAGATACGGTTATGAACAGATCAAAGCAGAAGCCTAAATAATAGCTAAAATTTGCCAGGCTCAAACAGAAGGCAAGGTGTAGGGCTGTGAAGTCTTTTATCGCTGATAGGACATGCTAGCTGTAGAGATACTGCATGAGTTATGAGGAGCCATTTAGCATTGATCTTGCTCACCCCTGTAAAAGATAGTCAGCTGAGCCTAAGTCACTTGTAAAATAGTGCAACAAACAAAGCCGTTTTGGGGAATGCACTGCCTAGAAGAAAAAGATCACCTTCATATAGGGTTGCAGTGTGAGTCCATGATACAGTTACATGCAGACGCAGAGGAAGAGTTGTATTTGTTGTGCTAAAATACTCAAGAACATTTTGAGAACAGGGAGCAGTGTTCTATGACTGGAGAACTGTGGTCTTGCTGTCATTTCTTGCAAGACTGATTGACTTCTGTTGTGAAGAGAAGAAAATCCAGTCCCCTCCCAATCTGTTTAGGTAATAGAAGAGAGAGAAAAACTAAAGACTGAACGAGAAGCACGGCAGAAGAAGCTTTACTACCTCAAGACAGAACTGGACAGGCTTCGTAAACAGCAAGGTACAGTGCATTCCCCTCCTCATGGGCTTTTTTTTTTTCCCATTGGGTTGTATCACAAGCCCTAGTACCTGCTAGAAAAAGTAAAGACCAAAATAACAGTAGTCTGTAGTTTAATATTTTCATCCTCTGGGCAATGCAGAGTTCTTGAGAAAGCAGTGACCTACTTAGTATTACACTAGAGCAGACAGTTGCTTCTGCATCTTCTTTGGCATCTTGATAAGTTAAATGAATTGCACTTTGCATTTTAGTGAGAAATAGTAACTGAAGACATGTCATTGTGCCTTTCAATTTTTCATTAATCTTATTTGGAGAAGGGAAAGTCCTCTCTAGACAGAGCCAACTTACTTATTTTTAAAACTTGTTTCTTGCAAATAAATTCTCATTTCCCTCACCTTTGGAAAATGACACTTTCAGGATTATGAAACTGATTCTCTCTCTGGAGGATTATGGTGCCACTGTTAGGAGTGTATATTAAGGCAATCCTCATAGAGGTGGATTATGCAGGTTTAGTGATGCTTTATCTGAGAGTCAGTTCCATCTTTACAACCTCCTAGTCAATATTTAGTGGTAATATATTTTACTTGTTGCTGGATCTTAAGACAATTTTCCTGTTGCATTTCCAACTCTTCTACTTCCTTGATTGGTGCAGGAGAGATGTTGAGGAAAAAACGTCGTGAGAAGGATGGACACAAAGACCCCTTGTTGGTTGAGGTGAACAGATTGCAAGAGAATATTATGAAGGAGATTGCAGAGCTGCATAAAGAATCTGAGGCAGCTGACAAGAAGCAGTCTGAACTTGACAAAGTGGCACAAATCCTGGGGATTAACATATTTGAAAAACCCCGGAAAACATCTGTGGAAAGCAAAGATTCCTTGGAAAAGAACAGCAAGTCAGAAAATGCAAAAGGTCCAGAGAAAACATCTTCCTCCAACAAGGTAAAGTCTTCTGGCTTGTATGCTGTTGATTTTCCTATTAAGAGAAGAGGGCATGGGGAGACAGCTACTCCCAAACATTTTCTAGAGGATCATTTGCTGTCATTTGTTACCACATCTCATATGCTGGTTTTGATGGTGTGTGCAGGTGAGAGTCACTAGATCAGTGCTCATAATTTCCCTCAGGGTTTTTGCAGTTCAGTACCGCTTACTGGGTTTGGTCTTGGTTTTGATGGGATGTTGGTTGAATTGAACAGCATCATGAGTGCTTGTAGCTATTCAGTCTCAATGCCATACCAGGAGGACAGACTTCTTTTCTCTACAACGTTTCTTATGTGGCCTGTCAAGGAGGAATGTTTGTAGCAGCAAAGCTTTCTGCAAGTTTGGAGCGTGTTGGTCTTCTCACTGGGTGATAATATTAACAAATGGCAAGATTTACATATGATTATTATGTACATGCTACGTGCTCTCTCTTAAGAAATGTCAATATACATCAGTATGGTCTCTCTGACATGGTCTGTATTACTGAGTGCTGGATATACCAAAACAGGCTTACTGCGTTCCTGAAGATAGTTTTTACTTTGAAGTATAGAATCATAGAACAGTTACAGCTGGAAGAGACCATGAAGATCATCAGTCCAGCCTTTGTCCCCGCCCTTTCACCCCACTAAACGATGCCCCCCAACACAACATCCACCCGTGTCTTAAACACTTCCAGGGACGGTGACTCAGCCACCTCCCTGGGCAGCCTGTTCCAAAGGCTCACAACCCTTTCAGTAAAGAAATTCTTCCTAATGTCTAGCCTGAACCTCCCCTGGCACAATTTACTCACTCTCCACCAGGGAGAACACCAGTCCCTGCCTCTCTGCAACCTCCCTTCAGGTAGTTACAGAGAACGATGAGGTCTCCCCTCAGCCTTCTCTTTTCCAGGCTAAACAGGCCCAGAGCCCTCAGTCTTTCCTCCTCAGGCTTATGTTCTAAGCCCTTTACCAGTTTGGTAGCCTCTGTACCCTCTCCAGCACCTCAATGTCCCTCTTGTAGTGAGGGGCCCAAAACTGGA